>CM017327.1:1580743-1708390 GCA_006937295.1 Carpinus fangiana | reverse complement strand
CGTCTGAATGAGGGAAAAAAAAACTAAGAGAAGAAAATCAAAACTGTGTGCGATTTGAAAAAAAAAAAAAAAAAACCTCTAAGAGATAAGAGAACGAAAAAAAAAAAATTGAGAAATAATGAAGAAAAACTGAGAGAGAACGAAGAACGAAGAACGAAAAAAAAAAAACAAAAAAAAAAACTCTGAGAGAGGAGAACGAAAAAAAAAAATTGAGAAAGAATGAAGAAAAACTGAGAGAGAATGAAGAACGAACAAAAAAAAAAAAAAACTAAGAGAGATAAAAAAAATCCGAGAAACACAGAGAGAATGAAATAACAAAGAAAATAGAGATCAAAGAGAAGAGAGGGAAGAGAGATACCTTGCTTTGAGAGATGAAGATCGTTGCTTTGAGAGATGAAGAATGTTGCTTTGAGAGATGGATATCGTGAGAGGTGTGCGAAGCATAAGGTTTTCTAGGCAATTTTGCACGATATTTTTAATCCAATAGGAAAGGATTAGCTAAGCCACTCATTTTTTAGTGGCTTAGCTAACCATGTGTGTATGGGATTAGTAGTCCCATAGGAAGAAACTACTCCCAGGAATAACATGTTACCAAACAAAGGACTAGCTAGCTAGTCCAATCCAATGACCTAATCCGCGAACCAAACGGGGCCTTAGTATGTAAAAGTCTAATATGAAGAATATATAGTAGAGTAATGATATAAAGATGACTAAAATCTCCATAGAGTTATCTCAAATATGATGTAATATTTACAATCACTGTTTAATTTAAGATGATCATTATTAAATTTTAATTTATTGATAATTTTAAATGTCACATCACATTTTAGACAATTATATCATTACTCTATATAGCGTTATACATATTTTGTTCACTTATTTTTGTGACATAGAATGTCTCGAAAAAAAAAATCTGCACCAAGCTTAAGAACTTTATGAATCCCGTGTCTTGTTTTTGGCTAGTTTGCGTCAAGACTTTAATTACTATCAATCAAAGCCTTTGTCCTAGTTCACAAGGAATCGACCGGAAATCACGTCTTATGAAATAAAATTTACTAGTTCAAATTTCTCCTCCTAATTTTTTGTGTGAATATATATATATATATATATGACTTGAGGTATTAACCCAAATGCAACTGAAGTTGTAGCGTTGAATAACTTGATCAATTGGTTGTTGAGAGTGGATACAATAGAATTATTATTATTATTAAAAGATAATTTATTTTCATTATTGCCAATGGATTCCTCATGTCCTATCCAATCCCAGCAAGGACTACGTTCCAACACGTAGCCTGTCTGTAATTTGGAGGGCGGTGGAGTTTGCCAAAGAAGATTCTTGGCTTCCTTCTTCCCAGTACATTCTTCGGATATCCTCGTCACTCATACTGCTAATTATTTGTGCGCGCACTGACATTGATCAAGTTTAAGAGCCCGTTTAGTTTGCGGAACGGGTATTTCATTGAAAAAATGAATAAGTATTATTAGGAATAGAAAAGGTTGGAATGGAATAAGTATTATAATTCTTTAATTTGGTAGCAACACATATTTCATAATTGTAATTGAACTAAAATGACTAAAAAGCCCATTTGATTTCTAATTTTTCTTAAACTCAATTTTTCAAAAAAGAAAAAGTTGAACGTTAAAAAAACAAAAAATCAAATGGGTGGCCGGCCACCCACAACATGCACTAGGCGTGGCCGCGCCACCTGTAGAGGACCTCGTCGTGGCCCTCTAGGGGTGGCCTGGCCACCCCCGATTCCCATCAGGGGGTGGTCTTGGCCACCCCCGATGGCCCTAGGGGTGGCCATGCAACCCCCAGAGGGTCTTCGAGGGTGGCGCTACCACCCCATGGGCTTTTGTGGTTGGCCGGCCACCCATCTTCTTCTTTTTCTTTCTTTTTTTTTTAAGTTTGAGAGGAAAAAATATATATATATTTTTTTGGAAAATCTTGTCATTGCCTTCAGGAATAGCTATTCATCTCATTTTTTAGAAGAATGACTATTCATGTGTGTAAAAGATTAGTGATTTCCATGTGAATCATTATTCCTAGGAATAGACCCTTACTAAACAAAAGTATGATCATTCCATAGGAATAGTCATTCCATTCTATGGTGTATTCCGCGAACCAAACGGGTCCTAAGTATTAACTAATTGAATTCCCACAATTGATTCCCTCCTCCTCTGATCTTTTTATTAAATAAATAATTTTGATCGAATTGTTTTTAAGGAATAGTTCAATTGATTGTAGATTACGCCTCATGAATCGAAGGTCACTAGTTCGAATCCCCCATTCCCTTGTGTGAACATGTCAAAAAAAAAAAATATCGAATTAAACTCTTACAAACAATAAAATAAAAATATTCATATTGAACAACAATATCTAATGTAATTTCACTGATTTGGCTTGTTCCATGTCTAATTTCACAAAGAATGTACAAAATCTACAAGTAATTAATGATATGAATTACAAATTCTCTAGCAACACTCAAACCAAACCGAACCAACCCATATCTCATTACACCTCGATCTCAAACTCGATCGGAAATCCAAAATAATACATCAATCTTATAGTCCTCTCGACCTAGAATAATAAATAAATTCCCAAGAAAATAGAGAGAGGTCATTTTATTTTATGATTATGATTTAATTTAATGGTATAGATAAGATAATGTCATGTGATAAATACATTGACACATCATTTAAAAATTTTAAATATAACAACATTAAATTCTGTTCATAAAATAACTCCTATCTATTTCAAATAAAATAGAGAGAATTCCTATCTGACAATTTACTGTCTAAATTACCAAAGAGATCCACCTACCTAATTAATCAGTTTTGAACTGTTCAACTACCTATCTAGCATATGGGCAAGTGAATCTCATACAAATCTCGACAACAATTATGAAATAACTCATATTAAATTCACTTGTGTAAATAAGTTTTTGACGGCCCGTGACACTTATTCGGACAGTTAATTACGTCTCAAAAGAAATTGAACAAAATAATAAATAAAAATGTGAGAAATTTATTACCAAAATAAAAAATAAATAAAATGTGAGAAAATGTGTAGCATGCATGTCGTGACGTATTGGACGCTTTACTATTGGTGAGTCAACACTAATTTACTCTAGAAACCCAGCAGGTTGATTCAGGCCAAGCTGAGCCAAATTCAGCTAGCCGGTTCGTTGCGGAAGAAAGTGGCAACAAATTTCTGAGTGTTTATTCTTGCAAGCATATCCAAGAAGAAGATGCCTGCAGCAGTACGTAGACAATTGCTTGACGCATTTCCAACCCCCTTTTTTTTTTCTGAAACCCTCAAAGCACACTCTTCTTATATCGATCCCTTGCCTCTTCTGTGGGACTCCTTTAGCTAATTACAGCAGCAATGAAGAAAATGTCGGCCCACGTATTCCCTCTCTTCCTGACCATATTCGTCTTCCCTCAACTCCTGCAATCACAGGACGATGATTTCTCCCGTCAACCTCCTCGGCAGATCATTCGCACCGGCCATGATCGATCCGACTCCGATCCCCAACAGGTCCGTTTCCATTTTCTCGTCTTTTTAATTTTAAGTTTTTAACCATATATAATATTGTGCGTACACGTGCCTACTATTGGCCATGTTCAATCATGTTATAGGTTCATATATCACTCGCCGGAACAGATCACGTGAGAGTTACATGGATTACTGACGACAAACACGCACCGTCGATCGTGGAATATGGAACGGAAAATGGGAGATATGATGAGAAGGCAAGGGGCGAACATACATCGTACAATTACTTCCTCTATAGCTCCGGCAAGATTCACCATGTCAGGATCGGACCATTGAAGCCCAGCACTACGTATTTCTACAAGTGTGGAGGTTCAGGCCCCGAGTTCTCCTTCAAGACACCTCCTTCCACATTTCCCGTTGAGTTTGCCGTTGTTGGTAAGTCCCGATCGACTTTCTAATCTGATTTATTTATTTTTTAATAAGCTAATATAGTTATTTTAGTCGAAAGAGAAGTACGAGTAATTCTAGAAGTCCCTCTTGTGTTCATTTTAAGTCTATCCAATAAATGATGTGGCTATTAAAATTATCATTTGATCAAAATCCAATAATAATCAATTACAAACTCAATGGTGATTTTAATAGCCACATTATTATTTGATGGACTTAAGATAGGCACAAGATGAACTTGTAACATTACTTGAGAAGTACTGGTTCACCGTTAGAATTGTACGGCTTTGTTTGGTAACCGATTCGGAAATACTGTTTTTTTTGTTCAAAATTAAAAATACATTCTAAATAATTAAAAGTATAAAATATTTTTCAAAACACATCAAACAAGTACTTAAATTTTCAGGCGTTAGGAGCTAACTTGTTAATTAAAAATAAAAAAGAAATAGATAGAGATGATCCACCGTACCGCATTAACATAGGTAGGATAGGGGTGGCTGATGTTAGAATAAATCAATAATAAATCTATCATTTCTCTATAGCATGTATAAATAAATCTAACAATATTATACCTTCAATATTTTCATTACAAGCTTTCCATATCTACCTTCACGAATCTTTTAATTTAATGGGCAAACTTTTTTTTTTAAATGTCCACATAAGAAGGGGGAGGGAGATTCGAACTAGTGACCTCAGCTACATTAGACGTGGTTCCAGCCGACTGAACTATCTCTTGGGGACAACTTAATGGGCAAACTTCACATATATAAAATGAGAGTAAATAGCTTCTTCATGTGTCCACAAAATTGGGTCACCCCATTATGGACCCAGAACAAAACAAATGACTATGCTAGTCCACCCAAAATGAATAAATACAACCGGCCAGTGTTATTAGGCTACTGAATTTTAAAATGGGAGATAACATGTTCTGAGCAGGTGTGTCTCATACTTTTTCTTTCTTAAATTATCCGAATTTTATAAAAACAATCCCATTATATATGTAATTTAGTGAAAATACAATAAATACTTATCACTAAATTATTTTGATTTACAGGCGATCTGGGACAGACTGAATGGACGGCATCGACCCTATCACATGTTGATAGCAGCGACTACGACGTGTTTTTGTTACCCGGAGATTTATCTTACGCCAACGGCCACCAACCTCTTTGGGATTCATTTGGACGGCTAGTTGAGCCACAGGCAAGCCGACGCCCATGGATGGTGACAGAAGGGAACCACGAGATTGAGAATTTACCCTACTATCCCGACGGCTTCACGGCTTACAATGCCCGGTGGCTGATGCCGTACGAAGAGAGTGGATCAACCTCAAATTTATACTACTCTTTTGAAGTTGCCGGGACTCACATCGTAATGTTAGGGTCTTACACGGATTTTGACGTCGGCTCGGCTCAGTACAAGTGGCTCGAGGGTGATTTGGCTCGAGTTGATAGGAAGAAGACGCCATGGATTCTTGTGCTGTTGCATGCGCCGTGGTATAACACTAACACAGCCCACCAAGGTGAAGGAGAAGACATGAGGCAGGCAATGGAAGAGTTGTTGTATAAGGCACGGGTCGATGTGGTTTTTTCTGGGCATGTTCATGCGTATGAACGATTTGTAAGTCACTCTGTCTGCTGTATGTATACTTCAATCAATAGCCTAAAAATTAAGCACATATGATAGCAGATAAGGATCGATCGTCAAAGGGTTGTGGGTCTTACCTGTGTCAAGAGGGTTGTGGGTAGCTTAAGCCAGAGGGTTGTGGGTCTTACCTGTGTCAAGAAGTTGAATTTCATAGAAATTTGGGTAGCTTAAGCCAGAGGGTTGTGGGTCTTACTTGTGTCAAGAAGTTTAAGGCGTTGTTAGGCTATCTTGCCCAAAATAGAGATTCTAGTAATTTTGTTACCTAGAGGATTGTGGGTCTTACCTTATTTCAAGAACGAAACAATCTTAAAACACCGTTAGGCTCTCTTGCCCAAGATAGAGATTCTAGTAATTTTGTTACCCAGATTATTAGTTAGTAAATAAGCAAATGTAATTATGTGAGAGAGTTCTTATGAGATTTATCTGTTCAAATAAGTCTCGGGCTATCCACCCATATACTGAGTTGAGTGGTTCTTATGTTGGTTCTCTTTCTCGAATTGCTAACAATCTAGGTAGAATTAACCTCACAACTCCCTATTTTAAGGTGCCCAAATTTCTGAGAAATTATTGGCAATCTAATTTTGAGGAATCTCAATCCCTGTTATGACCTTTTTCAACTTTATATACGTGTATTTATACATTTTATTTTAATTATTATTATTGATTTAATTTGGATTCTACTCTCATTAATGTGTTGCAGACTAGGGTTTATGATAACGAGGTTGACCCATGCGGTCCGGTGTATATTACCATTGGTGATGGAGGAAACCGCGAAGGACTTGCACTAGAGTGAGTACACTCGAATTTCAGCTATTAATGTGATCCTTAAATTTCATTGTTTGCCAAGTTTCATTGCCTTTAAAAAGGCAAAAATTTGGCCGGAGATGATCAACTTTGGGTTCAAATTAAACTGAATCCATGTTGATCTAATTCAGCTTTGATTTCAAACCAAATTGAGGTAGGTGAGACTCGTGGGTTGCCATTGCTTGGTAATCCACCTCCACGTCATTGCATGTCGGGTTATAAATATAAAATTATATAAGTTATTTATAGCTTTTTGTTTTTTATATGTTCACACAAGAGAGAAAAATAGAATTCGAACTAATGACATCCACTTCATATATTTAAACATGTTCGACCCGTCAATTATAAATGTCATATTGAATACACCTATCGAATCAAAAGTTCTCAATATCGTTCCTGCCCAATCTATTGAATGGACAACTTTAGCTACTTCAAGCGGCCAAGACCTTTTTTGCTTGTTTTTTGCTCAAGTCTCGACTGAATTTCTAGGCCCTAAATAAAAATTCTCTTTTTTCCCCGGCCTCATATATATTTCTCGACAATTTGAAGTTATCTATGATATTGTAATGTGCAGGTATGAGGAGCCAGCTTCTCCTCTCTCGTTGTACCGGGAACCAAGCTTTGGCCATGGACGCTTGAGGATACTCAATGAAACACATGCATATTGGTCATGGCAACGCAACAATGACTTAGACGCATTTGTGGCGGATGAAGCCTGGTTACAAAGCTTAAGCACGTCTAAAGCATGCTGGGATAAGCAAGCACCATCATCATTTCCTAATGATGAACTCTAAGCTCACACATACATGCATGATCGTTCTCCACATCTTACTGTACACTTAAACTGAAGGATGACACTCTAAATAATTTCTTCTACACTACAAAAAAACTCTACTTTAGTGACGTTTAAATAGTAAGGGAAAGATGAAACGTCACCCTAGGGATGACATGCAAACAAAAAAAACGTCACCCCTTATAAGGGTGACGTTCAAAAACTAACACGTCATAATAGGGGTGACGTGCTAAAAATATTAAACGTCACAAACAAATAGTGACGTGCAAATAATGGGTCACACGTCACCCCAAGGGTGACGTTTAAAATATTTCCACGTCACTCTTAGGGGGTGACGTTTAAAATTTTTGCACGTCACCCCAAGAGTGACGTGCAGAAAATTTTTTAACGTCACCCTCTAAAAGTGACGTTCAAATTTTTTTAAACNTGCCCAAATTTCTGAGAAATTATTGACAATCTAATTTTGAGGAATCCCAATCCCTGTTATGACCTTTTTCAACTTTATATAAGTGTATTTATACATTTTATTTTAATTATTATTATTGATTTAATTTGGATTCTACTCTCATTAATGTGTTGCAGACTAGGGTTTATGATAACGAGGTTGACCCATGCGGTCCGGTGTATATTACTATTGGTGATGGAGGAAACCGCGAAGGACTTGCACTAGAGTGAGTACTCTCGAATTTCAGCTATTAATGTGATCCTTAAAATTCATTGTTTGCCAAGTTTCATTGCCTTTAGTAAGGCAAAAATTTGGCCGGAGATGATCAACTTGGGGTTCAAATTAAACTGAATCCATGTTGATCTAATTCAGCTTTGATTTCAAACCAAATTGAGGTAGGTGAGACTCGTGGGTTGCCATTGCTTGATAATCCACCTCCATGTTATCGCATGTCGGGATATAGATATAAAATTATATAAGTTAATTATAACTTAATCCATTTAATTTAAACATGTTTGACCCATCAATTATAACATGTAATATTGAATTCGCCTATCGAATCAAAAGTTGTCAATATCGTTCCTGCCCAATCTATTGAATGGACTACTTTTGCTACTTCAAGCCCAAGACCTTTTTTGCTTGTTTTTTGCTCAAAGTCTCGACTGAATTTCTAGGCCCTAAATAAAAATTCTCTTTTTTCCCCGGCCTCATATATATTTCTCGACAATTTGAAGTTATCTATGATATTGTAATGTGCAGGTATGAGGAGCCAGCTTCTCCTCTCTCGTTGTACCGGGAACCAAGCTTTGGCCATGGACGCTTGAGGATACTCAATGAAACACATGCATATTGGTCATGGCAACGCAACAATGACTTAGACGCATTTGTGGCGGATGAAGCCTGGTTACAAAGCTTAAGCACGTCTAAAGCATGCTGGGATAAGCAAGCACCATCATCATTTCCTAATGATGAACTCTAAGCTCACACATACATGCATGATCGTTCTCCACATCTTACTGTACACTTAAACTGAAGGATGACACTCTAAATAATTTCTTCTAGCTCATTTGCGTGGATGCATGTTCCATGCCATGTACGTTAAGTGCTTAGTTAATGTCTAAACCTTAATTAACAGCATATTCTTATTAATTCCTTGTTCAGTTTCAATTGTTCTTTCGTATATTTCATAATTAGATTGATATCAAATATTCTCTATTTATTTACTGATTGTAATTAAACATTGATTTGATTATTATACTTGTATTTAGACACTACCCTATAAATATAGATCTTTATATTGTAGACAAATCAAGTCAATGAGTACAATGTAGCTTTTAGGAGTATTCCAAATGATGATCGTAGGTCTTTATCACCAAACCACCCGTAGATCTTTTTGTTCTTTCTCTCTTTCCTGTTTCTGCTCAAATTTTTGCATCATCATTATTTTAACAATCATTACTAGGAAAGAAAATTCAAAATCAAATTTAACGGTTAAGACATGCAATTACCAAATTTTTGAATTTTTGAATTTAATGATTCGAATTTCGACCATTATTCTTGTAATTCGATCCAACTCACCACTACTCACATGTGGTGGTTGTGTTGGCCATTGAAGCAGAACACAGGAATTTCACATCCTACGTGCACCTCGAGGATCTACAGAATGATAGAGAAAGTTTTTGGGTGCGTTCTTTCTCATGCTAGCTTCTGATCATGTTTCTCGTGATAGATCGAGGAAAACATGAATAAATATATATATGATTCACATTAAACTAACACATGTTCATTCTCAGAAGTGCATGTAAGAATCACATACATGTCAACATAATAGATTGAATAAGAGAATTAGTAAGAAAAATTTGCTCAATTATTATTACCATTACTAAATTAATAATGATTTTTTAGGTTATTGTCTTTGGAATACAGCTTCCGGCCGTCCTGTTAAGTCTTACGTACTCACGTCACATAATTTAATGGTGATAGTAATAGACAGTGATATATAGCAAATTAAATTGTTCAATTACACGTTTTCCTAATTAATAAAATGATATTGAAGTCATACCTACACGTTTGCCTTGTTCAATATGTGCAAGTTAGTACGTAGAATCTAATCACTAGCTACAAACTTTGACAATTTGCTTCATTTGTTTAGTACGGCAAGATAATCAACTTGTGTTACTTAGACTAGTCAGACGTACCAAAGAAAGGACAAATCTTCTTTCCAAACCACGTGGATGTACGCTTTGAAATTTTCGGTGATTTTATTTTGTAAATAATATTTCATTTTTATCCCACAATATTGACCTAACAGTCTTAACAAAGACTGATTTAAGGGATAGTTTGAACTGTTGAGACTTGATTACATAAATTTCTATAATCGTATTCAATTTAAAGAAAAACTTTATTCAAAAAACAAAATAATTAAATTTATTTTGGATATATTAATTTCAGCTTCTTTAATTTCTTCCGCCCCAATTTTTGAGTCCTTCATGCAGTAATTAACAAGTTCCCATGGCCGATAAAGTAGTTTACATCATCTAGTACCCTTTTGTCAACCATGGAAGAAAGAGTATAATGAAAAACAAACTCTCGTCATTGGGTAGCTCTCAAGCCTGTTGTCTTATACCTCACGGAAGTACTCTCTCTTTCTCATTTTCTATCATTTTGCCTGGGAATTAGCTAGGCTGCATTAATCTTGTCCCATACCGGGAAGACGGGGAAATTGGTAAGAAACAGATTATTTATAGTCCTTAATTAATTAATTAATTAGTTGATATCTACCCAATTTATATAGAGGGTTTTTTTTTTTTTTGTGAATAGATGTAGAGGTTTTCTTTATGCATGGTTTATGGCAAAGTGGAGACATGTTCTAAAGGATCACTATAACCACAAAATGTAAATATAATCCACTTTTAGGGCACATTTTATGTATGGAGTCATAGGTTTAAAAAAGCAAAAATAAGTTGAACAAACAAAATTCTATTTTTTGTCTATTTATATAATGTATACAACCAAACGAAGATTATTATAATTATTAGAAAGGACGTTTATCCAATTATTATTCATAAAAATAAATGCAAAGACGTGTGAAATGTCAACTTGCTTTTTTATTATATATATATATATATATAAGATTTCTGAATATTGATTCAAGTTATATCTAGTTTAATTTTCATAATATTATACTATTCAATAATTTTTCTTCGAATATTTTGTCAAATTCATCATTGATATCATAATTATTACATATATATTAATTACCGACATCCATGATCTAATCTCAAACTCATATTTTTAATCCATTTTAAAATTTCATATAATTATAGCTTCAAATTTTTTTTAGATGGATTATATTAGTTTTTAGTTTGACTATATTAATTAATTAATATTTGGCGAACATGATGGAGATCATGTAGGGATTATATATGTAGTCCAACGATATATTTGATAAATTATAAATCTAATAAAATGATTATTGAGTGATGAAACAAACCATTTTAATTGGACTTTAATTATTACCAACCAAATATATAATTTATTATTTCTTTTCTTGAAGAATTGCAATATTAAGATCCTAATCTGTCGCTGATAATGTGGCCCCCCATCTAATAAATCCAATAAATTTAATTATGGCGATTTTTATCATCAAGATGTTGCCGTGAGTGTATATGAATAATATGATGAATGATACATAGACGAATGTGCAGGGGCCGAACCAGAGATTAAAGTGTAGGGGAAATTTTTTACCAAATTAAAAAAATCTTTTTTAGTAAAAAAATCTTTTTTAGGAAAAAAATTAATTTTTTCAAAGGTTAATATCATAAAAATAAATAATTATGTAGTGATGTAGTTTTTAAAATCATCATTTGATCAAAATTTAATAATGATTCATCTTAAATTCAATAGTACTTTTAAAAGTCACATCAACTTTGAGAAATAAAATGACAAAAAGATGGTACATAGCATTACTTGATAAAACCTAGCTAACTCGCTCTCATATGTATTTTTAGAGTAATTCTGTAAAAGTCTCTCTTGTGTCTTTTCCAAGAATGAAGTGAATTGGGATTGTGATTGATCACTGATTTACTATTGAATTTTGATCAACGATTATTTTAAAAGTCACCAAAAAAAAAGAAAAAAAAACACATGAGGTAAACTTTTAAAATTGTTAGTATTTTTTTTTTTTTTTTGACATGTCCACACAAGGGAAGGGGGAGGGGAGGATTCGAACTAATAACCTTCGTTTCATGAAGTGTGGTTTACAACCGATTGAACTACCTTTTGAAGACAAATTGCTAGTATTTTTGGGTGAATTAGTTATGTGTTTCCCAAAAGTATATTCTAGGGGATATTCTGATGATTAGTCATATATAATTACTAGCTTGTTCGCACTAGCTTGTTCGCACGATCAAAGCTGACATTGGACTTCTTTAAACTCTTCTCTTGTTAATCAAGTTAAGACACAACAACAACATTTGACTCAGAATCTCTCGTTCCCAGTACCATGTGATGCACGTCACAGCCTCTCTCTCTCTCTCTCACCCATTAGGGTACGTTAATTAGCAGCCGCATGGGTGCTGGAGTGTTGATTTAAAAGTGGTTGGTAGGTAGTGATCACAAAGTGTTTAGTGCTTGATTAATTCAAAGAGTCACCACTCCCGGCCGGCTCTATGCAGATAACCCTGCGTTTGGGTCTTTGAAATTTTTTGGGAAAATGGAAGGAAAAGCGTGTGAAGTTCATTTTGTAATTAAATATTAACATCGATCATCCAAATTAACCTAGAGTTCCAATCAAAGAGTCTCATCTCCTTTCAGCTCGGCTAGCTTTTGAAAACATGGCTTAATTAGGCCGATCGAGGTCAGTACCAACTGTTTTCAATATTGCTCCCATAGTGGTCCATATATGCAGATAACTCTGCGTCAAGTCTTTGAAATTTTTTGGGAAAATGGAAGGAAAAGCGTGTGAATTTCATCATTTCTAATTAAATATAAAACATCGATCATCCAAACTAACCTAGAGTTCCAATCAAATTAAGAGTCTCATCTCCTTTTCAGCTCGATCGGCTAGCTTTTGAAAACAATGCTTCCTTTAATTTAACAAGAAAAATAATTTAGCAAAAAGCAAGCTTTAAATGGACAAACAAAAGAGCTTAATTAGCTAGCAATATTGTTATTCACATACAAATTAAGGAGAGAGATTATATGATTGTGAATATGTAATGGGTGTTGGTTTTGAAGAATTGCCGTATTGATCGAGGAGATTTAATTTGTGGTGTCACATACGCAGGATACATACGACCCCATTAATTGTGAGCCTCTTTTGTTGACTGTTAAACTTCATTAGATTGAATTTTGTGGAATTAAGATCCTCTCCAATTTCCAGTTCATTTGAAGTCAGGTTTTTTTTTCTGGCTCTTTGAAGTGGTTAATTCAGGCTTTTTTTCTCACCACATGGGTTACAAAAGCTTTATGAGAACTTGTCGTGAGCCACTACGAAACTCTTTTCCAAAGTTAGTCAGCAACCTCAATAAACAGGAATTTAGACGGTTCAAATCTCACCCGAATGGGTATGTAGGGTCCGCCATGTTTTCACATGGGTTGCCAATTGCACCAGATTTTTTTTTCCACCACCCAAAATCTTAACTTGTCACAAAATTTTTATTTTTGTCAACGCAAATATATACAATGCATACGTAACTATACTTCAAATAATTTAGTGAGAAAAAAGTTCGATTATCAAGGCAATTATTAGTTCCATGATATGATAACAAGTTTAGTACATATAAGNAACTCTTTTCCAAAGTTAGTCAGCAACCTCAATAAACAGGTATTTAGACGGTTCAAATCTCAACCGAATGGGTATGTAGGGTCCGCCATGTTTTCACATGGGTTGCCAATTGCACCAGATTTTTTTTTCCACCACCCAAAATCTTAACTTGTCACAAAATTTTTATTTTTGTCAACGTAAATATATACAATGCATACGTAACTATACTTCAAATAATTTAGTGAGAAAAAAGTTCGATTATCAAGGCAATTATTAGTTCCATGATATGATAACAAGTTTAGTACATATAAGGCAAGTTCCTTCTCAGTTTATTCTATTCTAATTGAGTTGGGCCTCATCACATCATCAAGTTCTCGCATATTTTGTATATATATATATATACTGTATTTGCACATCATATAATTTAAATTAACGAAAATAATTTTATCGGGATGCGAAGGAAACTTCTAGCTGGGCATCTACGAGACAAGGCAGCAAAACTCAGTTTGTCATACCCTCGACAAGTTTTTTTTGGCAGCTTCGTACGTAATATTCTAATAATTAAGTAATAACCACAATAAGTCCTTATATTATATATGGTGTCGTCTCTATCCATGGCCAGTTTGATTCATATATAGCCAAGCCGAGCCTTTAAGGGCGCAGCTAGCTAGCTAGCTAGCTAGCTAGCGAGTGAAGACAAGAGACGAATTGAGGGAATCGACCAGCTATACATATATGTTGTGTGGTCATAGGTTAATTGCAGCAAGCATATCCAAAAATGATTCCAATTAAAGTGGGCTTCCTTGACGCCATTGCAATCTAGCTAGCTAGTGATATCCTACATTTTCCAAACTCTGAAACCCCAGTACTTCCTCCTCCTCCTCCTTATATATATAGAACTGAAATCTGCATAAATCTGATCATATATATCTGACTTCTTTGCCACACACTTGAATAACAATGGAGAAATTATACCTACGCGCTTTCCCTCTCCTCGTAACCATACTTCTCTTTCCTCATCTCCTACAATCACAGGGTTGTCTTTCTCGGCAACCACCTCGCCCAATGGTATTCACTCCACATGACCGGTCGGACGCCGATCCCCAACAGGTCTGTACATTCAATCTCTTTGGCTTCATATATATATATATATATATATATATATCTTCCTCTTCAATCTCTTTTGGTTCATGTATATATATATTTGCTCACATATTTTTAATTAATGAATTATTAGGTGCATATTTCATTGGCGGGGAAGGATCATATAAGAGTTTCGTGGGTTACTGATACCAAAGATTCCAAGTCAATCGTGGAATATGGAGAAACACCGGGAAAATACAATGCATTGGCGACCGGAGAACACACATCGTATAAGTACTTCTTTTACAGCTCCGGCGAGATCCACCACGTTAAGATTGGACCCTTAAAGCCCAGCACCACCTATTTCTACAGGTGTGGAGATTCCGGCCCGGAGTTTTCCTTCCGGACACCCCCTTCCGGATTTCCCATTGAGTTTGCAGTTGCGGGTAAGTACTGATCTTGACCTTAATTAATTTTCCATTTATATATGATGCTAATTAAGAAGATTGGCAGTTTATCAATCTGAGTGAAAGTTAAATTACAAGTTAAAAACTCTTTATTACATTAAATTATACAGTTCGAACTCGGAATCAACGGGGTACTACTTATTTTACCTACCGTTGAAATATTGTGAAAAATGACCCACGCACGGGTGTTTTAATATTCTGGAACATTTTGGACGAGTTGGTTTGGCAATTAGGGCTCTTTAAGTCTAAGCAAAGCTAGCCGTCATATATGGAAAGAGTGTACACTACTCGTTGAAAACAAAAGGTTGCATGAAGTTGGGTGCAGTGCTGCCTTCTCTTTTGCATAATTGCGTCGTCGTGAGACTCATGTTCTTGCTGTGCTGGCTAGCTATTGGCATATATATATACTTGCATCTGAAATTACTTCTTCAACTCTTAGATCACACCTACCTCGGATACTTTATGCTTCAACTGTTAAATCTGAGCATAAATTGTACTGCTTGGCTGTAAGTCTTTGGGAATTCAACTTATTTTAAAAGTCATTTAATTCTAACATATAATATCAAAACAAAAATTTCGTTCGTATAATATCATACTTGAATGATGGGTATTATAGCCAAAACTCCAATGAATTTTCAATCAGATTATAACTAGGCCCGATCGACATGTAACACAGTAGTTGGAGTGCAACGTGGGCACTTTAGCCCAAATAAGATAGCCTAGCTAGGCGAAGTCCAAAGTTAATTCCGATGTAGTCATGCACCAAAAAAATATGATCTGGACCCTTAAAAAACTAAGACATATATAGGTGCACTTGTTTGAGCCTGGCCAGAGAAACACAAAGCCTCGAGACTGACCCAAAACAATTGACAAAGGTCCAGAATCAAAAATAATCTAACAAATTACTAATTATCTCAAAAAAATTAATCTATAAGAAATAATTGATTTAATCAATTAATTAATATTGAGGTCTAACGTATACAATAATATTTAATTGAAATAAAAATAAATACACAACAAATACAAGATTTGAATTCAAACATTAATTTGTTTCGATACTACGATAAATGACTGTGTCATGCGCCCAAAGGTAACAACAAAACTTGGGTGTAATAAGTAATAACAATTAATGAATGAATTTCTTATTTCCTAATATTGAAAATTTGGTATTTTTTGTTTGCAGGAGACTTGGGACAAACAGAATGGACAGCCTCAACCCTAGCACATGTTGATAGTGAGGACTATGACGTGTTTTTGTTGCCGGGTGATTTATCCTATGCCGATTTTCAACAGCCACTTTGGGATTCGTTCGGACGCCTAGTCGAGCCATATGCGACTCGCCGGCCGTGGATGGTGACGGAAGGGAACCACGAGATTGAGATCTTCCCGATCATCCACCACCATGGCTTCACCTCCTACAATGCCCGGTGGCTGATGCCGTACGAAGAGAGTGGATCCACCTCAAATTTGTATTACTCGTTCGACGTTGCAGGGACTCACGTTATAATGTTAGGATCTTATGCTGATTTTGACGCAAAATCGTCTCAGTACAAGTGGCTGAAGGCGGATTTGGCTCAAGTCGACAGGAAAAAGACGCCATGGATGGTTGTGCTCTTGCATGCGCCGTGGTATAACACTAACACGGCCCATCAAGGTGAAGGAGACAGCATGAGAAAATCTATGGAAGAGTTGCTGTATACGGCACGCGTCGACGTCGTTTTTTCCGGTCATGTTCATGCGTATGAAAGATTCGTAAGTCCATTGACAATCCTTCAAACTTTCATTTATGGTTTTCTATCTCTTCACTGGATTTGTAATATATAACATATGCATGACAGACTAGGGTTTACAACAACGAGGAGAACCAATGTGGTCCGTTGTATGTCACCATTGGTGATGGAGGGAACCGAGAAGGACTAGCATTAACGTAAGTATTCATCAAGCTTTACATCAATAGCTTTTCAAGGTTTAGCGGTTTCAAAACGTCCAATTTCAAAAAATAATAACGAAGTTAGTGAAATTTTGATTTTTAAAAATATAGTTCAACGTAATCTTTTTTTTGCTTTTATAAAAATACGTTCCGTCCTTAAATTCGTGTATTCTTAAAAACATATCATCTTGTGTGGTATGCAAAAAAAAAAAAAAAGATGATTGTTTACGTTTTCAAATTTTACTTTCTTAAACATACTCTCAAACATGATACTTTATTGTAATTTTGTTTAAAAATGCTTGTTGGACATGCGATATTCGGGACCAAACATTTATACCCTAAAATTATTGTGCATTCCTCTTGAGGTGAGCAGATTGGATTGAAAATTGTGTTACAAAACTTCAATCCAAATTGCATGCACACTAGCTGGTCCAATATATAATCAACTGATCACAAAAAATTATTGGCATGCATGTAGTTTCAAGGACCCTGCTTCCCCTCTTTCCTTGTTTCGGGAGGCAAGTTTTGGACATGGACGGCTGAGAATGGTAAACGAGACACATGCACATTGGTCATGGCAACGCAACAATGATTCCAACGCAGTCGTGGCTGACCAGGTCTGGTTTGAAAGCTTAAGCGCCTCCAAAGCCTGCTGGAATGTGGACGACCAAGGATTACCATCGTCTCATAAGGAAGAACTATAGCTTCACATGAATATACAGTACTTTGAAGGTGATCTTAATTCCTTTTGAAACCTCAAGTCCGATTTCTTTCTGTATGTGTAGGTTGAAAGAGTAAAACACGTGCGATGCAAGAAATTACGCTTTTATTTCATCTAATTTGGAGAAAATTTATGTCCTTAAGTTAGTTTGAACAAAAAAGAAAAAATATATATAAATCAAAGTTTGTGAAGCCTGCTTTATGTCTCTGCGTGTTTTTGTAAATTTTCCTTGGGTAAGTACATTTACAATCCCTCTAATTATCAAGCAATTTACAATATTAATGTCCCTCCAAATTATCATTTGGCTTGCAATGTCACTATTTTATGCGCGTGAAAAAAAAAAGGGACAAAATTACCTTCGATCAAAATGTAAAAAAAATAAAAAAAAAATCATAAAAATAATTAAAATATATTGGAATAAATTAAAGTTTAGAAAAATATTGCAAATTATTTTGTAGGTAGAGAGGGGTAAACTAGTTGGACTTGATAAAGAATCTCAATTCTTAATCGGTGGGCTTTACCTCTTATAATTTGGTCCATGCCCATTAAGAGATTTGGCCCTATAGTCACTTTAAGGCACGTGTGAAGTCGTTATATTGTACAGAAGCAGCAAGAAAGAAGTCGTTATCTGGCATAACAATTCACTGTGTTTTTATCATACCAGATTTTCGCTCTGCCTTATCTCTACAACCCTTTTCTCCTGTCATTGTCAATATCACAAACGTCAGTTTCGACAGGAAAAATTCAGCCAAAAAGGTTGCCTGTTTACTTGTTTTTTTTTTCTCTCTCTCTCTTTGCTTTCGGCATTCATACGTGGAATCGTGGTCATAAACGTATTATTTATGTGTAATATTTATAATTTCTGCTTAAACCCTGTCATAAAAACTTAATAATTTTAATTTCGTCCCTATGGCTCGGATGCCATACAAGTTGGTCAAAAATGGCTCCGTCAATTCACCATTACACACATTTAAAATAAACTTTTAAAACTAAAATTATTGCATAAAGTGCAATATTTGAAAATATTTCACCCCGACTTTTATAGGTGAAAAGTATAATGCATGCGACCCAGCCAATATAGCAGCTGGCTCGCTTTGATTGACTAGGGTACACACTACACATCAATGGTATTCAAATTCTCAACCCAGTTGAAAAATACGAAAGTAGAATCCTGATCAGATGCAGTGCATTTCGATTTCATGATTAAATATTTTCTTTTTCTTTTTACAAGCAAAGCAAATAGCCACGTAAAACTTATTTTAAAATTACATCAAATAGAAAATACACACTAAAACTCCGTAAGCTCGTGATCAAGGTGGTCATGCTCATGCACCAGTTGTAAGATCAGGCGGTCCTGATTAAATTAAATCTTTTCGAGCTTCTCGGCCTTGACAACGGGATTAGCCCTCGCGATCTCCACCCTCCCAACCGCCTTGAAATCGAACGAGCACCCGTGCTTCTCCGGGTACCTGTGGACCCCGCAGAACGTTGTCCCACACCTGCACCTAAACCCGGTCAACCCGACCCGTCTTCTGCAAGTGGAACACCGATTCGGCTGTGCCGTCACCTCCACCGCCACGTCGTCGCCTCGGGACACAACCGCCTGTGTCCGTACATCTCTGGCGACCTCCGGAAAGGTCAACTCTGGAGGAGGAGGAGGAAGCGACTCGGTAGCCGGTGGAGAAGAAGTAGAAGAAGAGGTGGAGGAGGAGAGAGCAATTTCGATGGAAGATTTGGGAGAGGAGTGATGTAACTCTCCGTAGCATTTGGAGCAGAGGTTCATGGTGGCCGGGCTGCCGAAGAAGCCGCAGTTGTTAGCGCAGAGCCGGTGTCCTTCGGGAGCTTTGCATCTGTGTTCTTCCGCCATCAGATCTCTTCTCTCGTGCCTCGCTCTGTTTGGTTGCTGTGAAACGGTAGGAAGAATTTTTTTCTTTTCTTTTTCTTCTTCGATTCCACGAACAGATCCTGTCGATTGGATCAGATCGTCAAATGAAAAATCAAAACCGATTCTCCAAAATCGAAAACCTCAACTCTGAGAAACGAAGAAATGAAGAGAGATATATCGTACCTGTTTGAAGAATTCAGAGGAATTCGATAGGAAGAAGAATCTTAACGCGGAAGGATGCTGAGTCAAGAGGAATATTAAAGACACGAAAAGGGTAAAAGGAAGGAGCGGCGAAAAGGGACAAATTTGGAATAATCATTTTCAAAAATCAATCATCATCATTTATCATTTAATAAAAGTGAGAAAAAAAAAATGTTATTTTAGTACGCAATGAATATCTGAGGGACGGACAGCCTGGACTTTCGATTTATTATTTTTGTTAATCGTACAACGAAGAGGGGAAAACAAAAAAAGAAAAAGAAAAATGACGTGTCCGCGGTTGGACTGTGGTGATTAACGCGTGGCGGGCGGTTTCTGGTTTCGCGTGGCTGCATTTTTAGTGGTTCTGTTTTTCGATGTTAGGTGGGGTAGGTTATTGAGGACGATGTTTTATCAGTGTTCCTCTCGCTTCGCTGTTATTCTTTCTTTTTCTTTTTCTTCTTTATTTTAAGTAACGCCTCTCTTTCACAAAATCACAGGTATTTATCTCATCATTTCACGTTAATTTAACCACTTTTTTTTCAAGATTACTAATTTATAAGATTCATTTTATACAGATTAATATAAAATTTTTTAAATAACTTTTTTTTATGTATTATGTAATTAGTATAAAAAGTTTGTTATAACGACAAGTATAAAATGAACATAAATAATAATATTAGTCTTTTGTTTGTAGTCAAATTTTCATTACATAAAAAAATAAATAAATAAAGAATATTTTGATTTTTAGCTCAAGAAGACAAGAAGATTGTGACTCCCATTCTTTTGTGTAATTTTTGTAAGAATATTTTTACCAAATATAGTTTGGAAAACATTATTAAGCTTTTTTATTAGTAATAGAATAATATAAATAACAAAAAAAAAAAAAAAAGAGGTTCTTTGTATTTTTATCATAATAATTAATAACGGGTGTGCCATGATAACGTAGAAGGTCCGGTGTCTTTTTGTGGACTAGGGATATGCTCGGCCGACCTACGCTTTGCAGTGTCCTACCGCCCACGGAACTTCCAATGCGTTCACACTCGAATAGTTCAAAGGTTATTTTAGAGATTTGAGATACAAAATTGAGGAGGGAATTAAGGAAGATATATATATTATATACCATCATTTCATTTTATCTTTAAAATTAGATGAATTACTTAAAAGATTAAACAAAAATATAGCTGTATCTAGCCATCTATTTTAGTCCAAAAAGTTAGTGGCATTTCACCGGTATAAATAAATATATATATGACTAGAGTACATTAGAGTTCGCACGGGGTTCGAAAGTGCATTTGTGGTGGATAGTATTGGACGGAGTGGTGGTCTGGTACTGTCGTGGAAAGGGGACATAAACGTCGAAATTCAAAACTATAATCGTCATCATATAAACGCTATAGTGAGGACTTTCGATAATGGACTCCCTTGGAAATTCACTGGATTTTACGGCCATCCTGATGCATCTAAAAGGAGGGAGTCCTGGTGTCTCTTAGAATTCCTCATGTCTTTTCAACCGGCCCCTTGGTTGTGCATGGGGGATTTCAACGAGATCATTCAGGAGTCAGAAAAATTTGGGGGAAAACGGAAATCCAAAAAACAAATGGATGTTTTTGGATCTGCTTTAGAGTCTTGTCAGTTGGAGGATCTTGGTTATGTTGGTTCACATTTTACTTGGTGGAACATGCAAGAAGGTGACAATTTTATAAATGAGAGGCTTGACCGGGCTCTGGCAAACAATAAGTGGATGGATTTGTTTCCATTTAGAACTGTTGAAGTGTTGGCCCTTAAAAGTTCCGATCATGCCCATGTTCTCATCTCTTTTAAGCAACAAGAATCTATCTCTCGGCAAAGAAGGTGTCCTTTCCGTTATGAAGCGGCATGAAAAAAAGTAAAGACCAGAAGGTAATTATTAGAAAGGTATGGAGGGTAAAGAAAAGACAGGGAGATGGGTGGAGGAGTATCACTGAAAAATTGGATGAGAGCAAAAAGGCTATCCTGACGTGGAAGAGAGCAAACAGGGAGGATATAGATATTTCTATATGTAACCTAACAAAAAAGCTTCAAAAGTTACAGGAAGTGAACGGGGTTCCAAACATTGGGGAAGTGAGGGCAATCCAAAAAAATATTCAGGATTGCATGGAGGTGGAGGATCTTAAATGGTGGCAAAGGGCAAAGGAGACTTGGCTGGCACAGGGAGACAAAAATTCAAAATATTTCCATGTGTGTGCATCCCAACGTCGACGTGCAAATAAAATAGTGGCGATTAGTGATGAAGGGGGCTCTCTCCATACTACCTCGGAGGCAATTGATGAAGCATTTTTGCGGTATTTTCAGGGGGTTTTTTCTACATCAAACCCCTCGGGCTTGGAGGAGTGTACGGAGGTGATACCGAGGGTCGTCACTGACGCCATGAACCAGGAATTGCTGCAGGACGTGTCTATAGAGGAAGTTTGCAAAGCCTTGTCCCAAATGGATCCTTTAAAGGCTCCAGGTCCCGACGGTTTTCCAGCGGGTTTTTACCAAGACAATTGGGCAGAGGTGGGCCGGGAGGTACATTCGGTTATTGTGGATTTTTTTAAGTCGGCTCAGTTAAATTCCATTGTTAATAATACTTTTATTGCCCTTGTTCCCAAAAAAACTAATTCTTGTAAGGTGTCAGACTTTCGTCCTATTAGTTTATGTAACATACTTTACAAGATCTTGTCTAAAGTGATGGCAAACAGGTTGAAAGTAATTTTACCAAATATTATTTCACCTAATCAATCGGCCTTCATACCGGAAAGGTTGATTTCTGACAATGTGCTTGCGGCATACGAGACCCTACACACCATGCATTCTCGGATGTACGGGAGAGTAGGATACATGGCGGTGAAGCTTGACATGAGCAAGGCATACGACCGAGTCGAATGGGTTTTTTTGGAGAAGGTGATGAGCCGAATGGGTTTTGATGGAAGATGGATTGCTTTGATAATGGAATGTGTCTCTTCGGTGTCCTATTCCATTCTCATTAATGGGGCACCGGTGGGAAATTTTAAGCCATTAAGAGGAATTCGTCAAGGGGACCCCCTTTCCCCCTACCTATTCATTTTATGTGCACAAGTGTTGAGTGTTCACCTTCATAGGGCAATGGATTCAGGCCTGTTGAGAGGGGTTCCCACCTCTCCAAAGGGTATGAGAATCAATCATTTGTTGTTCGCGGACGACAATCTTCTTTTTTGCAAGGCTACAATTCATGAATGACGTGTATTAAACGAGGTGTTAGATCTCTATGAACAAGCTTCAGGACAAAGGTTGAATAAAGACAAAACATCGGTGTTCTTTAGCCGTAACACTACCTAAGAAGTGAAGGACCTTATTCTAAGCGTAGTTGGAGTTCCGGCTTCCCAAAGGTATGACACGTATCTTGGGTTACCGGCGCTTGTGGGAAGATCACGAATTGGGGAATTCGAAAATCTCAAGGAAAGAGTAAGGAGAAGGGTAACGGATTGGAAAACAAAATTGTTATCGCAAGCGGGAAAAGAGATCCTCCTCAAAGCTGTGGTTCAAGCGATCCCTACTTATAGTATAAGCATTTTCCTTCTCCCGAAGGAATTATGCAAGGAAATCAATAAATTGATGTCGAAATTTTAGTGGGGTAGTATAAATGATGAGAAAAAAATTCATTGGATGAGTTGGGAGCGTATGGGGAGATCGAAATCAAAAGGAGGAATGGGATTCCGGGACCTGATTAGTTTCAACAAAGCCCTCCTTGTGAAACAATGTTGGAGACTAATTCAATATCCGGATAGTTTGGCTGCATTGATTATAAAAGAAAAGTATTTCTCAATGGGAGATTTTCTTTCAGCTAAATTGGGGAGCAGACCGTCATTTGCATGGCGCAGTCTGTTGACTGGTCGTGCGCTGTTGTCGGCGAGACTGTTGTGGAGAATAGGAGATGGAAAATTAGTGTCTATATGGTCAGATAAATGGATCCCTCGACCCACCACGTTCTCGGTTTTTTCTCCATGTACAGTTCTTCCGGAAACAGCCAAGGTGGCTGATCTTCTTTCTGGAGAACCTCCATAATGGAATAAAGGTCTCATACGGAGTATTTTTCTTGATGATGAAGCTGATTTAATCTGTGACCTTCCCCTGAGCCATTATCACCAACTTGACCGACTAATTTGGCAAGCTACATCTTCGGGTGAATTTACGGTTCGTAGTGCATACCATTTTGAAGTGGAAAGATTGGATAAAAAAAAAGGTGAGTGCTCCAATTCTAGGCAATCCATGAACCTGTGGAAAATTCTGTGGGGTCTTCAAGTCCCAAATTCGACCAAGGTTTTTTTGTGGAGAGCTTGCAATGATATTCTCCCAACCAAGGAGAAGCTGAAGAAAAGGGGAGTGGTTGAAGATGATCTCTGTTGTTTCTGTGGGGTTTCTCAGGAAACCATCGCTCATATAATTTGGGATTGCCCTTCATCCCAGGATGTGTGGGGTAGCTGCCGACGAAGGATACAAAAACGGAATATTGAGACGGTTGATTTCAGAAGGATGGTGGAGAACATGAGCGAGGTACTAAGTAAGGACGAACTGGGCTTGTTCGCTGTAACAGCCAAGCAGATCTGGAAACGAAGGAATTCATGCATTCATGGGGGGTGTTTGTTCATCCTAGCAGCATAGTGATGACAGCTCAGGATCTTTGTTCCCAGTTCCAAAAAGCGAATGAGAGGCCCGAAAACCAGAAGGCTGATACAACAGAAGAGGAGGAAAGAAAATGGAACAATCCTCCGAACGGTGTTTTTAAAGTGAACTGGGACACTGCTCTGCTAAAAGACCATTCGGGGATCGGAATATGGGCCATTATAAGGGATGAATTTGGCTCTATGATAGCGGCACTTAGCAGGACTGTTAATGCACGAATGGATCCTGTGACAGCAGAGGCTACAACAGCCCTCCAAGTTGTGGAACTGTGCAGAGACGTGGGAGTTCAGGACCTAATCTTAGAAGGAGATTCGTTGACGATGGTAAAGGCCATTGCGTCAAAGGGACAAACAATCCTTTATTTTGGACAGATCATTGAAGATATTCAGATGGTATTAAGATCCCCCAGATCGTGGAGCGTCAGCCATGCGAAAAGGGAAGCCAACGGAGCTGCACATGGTCTTGCAAAAGAAGCAACCAGATGCTTTAGTGATAAAATCTGGTTGGAGGACACCCCCTCATGTATCTCCCACATAGTTAATTTAGAGCTTTCTGCTCTTTTATTGTAGAGCTTTGGCTCTTGTTATCTTCTATTTTAATTGAATAATATCTTATTTCTCTCAATATATATATGGGTAAATATATAATAAATTTTTGAGTCAGTCATTCAGAATTTTAAAATGCTTTTTTTTTTTTTTTTTTTTAATATTTACTTCCTAGGTCATTTAAAACTATAATAAAATTCCTGCCGTCACTTTTTTTCTAACGGCTGTTAATTAGGATAAAACGCACAGTTTTGATTTGATTAAAATATTAATTTTTAAATTTTTAAATCTAAAAAAATAAAAATAAAAAAGCGAACAGGAATAGAGGTGGCTGTTTGGCTCTAGGGGGTGGCCGAACCACCCCCAAGGCCATGGGGGTGGTTCGGCCATCGTATAACTTCGTATAATGTATGCTATACGAAGTTATTACGCAAAGAAAGGACAAATCTTCTTTCCAAACCACGTGGATGTATGCTTTGAAATTTTCGGTGATTTTATTTTGTAAATAATATTTCATTTTTATCCCACAATATTGACCTAACAGTCTTAACAAAGACTGATTTAAGGGATNTTTGTCTTTGAATTTAATGAGAGGTTGAGAAAACGAAGTAGAGGATACCAAAAACAGAGATCTTTGTATCTGATCTCTGTAAGAAAAAGAGCAAACAAACAAACAAAAAAGAGAAAAAATGGAGGTTTTGGGTGGTACCAGCCTACCAAGGGTGGCCGTTTGGCCCTAGGGGGTGGCCGAACCACCCCCAAGACCATGGGGGTGGTTTGGCCACCCCCAGACCGGCCACCCTTATTCCTGTTCGTTTTTTTTTTTTTTCAAAGATTTAAAATTTTAAAAAATTAATATTTTAATCAAATCAAAACGGTGCATTTTATCCCAATTAACGGCCATTAGAAAAAAAAAATGACGTCAATGATTTTATTGTAGTTTTAAATTACCCAGAGAGTATATATTCGAAAAAAAAAACTTAAGCATTTTAAAATTTTGAAGGACTGACTTAATGATTTATTATATATTTACCCTATATATATAGTAAAAATTGATAATTAAAATAGAAAGTGAGATGTAAGTGCTTTAAAAAAAATGGTAGCTAAAATAAAATAAAATAAAAGGTTTTTTTTTTTAAAAAAAAAAAAAAAGATAATAGGAAGAATGCACGTTTGAAGAATGCGATGTCTAGAAATATGAATTCTTAAAAATGTGACTAAAAGCACGTTTGAAAATGATTAACAATTAGATGGAATTTTCGAGAATATGAGATTTTTATGTTTTTCTTACGAGTCAACAAAAAATCGAGAGAACCATGTCAAAAAAATAAAAAAAAAATAAAAAAATCGAGAGAACGCTCAGACATTTTGAGATAGAGTGCTTTAGATATTTGCAAACGAAAAATAAAATCTTAAGCACATACAAATATCTAGTGTAACGACATAGTTTTTCTTTAAACTGAGTTGGAGAAACTTCATCTAATTCAATCGGTAAAAAAATAATATGTGTCATTTAAATACGTGAGATGTATATGTTTTTTTAATAATAATTACAAAGTTGAAATGAATAATATTTAAAACTCATGTACATCTCACATATTATTAAAAAAATAGACACATTATTTTTATAGACGGAATTGAAAAAAGTTTATCCTTAAAGAAAAATTATGTCCATTATTTAATATTTAAAGAAAATTATAAAGGTACAACTTAAGTCTAACTTTAACCTAACTTTTCTATTAAGTAAAAAAAAGAAAAAAAAACCTGACATAGAGTAGAGAGAGCCTTAAATTAAAGAAAAAAAGAAAAATTTAACTTAAAAATTGAACCAAAATTAAATTTTAGACTTTAAATTATACCTATATCACACCTCAATATTTAATCGGTGAGCAGCACATGATTTGAGCCCGGGTGGTTAACAAAAGCGAAACGTGATAGTCCCTCTATCTACCTTTATTATACCAACCGGCCATTACCTTTATTCTGTCACAACATCGATAAGTTGCCTTCCAACTAGAACCGCATCGCATGTATGCAACTACCTAAAGGCCCATAAAGCCCGTTGAGGTTTTGCCCAACGAAAGCTGAACTACTTGGCATGTTTGGCAATTAAGCTTTTGCCACAAAAGAACGTTTTGACTTAAAACCTCAATTTCTCATACACAATTCAAAACATGCTCTTACTATAAAAGGGTAGCCCAATTTCTGCAGCTGAATAAAACACATGATTTTTACAATAATTTTCATAAATACAATTGAAAATTACATGTTCTAAAGATATATGTTAGCTTAAAGAACAAATTTGAGAATTTTCGTCTATTGATCATCTTTAATTTACCACTTTATTAGGATCATATTGGTTTTTTTTTTCTTTTCTTGAAAAATTCATCTTAGTCTCATTCATTAATCAAGAGCAAAGCTTTTACATTACAGGGTATGCCCTGAAGTATCCATAACTAAACTACGAAGATACCAACGCCAAACAAGACGTATTACAATTCAGACTCTCAAAATAGATCTGCTAACCTATGACTAATCAATCAATGAAATACAAATATGTATCAGACAGAACCAACTAATGCATAGGTAGCAATTATTTTTTGACACTGGGGGCTGAGAATCCCAAGCCAACACTTATTCCTTGACACTGAGGGCAGAGAACCTCATGCTAACACTTGTCCTCCTCAACTCAAAAGCCAGGATAATGCTCACATCTACAATCCAAAGATCTGGACCAAGCATCACACCTAAAAGCAAGTTGATCGAGACAGGACTTATTACAAGCAAATAGACAATAAAAATACAGGAAAATAAACACCGATCGCGTGCAAGCAGATCTCGTACACTAAAGGACGCGTTGGAAGCTCGATGCGGTAGGGGTGCGGAAAAAGGCCCGGCAGTGGATGGAGAGTGGCGAAACAAGCGCGGAGAAGATCGGAAGATCGGCAAAACTGTAAAAACTAAAAAACACACGAAACAAACAGAGAAAAGCAATACAGGGAAATACTAAAGCAAATACATGGAAACCCAACGAAAACAAAATACAAAGGAAAATCAAAACAAAATAAAACAAAGGAAACAAAATACAGGGAAACCAAAGAAAACATAAAAGAAAAAGCAGAACGATCAACCAGAGAAGGCTCAGGCACGATTTGGCTAGAACACTGCTAAGGAAGGTGGCGATGGGAGAATGACGCGGTGGGGGCACACAGAGGACCTACCTTAGGCAGAGGGCAGTGAAACGCTGAAAGTCGGAAGACCCAAACATGGCACAAAGACCCCAAAAAACAACCGGAAAAAGAAAGGAAAGTTGGAGAAAACAAAAAAAAAAAAACCAAAGAAAGTGGCGAAGGGGAACCCGGTCGGAGCTAAATCATCAGGTAAATCGCTAGACCCTAGGGGTGGAGAGACCGCCGTACAAGGAGGAGGTTGGGGAAAAGGAAAAGGAGAAGGAAAGGGAAGGGCACCGGGACTAGGGCATCAAGTAAATAACTAGAGCTCGGTATGAAAAGGACCGGGCTCTATTGTTAATCCTAAACTAAGAACATTAATGACAGTGTGGTATTGGACTCCGGCACATTATTTTGGACGAAGATTCAATGTAATTTATTAGAGCTATTAAAAATTGAGTAACGCTATATAGTAGATTCTCATACGACTGCTATGCAATTACAAATTACAATAATGTGGCAGTAATAATCAATTTTTGAATTAACAATAACTTGTAAAAATAAAAATTAATGGTTAATATTTACTTTCACATCATTATAATTGTATAATAATCCTATAAAAATCTATTAAATATTATTTCTCCTAAAAAATTATTGTAAGTACACAAAAGCATATAATTGAAGACATGTGTTAAAATTGTTTTGTAAATAAGATATTTTACGACTTATTATCCGATGTACGAGACAACACCAAGTCTACAACACCAAAAATAATCTACAAATGTCTTTAATGGGTAGTTTAATCAGTTGTGGATTACACTTTATGAAGTTGAAATCACTAATTCGAATCACTCCTTCCCTTCATGAAAATATATATATAAATTACAAATAACAAACTAATTATAAATAGCAGACGTTACACTTATTCTCACATTTTTAATAATTTTTTATATTTATAAATGGTTTTTAAAATTATAATTAAATATAAAGTAAAAATTTTATTCAATCATAATTTTAAAAGTTACTGTGTATAAAAAAATAGAAGCCTCCATTTTCTCCCGTCCCTCTTCTCTGAGCCGGGAACAATTGAAGGGCCAGTCAGCTATAAAAGCCAACCGCCGGTGAAATAGCGGACAAAGAGTTTTGAGCGGAGATGGAGGAAGGAATTTATTGCCTTGATTTTTTTTTTTTTTGACGTGATTTATTGCCTTGATTTAAAATAGAAAAGAGTGTTAAATTTTTTAGATAAAAAGAACGAAAAAAAAAAAGAAGTTGATTATTAACCCGAAGGCCGAAGATACAAGTTTGACTTTCTTAAAATGAAAAAGAAAACTCTTTGGCAATCAGCCAAGTGTTCCTCACCAGTCACCATGACTGGGAGTTCTCCCGAGCCCAATCTTCAAGAACCCAAGAACGGTAGCTGCAGAACAGACGCAAATATGTACTTTATTCGTCACAAATATCCACGAGGGTCCTCTCAATATTACTTTAATAGAAAACTAGAGGACGCGCGTGAGGTTGATGCTCTGCTCAGCTACAACAATCCTAGGCAGCACGGGCTCTGCTCTGGACACTGGGTGCAAGCTTCAGTATGAGCTGGGCATGGTGCTCTTTCAACGGCTGCTGGAGAAGCGGTGAGATCAAGCGAACACTTTTCCTGCTGTTCCTGGGTCAGGTTGTCTCCTTTGCACTTGCACTTGCCAGCTTCACTTCATCTCTCATAGCCAATCTTGGTAACCTTAACTAACAACCCCATCTTCCTCTCAGACTTCGGCTTTGTTTGGGTCTTTACTGGATTTTTGTTTTTCTTTACTTGGTTGTGTGTAGGTGTTGATGCGCCGTGTTCTCAGACTTTGTTTGGTTACTTGTCTTTGGCTTTGGTTTATGGGAGTGTTTTACTGTATAGGCGTCAGAAACTACTGGTAAAGCTTGTTTTCCCTTCATTGCTTTGTAGCTGTTACAGTACATTGCGTCTGCTCAACTGTTGGTGAAATTGAAATTATGGTGGGGGGTGAAGTGCTATTGGTTGCAAAGATCTAAGCTGTTTTGGGGGTTCTGACAAATGTGACGTGCTCTCTGTGGTGTTGCAGGTTTCCTGGTATTGGTATCTCCTTTTAGGTTTTGTCGATGTTCAAGGCAATTATCTTGGTGAGTAATGGTAACTTAACTCTCTCCCATGTGGTTTGGCGTTATTGGAGGCTAATTAAGATTATTTCAAAAGAATGGAGAATTTTGTCGCATGCATAATTGTAAAATGAATCTCTAGTGTATAATATTCACTTACTCTAAAGAATTATTGAAAAATTTCCTCTATAAGGTGTCCAAATTTGGATTTTCTGGGAATCGTTGATTAACTTCAAGATTCATTTTGCAGTTAACAAAGCATACCAGTTCTCATCAATTACCAGTGTGACATTATTGGACTGTTGGACAGTAGCATGGGTCATAGCCATGACGTGGATCTTCTTAGGCACTCGATACTCCCTATGGCAGTTATTTGGTGCAGCCATCTGTGTGACTGGCCTTGGCTTAGTGCTCGTCTCTGATGCCGGGGTGGGTGGTGGAGGTGATATTTTCTTTTCCACCCTTAAGAACTAAGTTTTCCATTTTCTGGATAATGTACAAGTGTTTGTTCAAAACTATGATCCAAGGATGTTTTTTTTTTCTTGGTATATAAATGGAAGTATACTTGTGTTCTGTGGACTTCTTTCAGTTTCTTCGTGTTCCTAGATACTTGAAGCAAGTTTTGGTATAAACATTGGAAGGGAATTTCTATCCCCTTAAGCAGTCCTATCTTTAATTCTTGATTGTATCTATTAATGTCATATGATTTGTTGATCTTTCAGGGGGTTCAAAGCCTCTACTAGGGGATATTCTTGTCATTGCAGGGACAATTTTCTTTGCAATGAGCAATGTTGGTGAGGTTGGTGAATCTGTTCCTCTCTCTCCCTCTCTGTAGAAAGATTATATTTTTCAGGCCAAGTGGGGGATACTGAGATCCCCAATTGACTTACTGGCTGAAAGGCTGAAAGACCTAAAGCAATAGTTGATAACTAAGGGTTCGTTTGGGTTTGCGATTTCAAAAAGTGCTATTTAAAAATAGCGATTTTAAAACGTGCAATTTGGTAGAATCACAGTTTAATTTTTAAAATCGTGCATTTTCAAAAAACGTACCTCTTTGTTTGCGATTTGAAAATGCATATTTTTCTTTGTTTTCGAATTGCAATTATTTTAAAACACACTTCTAGACAATACATTTCGATTTGGCTCAAAATCACAATTTTGGCCTACAGAATCGCAATACCAAAGAAACTCTATGAACCTGAAAATTCAATTTCATTTTCAGCTTGGTTAACTAAACTGCAGAAGTTCTTTTGTGGAACACCAAAGACAACCAAAGCCATATTGATGCAGTCCACGCTGCATCACATATTATGCCTCCTCTTTTTCAATCATATACTTGCCCATTTTACAATATCTTCCTAAAATGCAGGAATTTTGTGTTAAGAAAAAAGATCGTGTTGAAGTGGTTTCTATGATTGGTGCTTATGGATTTCTAGTGACTGTCGTTCAGGTGTATCCTTCGTTGATCCGTTTATAGTAGAGACATGCATTGCAATTTCTCTTCAAATTTGTCATTAGCATCTTTTTGTCGTGATTTTGGCTTTAATGAGAATAGCTTGGAAATGTAATTTATGTTGCTTTTCTGTAAGAAGAAGAATTGTATTGGTTTCTCTTAAAAGCCTTTTCTCAGATCTATACTGGAGCTAAAGACTCTGGAATCAGTTGAGTGGTCTGCAGATATTGTAAGTAATGAATTCTGCACAATCTTGGATTTGGTGCATTACTTTTTCTATGGTCTTTGTCTGTCTTCTCTGTTATATGAAATCTATCCAACTAGTGAATATTCTGCAGCAATCTGCATAAACTGAAACTGTCGCCAAGCTACTACAATTAGGGCAACGAGTTTCATTGATTAGTAATATCAGGGAGTAATATTATGTAATATCATGCTCCATCATTGAAGTACACTTACTATTGTAGTTTCACTAAGTTGAAATGTTTAAGGCCAAAGATTGGGAAAAAAAATGTAGGAATTTAACTGTTACATTATGGCATGCCTTTCCTGTCTAATTTCCAAATATGTGCATTGGTTACAGTTCAAAACGGGATTTGTTTTCATATTTTTCAGATATTAGCCTTTGCTGGCTATGCTCTAGCAATCTTTATGTTCTACTCCCTTGCTCCTTTCGTCCTCAAGGTAAGTTTCCTTTTCCTCAACAATTTTGGTGCAAGGGAAAAGTATTGTTTACCTCTCTGAAGTTGGTAGCGATTTTCAATTCGGTCACCAAAGTTTCAACTTCTTTCAATTCAGGCACTTTTTTCCAAAATGTCCTCAACAGTGATTCCGGTGAAATCTTGCCGGAATCCGGCAAAATCTAAATAACTGGCCGGATTCCCGCGAATTCGCTGGAATCCGGCGAACCCTCTTCTCCAACGCCATGCTCCCGGCCAAGGAGATCTTCTCCGATGAGTTTAGGGTCGCAGAAATCAGAAAAAAAAAAAAAAAAAAAAAAAAAAAAAAAAAAAAAGCTTGCCAGTTTTTGCCGGAATCCGGCCAGTTTTCGCCGGATTCCGGCGGAATCACTGTTGATGGTTCTCCGGAATCACTGTTGAGGGCATTTTAGGAAAAAAAAAATCAAAAGTGCCTAAATTGAAAGAAATTGAAACTTTGGAGGGTCAATTGAGAAAATTGAAACTTTGGTGGCCGAATTGAAAATCGCTGTCAACTTCAGGGGGTGAACAATAATTTTCCCTTACTTTATTTAGATAGAGAATTATTTTTCACCTTGGTCTGGTTACTGAATGAGTATTTGAACAATACCATTTATATATAAAAATATACTGTTCATTAAGTTTGGTGAGCACCAAATTCTCTATCCAAGTTCTGGTTACACAAAGTTTAAGAGTGTTTCTCTTAAAAATTCTTTCTGTAATCTAATTGCCTATATGAACTAATTATGAAACTATAAATCGATGGCTTAAAATGCCTTCTCTTATGGTGAAGTTGTTCTATGAGAAATATCAATCGACAGTGTCTTTAATGTGGGTATTTTGTATACAGTTAAGTGGAGCCACAATGTTCAATCTCTCTCTCCTAACATCTGATATGTGGGCAGTTGTCATTCGCATTTTTATCTACGAACAGCAGGTATGCCTTGACCCAAGGTTTTCGAATCTGAAGCTACCGTATAGAATTCTGCAACTATTTTAGTCTTTAAGCAAATACATCTCGTTTCTTTACAACTGGTTTCACTCATATCAAACCTATTGTATTAATCTTCGATTGCAGGTTGATTGGTTATACTATCTTGCTTTTGCACTTGTCATTATTGGACTCATCCTTTATTCAACAACGTATGTTCTAGACCCTGCCTCAAATTTTTTATTAGTCAAACTCTCTGCTTGTGAATATACATGCAGCATCATGTGTAAGTTCTTTCCATTGTTCTTCAATAGAACCCAACAGACAGCTGTTTATTGTTATATTGAATTTGATAGAAAAATTAAATAACCTCCCGGAAGGAGTAGTTGATTGTTAACCAGAGAATCAAGCACTGTAATTTGCATAGAGGTAGCTGAGCATGTGAAATAAATGGATAAAAATTTATTATCAAGTCTATTTTACTGAAGTATTTGTAAGAAGAGAGACTTATAGTCCAGTGGCTAGATTAAAGTCTTTTTGGCTTCTCTGCTTCTGGAGTTATTTCTCAAGATGGATCTCTAGGCAATTTGATGCATGCATACTGAGTATTTTGAGCTTGGCTTTGACCAAAACCCTTTAGCACATCTTAGGGTACATTCCATTGAATTTAATTTACAAAATAGCAGGATGTCTATGTCTTTCCATATTGAACATAGTGATTTTGTAAATTATCTTTTTACCAATTGAGCCTAGGGTTCAAACAATCATGACAACAGTGAGATGAGCCATGGCTTAACTCTTATGCTAAGCTGGATTCACCAGCCATTAGAAAACTGGCCTAATATGAGTAACTGCTTTGAGCTACAGCCTTTTTACATTCAAATTGTCAATTCTGTAATCGCATCCAACATTTACATCTTGATATCCAGAGAAAAGTAATGGTTAAGTCTGTTACTTACTCCTTTTCCTTTTCTTCCCCATCTCTTCTGGTAACAGTGAGAAGGATCCTGTTCCTTTACTAGCTCTTGAGGATGGAAACTCCAGTGGACAGTACCAGGTGCTTACTGAGGAAAGTGAAACATCTAGAAATGAGTCTTTGGCTTCATGAGGGGCAAGGCAGCCTGCAGTATAACTTAAGAGTTTTATATCCCAATGTTGCCATGATAAATTATGAGTAATCACATTGAAGCTTGAGTATTAACAATTTTAAGAAAGACTGATATGGTTTACCTTCTCGGCAGGTGTTGAAGTACAGAAATACATATGTACTTTAACAATCACAATCGTTGTTACAGCATATGTGCTTGTCCCACATTGGTTAAGAATGAAACCATTCCTCATTACCTCTTTATAAATAGTGTTATTTTTATGTATTCAATAGTTCAATAAAAGCAACATGTAGCCCCCAAGGCTTTAAATATGTGGATGCATGCAATATGTCAAACTACTTTAATCTCTGTCTGTTTTTCTCTCTTTTATTTCTTTATTATTATTATTATTTTCGCATTATGAATTTCTACAATTGTATGGTACTTCACTAACCACAATTGTTATGTACTTGTGCTACGGTGTAAATCTATTCATATGTACATTGTAATTTTAAGTCAATGGATTCAAATCAGATGCAATAATATAATGAAGATGTAATCTTATTGAACATTATAAATGGTCTATTCTTATTGAACATCTTATTTTCCAAATCATTTATTCAAATTGAACTATTTGAATTTTACCTCAAAAGTCGTTAAAGAAATAAAATAAAAACAAAAACAAACCCTTGAGATGGGCCGATCACATTTTAGGCATGAGTGGTTGACCATCATTTTTACCCGCGCTAATGGATCAGTCGGAATGGTTCGATCCACATTTATTTTTTGGAGGTGGTTTACCAGCTTATGACTTATGAATATGGTTGTGGTAGTCCAACTACTCTCTTGAGAGTGAGGGGCAATTAATCATTTTCGAGCCTCCTCTTAAGTCATCGAGAGTAAAATGATGGTCGACCACTCTTTTGTGTGACTACTTACTATTTAAAGCTTACTTTTTTCTTTTTTAATTTGTTTTTTGTTTTTTTTCTTCTGTTTTTTGTTTTTATTTTTTTGTTTTGTTTTCTCGAGCATTTTAAAATTCGTTTTCGTTAGCATTTATTACAGCTATCTGTCCGACGTAACACCTCAATCTTTCGCCTTCGTTCATTCTTCGTAAGCTTAAACCAACCAACCGATAAATACCCAAAGAAACCAAACTAGCAAACGATCCCCACCTGCAAATGGAACAACAAACCTCCACCCCCACCGCCAACACCAACGCCATCACGACGTCGCAACCCTCCGACCCACCGCAAAGCTCGCAGCCACCCTCCTCAACAACCACACCGGCAATCCCACCGTCCCCAAACCCTAACCCTATCCAGAACCCAAACCCTAAACCCTCCACCACCTCACTCCCGAGTCCTTCGCAACCACAAGCTCCAACCAGGCCTCCCTCCACATTCTCCAGAGCTGCTACACAGCAGTCTAACTATCCGCATTTCTCTTCGCTGCCATCCTCGTCTTCTCCGGCGACTTCGTCTGGGTCTCCCTCCATCTCCGCTCCGTCACCGAGGGGTGGCATGGCCATTGGTGTGCCGGCGCACCACGCCAGTAATTCTCCGCAGTCCACGCCGTTCTCGTCCTCTTTCGGTCAGCACTTCACCGGGCTGGGCCGGACTGGGGTCAGCGCGCCCGAATCGGTCTCCAATCCCAATGTTTCCCAGGTGGGATCTTGTTTTGTGTGAGTTTTGCTCTGTTTGGTGGCTAAGAAAATTTACCCAATTCTTCTCAATGCAATTAATGGGTAGTGATTGGTTGAATTGTAGTGTTCTGGGGTTCATAATTGATTCTATGGTGTAATGTTTAGGCGAGACCGACGATGCAAGGAGTGCAGGGAATGGGGATGTTGGGATCGCTTGGATCGAGTTCGCAAATGCGGCCGGGTGGGATTCCAGCGCACCACCAACAGAGGCCTGTTCAGTCATCTCTCAGGCCGTCATCTACGCCGACTAATCAGCCTTCGACTTCCCAAGTTAGTAGCCTTCATTTTCAATCATTTTCATTGACTGATATTTATGATCGCTTGTAAAGCTTTGTCTGTCATTGGTTGAGCTATTGTGTAGAGGAACTGAAGTTTTTTAGTAATTTACTATTTGCTATGTCGACTATTATTGCAGTGAAGTGGGTTTTTGATATTGGCTACTTAAATATATTATTGTCCAACTGCAAGTATTAGGGCCTTCTTCTAAATATAGTGCTCATACATTTCTACTTGTTTTGTGTGTCATTATCACTTACTAAAGGTCCTTGTGGGATTTTGAGTTCGATTGGCTTTTAAAAAAAATCACCGAAAGTATCCCATTTGGGAGTACATTTTGAAAAATCTACGTTTTCAAATTGCAGTCAAGAGGTGTGTTTTTAAAAACATAGGATTTTAAAGGCTAAACCACAATTTTATCAAAAACTTGCATTTTTTAGAACCGTGTTTTTAAATCATTATTTTCCAAACCATTCAACCAAACGAACCCTTTATAGAAGAAAAAAAATGAAAGGAATCTGCTTCCATGTTTTTGTTGGTACTCGCTGGGATACTAAACTGATATGTTGTAGAACAATAGTGGTTCTGTTATTGATGATGTTATGGTATTGACTAATGCAATGGTGGTAGATCTTTTCTTTGGGTTGCTTGTTTGTTCTTTTATTGTTCTTGTTGTTTGTTGTGAAAAGGAGGTTTCATGCGTGTTCTATATGTCTTTTTAATTTCTTTTCCTTTCTGCAGAATCTTCAAGGGCATGGCCTTTTGAGACTCTCACAAGTGGGACCTCCTGGTTCATCACCAAATACGCCACAAGGTATGCAAGCTATTAATCAGCCATGGTTGTCATCTGGATCACAAGGGAAGCCTCCTTTACCATCCCCTTCAAATAGGCATCAGGGGAATTCACAAATGCAGCAGCGAGCACATCTTCCTCAACAGCAGCATCATATGGTGCCAACAGCTTCACAACAACATATGTCACCTCTGCAGCAGCAACAACCTTCACCATCAAATCAGTCGCAAGAGCACTATGGCCACCAATTTCCACCATCAAGGGTCCTGCAAAGTGTACCCCATCAACAACAAATTACGAGGGCCCAGGGCTCAGGAAATCTGAAGCCTTCTTCTCTTGCAATGATGCAAAATAATACAGTCCAGTCTGTGCCACAGAATAAAACAGCTGTGACAGAAAATGATGAATCTTGTGATAGGATTCTTAGCAAAAGAAGCATCCACGAGCTAGTCAACCAGGTGAGCCATGTTAGTCTTCGTGCAATCACTTCACCGAAGAATTCAGATTATCAAAACCTTGGATCATTAATCATGAAATTTTATTGCCCTGGAGTCTAATCAGTTGTTTGGGATGAGGGAGCCTGTCTAACATTGCTTTTGTGAATAGAGTGATGTGTACAGCATTTTTGTTTCAAGTTTTTGGATGTAACATAAACATTGAAGCGCCTAGTTCAACTCAACATCTTATGAGAATGGTTGGGTTGTACCCATTCTTGTTAGTTAAAAAAAAAGGGAAGAAGACAAAAAAGGGAAAGAGGGTACATTAGTTAGATGCATAGCCTAATACATGCCTTTCCTAAAGCCCAAGTCACTTAGGCGTATCGCACACCTTGAATATGATATCTTCCTTCTTTTTTTTTGTAGAATCTATGTTGAGATCCATTTTTTTGTTTGCTTCTGCTTCTTGTATAGGTTGATCCATTGGAGAAGTTAGATCCTGAAGTTGAAGAAATTCTTGTGGATATTGCAGAGGATTTTGTTGACTCTGTGAGTAGTTGAACCTGTTAGTTTGTATTTTCTTTCTCATATTCAGTCTACTCTCTTTGCAAAAATTTATCACGTTGTGACTAGATAAATCTTGCCTAATTCTTGAGTCTGGTTGGATTTTCCTTTTCTTTTTCTTTTCTGTCTTGAAGTGTAATTTCATACAGAGTCAATGTAGGAAGTAGAGTTTTGTCTTGGATTGCTGCAAACCATGCTTAGTTATATCTTGATCTTTCCTGACAGGATTGACTTGCATCTGTTTTGACAGAAAGCATCAATACATTCATTGGTCATTATGTGACTTAATTGGTTTTGTTTTATAGGAGTTGACTGCATGAGAATTACAATAGATTTTGCTTGAGTGAACGGATAATTTTGTCGGTAAGAGATCATGTGGGGACTTTTTCTAAATTAATGAAATGCCTTCAGGATGAAAGATGGCCAATTTTCTCGGAATATAGAAATGTTTTATATGATATAAGTCAAAGACATGGGTACCCTTATGTCCCTGGTCTTTTCTTGCTGAAGACAATACTTTTCTGTGCAGAATTTGCCTTGGCAAATTGGAATTCATAAACCTAGTTAGTACTTGGTGTAAGGCTTATGCTGCGCTGTGGTGTAATCTTAAATTTTGGTTTACAGCATCTTATGGTTTATAATTCAGCTGTGGTTGGGAACTTCAAATTATTCTCTTGTTATGATTTTCTAGGTGGGGTCTTTTTTAAATCTTGCACTCATACTTAAGTTTGCCTTTTAATCTTTTTCGTTTGAACAGATTACAACATTTGGCTGCTCGTTGGCCAAGCATCGGAAGTCAACTACATTGGAAGCAAAAGACATACTTCTACATCTTGGTTAGTTATGTGGGAAAATTCTCCACGCGTAGTGTTCGCAGCTCCGGATTGTGGACCTTCAATGCTTCATTTTCTTTTACTCCTTTCTTATCAAAATTTTCTTTTACTCTTTTACTTTGTTGCAGAGAGAAATTGGAATATGACGCTTCCTGGTTTTGGTGGCGATGAAATTAAGAGCTTTAGAAAACCAGTAAGAATTATCATTGACCAACTACCTTCATCTTGATGCAGAGTGGCTGAAGCACATAATCTATTAGTTGTGGTGATTATGCCTCTTGTACTTGAGAGAAAAAATTTCTTTTAATATCTCGCTCTTTAATGGTTTTTGCAGCTTATAAATGATGTTCACAAGGAGCGGCTTGCAGCAGTAAGTTCTTATCTTTGCATCTTTTACTTATATGGTCTTCCACATAAATTTATGAATTTTAAATGTGTGTATGCTTCTAAAGGTATTTATGAATGTATGGACACACATTCATGTTATTGTGCAAAGCTAAATTTAATCTTGAGTTAGTTCAATTTGCATCGGCTAGAGACCATGACTCACTAAGCGGAGGTCACTAGTTTGAATCTTCCTCTCCTTGTGTGGACATGTAAAAAAAAAAAAGAAAAAAGGTTCAATTTCTATAGTAGTTTTAGACGGGGTTGTCTTTCTGGAACTTCTTGTATTTTTTTAACATGTATGCAGTTCATCTTTGCTTCTTTTATTTGCAGATTAAGAAGTCTATAGTAGCAACTGAGACTGCAACCAAGATTTCTGCTGGACAAGCTGCCGGAAATTCAAAGGGTAATCTTGCCAAGACACCTGCCACTTCATTGGCTCCCCAAAGCTAAAAGTACATGAAGTCACGTGAAGCATTTATTGAGGCTGCTGGACATGAGAAACTTTTTTATTTGTTTTGTTTGATAATGAAGGTATGTTAAATTTTTTGACATGCATAATATTGGCTATATGCGTGCTCAGAGGCATGTACTGAAAACATAAAACTATCAGGTTTATCTGCTTGTATACATGTAGATAGTTAGGACCAAAGAAGTTGCTCTTATCTTTGAGGTCATGGCACGGAGTAATGTGCTTAATGTCATGACATGTTCAAAAGTGATTTTCTCGGATGGAAGTCTGTCTCTCTTTTGACGATTGCTCCTAATATCAGTTCTCTACACTTTTTGCAGGAAAAAAGTTTGTGAAAAGAAAGGGGAATGTTACAGGGAAATGGAAACAAGATTTCATGCCTACTTTGGTGGGACATTCATGTATATGAATCTTCTTCTTGTTGGTCTCGGGCCACAAATGATTGAGGATCAAAATTTTTGTTTCACTAATTGAAATTTCAAGCCCTCAATGCTGTTGGGCCACCAGCATGTTGAGTAGCAGCTGCAAGTTTGACCAGACTGGTGAACTCTTACAAGGTACCCCCATCTTTTAGCTGTTATGGCTGGTCATTCGCTGCTATAAATGAGGGTCTTTACCAACAATCATGGGAATGCCGGAAATGTTGTGTGTTTATTGTTGCTGCATATGGTAAATCTTCATTTTGGGATTACATAGAAAACAAAGGAACAAAGAAGGAAGTCATTTTCATTGAAGTAAATTTGATCACGAGTATCTTTGATGGTTTAATGGACCAATTGATTTTCTTATCGGAGTCAGAAACATGGTTTGATGATTCTCAATGTTGATCTGCAAAAGATGAAAGAAACATAATGTATTCAGCTCCATGAATGGTTTTATGTTCCCCGAATATTCAAAACGACCCAACCTTTTTAGTGTTAGCATCTCTAAAGGCTTTCAGAATTTGATGGAGCATGTGATTTGATTGTTAAAATGATGTTGCATGTACTAAATGGTGTCGAATTTGGCTTAAGTGCTGTAAAAGAAACCCAGAAGATTTTATTTAGTTTTTTCAATAGTCTAGATTTAATTTCAATAACTCACTTTCTCTCATGAAAAACTTGAAACTAAATTTGAATCATTGAAAAAACTACAGGAGCTTTGTTGTATACACCCATATATGTGATATACATTTTTTGTTCTCATAATGAATTAGTCATCTAGATTATTGCCATAGTGATTATCCCGAGGATGGGCCTTTTTCTTTTAATAAGTGACTGACAACCAAGCAAAGTGGTCGAGGCTCGAGCTCCATTTGCTTGTGTGTGTGTTTTTTTTTATTATTATTTTTAAAAATGAGAAAATAGATTAAGATTTCCATAAGAGTCGTGTTTGGTAGTAAAATTAAATATTGTGGGTCAGGGTCTTGGTGATTGGCTTGGACATAGAGCATGTGCATTTCTTTTTTCATTGAAAAGTGCATGTGCCTTAACGTGCATTCCAACTTTCAAGTTCATATAAAATATTGGACAGGAAAAATTCTTTCCATTTGGATGCTTGAGAATTTTCACATGCATTTTTAATAATAGAGCTTTGCTAATAATCTATTATTAAAAATGCATGTGAAAATTGTGTGCTTTTAATAATTGATGTTATTAGTTTAATAGATTAGATTTCTTGCAAAACTTGGAGATTTGGTTGATATTTGGGGTTCCAGTTAGGGGTGAGCGTCGGTCAGTTACGGTCGGTCTCGGAAGAAATTTTTTTGTTTCGCCCCAGAGTCGGTAAAGTCGGTAAATTCACCGACTTCTTCCGCCAAGCTTTTGTTCCGTCACCGACTGTAACGGATAAGTCAGTTTAAGATGTTGGTTGGCAAGTTGAAATGGATTTCGGTAGAAATGTTGTTGTCCGCCCATTTTGTCGAGATAGTTGAGGAAGAAGTTTTAACGTTTGAGACTTTTTTTGCAGAGGAGAAGATTGTTGGAGAAGAATAATATATTTTTTTTATTAGAGTAAACAAATGGACGGCGGAGATGACATCTTGGAGCTTGGGAATAGAATTAGGCGTGAATGGGAGTATGAAGTCTGTGTACAATTGTCAGACAACGTCATGAAATAAGACAAATGAAAAAGGAAATGTAGACATTATATGAGGAAGTGGAAATAAAATAATACAAATAATAACAACTTTTGTAATAAATAAATGAACATTATTTGGGGAAGAGGAAATAAAATAAGACAACAATAATTTTGCAATAAATAAATGAATAATGTCAATCGCATATGCGTTTCATCTTCTTCTATCAGCACTAGTTTCTTCCTCCATTACTTCTCAAATGTAGAGTCACAGTTGATTCATCAAGGATATGCGTTATATATGTATTAATAGGTATTGTTGGTTCGGTGTCAGTCGAAAATCAACTTATGTAAAAGCTCTTCTGCCTACCGAACCGACAATGTCGGAAATCTTATAAGTCTACCGCCTATTGGCCGGCCGGTAGTCGGTGTCGAGGCAGTTACGGTTGGAACACGGTTAGTTGTCGGCTAATCGGTGAAATTGCTCAGCCTAAGTTCCAATTAAATTGAACCCAACATTAACAACCTACAAATTTGAACGTTTCAAGGGTTATGTTGATGTTACACGTTCCTTATTTGACAACTTGTGAAGAAAAATCAAAGCAAAAAACTAAATTGCGTAAATGATTTCATTTCAGTAATATGTGGTTCTACTTTCACTGCCTTGTCACCAACATATTTTGTTTGGCAACTTAATTTGACTTTTATGCTTGCAAAACTAATTACGTGTCTAATCCAATCTTGAATTGTTGGGCACCTGACGACCCAATAATCTTTTGAAGGCCCCTTAGAATCTTCGAACAGTTTTATTGTACCTGGAGTACCTTTTTTTTTTTTTAAAAAAAAAAGAATATAAAATTATTTTAATATAATAATAGTGGCATGTATCATGTATGGTATTTTTTACAAGTAAATAACTAAAATAATAATTAAAAAAGGTATAGTTTAAAACAAAATTTGGGTAAACTTTGGACTAGTTCAATGATAAATTGGCTATGCTTTTGACTAAGCTTGGCTATAAAATAATACGCTCATTTCATACTAATTTTCGTATCAACTATTTAAAAAAAAAAATTAAAAAAAAAAATCTTAAGTCAACCAGCGTTAAATGAAGGTTTTTCCTCGTTATAGAAGATATATCTCCCTCTTTATTGGGATCTGGGATCCTCAGTAAATCGCAAAGAAGAGACGGACAAGAATGACATCCGCATAGGATATCCACACGTCTCCCTCTCATTGGTCATCATCGTCCACCAAACCAACGCAAACCAGCATAAATTTCAGAGTAAAAGTGGAGAGTCGTTGTTTGGCAGCTCAGCCCAGCGTCAGCCTGCACCGTCGTCGTTTCGTACCAGACAAAACATTCCCCAATTATATACGTGTATGTGTTTGTAAGCAACACAAGCACGTTCGAGTATTATATATCGATATAATCAGATTGCGGTTGTGTTTCATCGTCTCTCTCAATTCTTCTACCGGCTTTGTGATTGCGCGATGGCGAACTGTAACGGCGAGAGCGACGCCGTTTTGGGATCTCACGTGAAGCGCCAGAAGCTCATTATCGACACCGACCCTGGCATCGGTGAGTTTCCGGTCTCATTCTCTCTGTGTTCCTCAGTTTGGCTCCCGATAAAATGTTGAAAAAATGACAACCTCAACGATAAAATTTAAGGCATCTGACGCTATTGTTTCCTTCTTTCTTTCTTTTTTTTTTTTTTTTTTTTGGCGTCCAAACGGAGATTTAACGTCTCTCGAAGTTTGGCGCGTGAGTTTTTGCGGCGACTTGGTGTGTGTTGTTGATGAAGAGAATATATTTGATCTGAGTTTGTGGAATGTGAGTGTATTGTGGAATTTAGTGGTGCTTTGGCTAAATCTGTTTGTTGTTTGATTTTTCACTTACTCACCTGTTTGGTTGCTGAGAAAACTTATGAAATAAAGAGAAAAAAAAATGAAATTTTGATTTTAAATGGAAATGACAGGTTTTCAAAATTTTAGTTTTTTTTTTTTTTTTTTGGGGGGGTGGGGGGGTGGGGTGGGGGTGGAAGGAAGAGGGAAAACGAACAATTTGTGAAAATGAGAAAATTGATAGGAAATGAATATACCATTAAGTTTTGTATTTTGTTTGTAATGTATACTTGATGTTGAGCTACAGATAGATATAATCCAAAAAATCGAGAAAATAGTACTGGGCATGCTTTTGCTAACCATTTTGCCTCAGATTCTTAACATCCCAATGACAAACATTAAAAGATTTTCCTTTTCCTGAACCTAACAAGACCTATGCAATTTATCTCATTTATTCACCTCCCCCATTCATTGTTCCAAAGTGGATTGTAAAGCTCCATTTGTTTTCACAAAAATCATTCCCCAGGGTAAAATATAACTGTAGAGCTTTACCTTTTCCTGAAGCTAAGTGGAGATTCAATACCAAACTTCATAATTAGATTTGATTGCGATAACCAAATCTATTGAAAAGGATTTTTGAGAAATACCTTAGGTATGTAGATATAGGTATCAGTTTTATGATTTTTTTTTTTCTTCTTCTTGCCGTTGCCATGTCTAAAATGTGAATGGCTTTTCAATAATCACTAGATGATAGTATGGCGATCTTCATGGCCTTTCAATCTCCGGAGTTGGAGATCCTGGGCTTGACAACAATATTTGGCAATGTTAGTACAGAAGATGCCACCCGCAATGCTTTGCTTCTGGTATGTATTTGTGCATGATATTTATTTTGCTACAGTTTCAGGGATAGTGTTTTTGGTATGTACCTGATCAATTAGTGATATTAATGTGCAAAAGGATAGTGTGAGTTCGCAGGGTTTCCAGGTGTTCCGGTGGCAGAGGGCAGTCCTGAGCCTCTAAAGGTATCTATTGTAATATGTCTTCTTTATCTTAACCCTCATATTGTCTTCACCAAATTTAGATTGTAGATAAGATGTGCTTTGGTCAATTTGGCTTTCATTTTTTTTTTTTTTTTTTTTTTTTTTTTTTTCTAGTTGCTGATTTGGCTTACTTAATATTTTTGGAAATTACTTTGATGTATTTCATTTGAATGGTTGTGTATCGCAAGTCATCTTGTCTACATTTAATAGTTTCAAGGAATTTTGTTAACACCCTCATCGATTTCTGTAACTAGGTTTCATTACATGCCTTATTTATTGTATCTTTTTATTTTTGTTGCATCTTAATCACCCTTCATCCTGGCGAAGGGGGGATGGCCACGTGTTGCTGACTTTATTCATGGTTCTGATGGCTTGGGGAACGTTTTTCTACCTCCTCCAAAAGTAGAGAAAATTGAGAAGAGTGCCTCTGAATTTTTGGTTGACAAAGTCTCTGAATATCCGGGTGAAGTATCTGTACTTGCACTTGGACCTCTGACAAATTTAGCTTTGGTAAGTTGCAGTGTACTTTTCTTTACTTTCCTCTTACAAAAAGTTCAAATCTTATTTCACTCTTATATGGCAGCAATCACTTTTTAATACTATTTAAATAAAAAAACTCACAACAAAACTCTTTTCCAAACACACATGAGAAATTTGAAGAGATGTAACTATCTTGACCAGGCAATCAAGAGGGACTCTTCTTTTGCCAGCAAGGTGAAGGATGTAGTCATACTTGGTGGTGCTTTCTTTGCATTGGGAAATGTAAATCCCGCTGCTGAAGCAAATGTAAGTGCTAGCTTTTCTTCCTTGTTTTTTTGTTTGTTTGTTTCTTAAAGAGTACATGCCAAGCCTAGATGGAATGGTAGTTCTCTGTCATGTGTTGCAAGTTTTATGAGCATATAGGCACATGCAGTTCTTGACAAAAGCTACTGTTTCAATTTGAAATCCCAAAATCTTTCCTGTTTCATGTGGAAATATTTTTTTCCCCAATAAATCACGTTGGAGCTGTTTTCACCAATTCCCTATAGAAGCAAACGACCAAGACCAAAAAAAGGGTGCAGACTGAGAAGTTGACAAATAAATCCAAATTTTCCCATTACTTTTATGCCAATAATTTTTTTGCTCAGTATCAACCAAAGCGATGTATAACCATAATTGCTTGCTTCAAAGTACTCTAGTATAACTTCTAATTTCGTGAAAGATCTGCATTGCATTATATAAAACCGTAGTGAATTAGAAAGTTCCACCCTAGTATTTATTTTTTGGTGTCAGTGAAATGTTGAACTCTAGTTCTTAGTCACAAAGAAAATTAGTTGAGTTTGCGCTTTTAGTGACACTTTTTCCTGACTTGCAGATCTATGGGGATCCGGAAGCAGCAGATGTTGTGTTCACCTCTGGGGCAAATATTGTTGTTGTCGGAATAAACATTACAACCCAAGTCAAATTTACAGGTTTTTCTCGGTTTCAAGTTTGCTTCACTTTCTAAACCAGCTGCTCTTGTGCTACTTTATGTGATTGGTGAAAGAATGTCCTTCTAATAGTTGCCACTTTCTTATGGTTTCAGATGCTGACCTCCTTGAATTGAGGGAGTCCAAGGGGAAGTATGCACAAGTCATAAGTGACATGTGCAAATTTTACAGAGATTGGCATGTCAAGTCTGATGGTGTCTATGGTAATCATTGTATAATATGCTATATAAATCTTTTATCGTCTTTGGTTAAACGTTTGACTCATTCCCTAAGTTTCCTTTCAGGGATTTTCCTTCACGACCCTGTCAGTTTTGTAGCACTAGTCCGTCCTGATCTCTTTACATACAAGAAGGGGGTCGTAAGGGTTGAGACACAAGGCATCTGTGTAGGGCATACGCTTATGGATCAAGGATTAAAAATGTATGTCCAGACTTCAAAGAAACACACTCTTTCCGGAGAATTCTTTATCTTTCAGTTTTTTGTTTTTTTGTTCTTATTTTACTGAAACTGTTACTTCAATTGGAGACAGATGGAATACAGGCAATCCATGGACGGGATATTCCCCAATTTCAGTTGCTTGGACTGTTAATGTGGAGGAAGTTCATAATTATATCAGAACACTGTTGATGAAACCTGAAAGCAATGGAATGTAGTCTCCTTCTTCCAGAAAGATGCTAAAGACAAAAATGAAGTTGGGGTGCCTCTTATTTCTGCTGAAAGTTCCTTCATGGCTTCTCTTCTTTCTCGGTAATGACAACCCTAGTTTAGGGTGTGAAGGACTTCTTATTGGTCTCACACTGATCAATTCTTGCCCTAATATATTTGAATTTGTACAAACTTTCACTTACTGATCTTCAAAAGCAAGTTGGTGTAAAATGTGAACAATAAATAGTGATCCACATACACAATGCTGGCATCTCTCTTCATATATTGATTCCTAATTCTCTCATTGGTTATCTCTTCTTGGTGAAGATTATCCCGGTTCAAAAATGTGAAACAACGCCACTCGCTTTATACAAGTAAATTGTTGTTGTACAATAAATAATGTTACTCTTGACATCTATTTTATATCGGCTGACAGGACTAACTTTAAGTGGTTTTTCTTTTATTGTTTTTTAGTGACGGACATGGAAAGCCACTTAAAACATGTCATGTCAGTCGGTGTAAAGTATAAAGAGTAACAGTACTCTACAATAATTTATTATCTTACAGGAAAAGAGTAATGAGCACTAATTTTCTGCAGTTGAGAACAAGGTGCACATTTAAGGTGGTTCATTTGAGCCATAATAATCTCCAAATTGCTCAAATATATAGTTAATAATGTTTTAGAATTGATAAATTCCTACATAAAATTGACAATGTTTTAGTAGTCATATTATCAATTAAAAGGAATATATTAGAAAAACTTAATTAGTAATTTAGAAGAATGATTTTTTTAAAAAAAAATAAAATAAAATAAATAAATGATATTTAAATATAAAAAAATGTTTTACATAAATGTATTATCTTAGACCCCAAAATCTTCCAGTGGCCCTTTGATCATACTTAGAGATTTGAGTCGTTAAATGACTAGTCAAATTGGCCGAGGTAGGTCAACTATATATCCCCCTGTAAATCCTGTATGGGAGATTCCCAAATTTATGTTAAAAATTTACCAAACGGGACCCTCGAACTTATGAAAGAATGTCTGCTACAAAGAAGATGATTAGATGTCGTAATTACTCACTGACATTCATATTTCAATTAAATGAGCAGCCATGGACAGCTTGAGTTGAATTTGTCTTCAACAATCTTCTGTATGAGGGTAATTAAGGGTTTTTATATCTCCTTATAACTGATATTTTCTACATCGACCATGAAATAAATTATTTTCTTTTCACCTGATTGGGAGTGAGACAGATTGTTTGCTTTATCATATTGGCATGGTGAAGATTTCTCAATCATTGGCATTGAAATACTAGTCATATCTATCTTTTATGATCAGACGATGCTGGTTTATTGAGTACCCCAGTTACATTAGAGGTTTTTAAGAAGAATTTAGGATTATGTTTAATGGATTTCATCATTTCCCTGTCATTAAACTACGTACTAAAAAAAAAAAAAAACCACATCAATCGCTTCTCATTACTACTCAAACAAAAAACCCACAACAAAACTCTTTATCAAACAGAATCATCTTGGAATTTGTGGACATGGAAATGCCTTTAGCTTAGATTAAGATTTTAATCATGTATATGATAACAATCTTGCTCTGTTTACTAGACTCACATAAATTGTACTCAAAACCTTAAAACTTAATTGCATAGGAATGGAAGCTCTCTAAATATTATTGAAAGAGGTGATCTTGATGAGGAGGCCGGGGAAAACATCATCTGGGTCATGGATATGTGGATTCTCCTCAACAATAAATGGATCCCCACATTTTTCACTGATAGTTTGCAGCGTCTCTCCTTCACGAACAACATAAATTTCATCGCACGGCTTGTTGTTGTTGTTGGTGATATCTTTCTGCAGCATCCGACCCGGGAATTCGCTTCCACGACTTGACTCACAGCAGCTCAAAACCAGCATTACCGCCAAGAACAGAGCACTGTACCAAGAAATCCTCTCGGCCATTGCAATCGACGAAGATGAACAAACACACGCCATGTAATCAATCCGCTTGCTGTTTTTTCTTGAACAGGATTATGGTACGCGCAGAGGTTTTATACTAGCGAATGGTGCCTTTAAATTTGGTGGTTGGAGTGGGTGCAATTCTTAGCGGGAGTTGAAACGGTGCACTCAGTGAAGTAGGTATCTGTCTCAAGGATTTAAGGAAGACTTCGAAAAGCAGAGCAGAAAGAGTTGGTTTAACTGCTTTCTTAAATGGGATAAGCTCATTCGTTTGACTTGCTTTCCTTTTATAACAAAGTCAACTTACCACCCCAAAGTGCTTCAACATGAATGCATGCATGTATATGTCTTTAATTTTACAACCGCGGATGGAATCAGAAATTTTTATCGACAATTAATCATTACCTCTTGGCCAAAATGGAAGTTATTACAGTAATTGTAATGGCTTTTGTTGTTGGCTATATTTCATTCTTAATTGTTATATCTGACTTTGATATGTCAAAGTCAATAAATTTATAACACGTGTCATACTACCGGAATTTGCTTGTTGAGTCAGTGGACGTGATTTGATTGTATAGAATAATTTGTTTTTTTTTTTACATATCTTATGAATTTCTGAATTCATTTTATGCCACATGAGCTAATTATAAATTAGGTCAATTACAGAGATTGATTTTTTTTTTTTGTTTTTGGGTTCATTTTTTCCTATAATTTAAGCCATGAATCTTCTTGATCGAAGGTGATTGTTCCAGATTTATAGAATGAAGTAGGAAGAGTTGGGGGGTAACTATTAGGTTCGAATTTTGTCACCACCAGCGACCAAATCTGGGCCTCTTTAGAATGGGCCCTTTAGCCCTTTAAAATTCTAGGGGGTCCTGGGCCTGAATCCAATAAGACCAAAAAGGGAGAAAAATATGTTGACTTTGAATATATATATATTGCTCAAACAAAAAAAAAAGAAGAGTCAAATAGCCAAATTATTTCAAAATTCAACGAAGAAAAATTAAATAGTTGGTCCAACTGGCCATTAAATAGTACTCATACTAGATTAGATAATAAAACAAAATCGAAAAGAGTTGACTTTGAATACAATTTGAAAGAAAAATTGAAGAGCCTACTACAGCTCCTGAAATTATTGACATTGACTTGTTCAATTGTCGAGTCTTTTATAATTTAAGGCTTTTTTCCTAATTTTATTGAAAACATGCCTAGGATTGGATTTAGAGATACCAAATCAATACAATTTGGATGTGAAAGGCCTTTAACCTCTCAGGCCGTTTTGCTGAGTTGTGCATATTCTTTGACGCCCAAGTCCAACGTGGCGTACCCAATACAATTTGGATTTTGTATTGGATATTTGAAAATCAGTGATGGGCTGTATTCGGCCCAGCACCCAATCTGACTTATAAAAAGATATATGGAATAATTATTCTCAGTCCAATTAGCTGTTTGAATTGCGTGCAAGATTATCTGCTTCGAGCAAGTGGGCTCTGCATTTCGTGTGTGTTGTTCAATTAGACGGGTTGTGCATATTAGAACTAAGAAAAGAGATGAAACACATAGATTTTAGGTGGTTCAGTTTATGTCCTATGTCCACACGTCAAAACATTTTCTTGGCTACATCTTTTCTTTTAACTTGATTATTTGATCGTGTACAATACTTTATTTATAGAGAAAGAGTATAAACATTACAAGTTTTTTCTACTTTTACATTAACACCAATAAAATTAATTTATCATTTATAACTATTGTATCTTGAGTTATCTTTAACTCTTAACTCTTAAAGGTATTTGTTTCTTAACTCTTAACTCATAACTGGTATTTGTTTCTTAACTCTTAAGTTAATCCCATTGCTTTCTTTCATTTACCAACTCTAGCCAACGAGCCATACTTGATGACAAAGACAAATTTGAGAGGAGATCACTTATTCAAGCAAGATTTGAGCAGTTTGCCCACTTATTTGAACAAATAAGTCCCTAAACCCAATTATGTAACATTTAACACTCAAATTATCAATGAAGATCTAAATTAAATTGAATTGACCCATAACATCAGAAAATTGAAGTGCATAGCATATACAACATTAAATTTTGGAAGTAGCACGCTTTTGTTGACCATCGGTTAATAAATTAATTAGACACCAAATCTGATATTAATGATGACAAAACTTTTATTTGTACATTGCCCAAAAAAATAAAAAACTTTCTTCATATTTAACTTAATATGAATTCTAGAAGCTGCAGAGCCTGAGAAGCTGAACTATAAATCACGTGAAGAAGAAGGCAAATCAAGCAGCGCACGGGCTTGCCAAAAATGCATCTGGCAATGAACAAGAACAGAAATGGAATGATGAGATACCCCAATGTATTCTAAACATTGTAATATTAGAGCAATTTGCTCTAGTTTAGTTAGAGTAGTCTATCCAATCTAGTTTTCACACGTTTTTATGAATGAGATCAGATTTATTCCCGAAAAAAAAAAAGAAAAAAAAAAAGAGGATCCTTTTTGTTTTAGAATATTAGATTTAAAAAAAAAGAGGATCCTTTTTATGAATGAGATCAGATTTATTCCCAAAATAAAAATTAATATAATTAAAATATCAATATCATTTTTGTTTTAGAATATTAATATAATCTGACACATGAAACTGATGAAAGTAAATGACTAAATGTAACGTAAGGGCTAAGGTCTACATGAATACATGCACATGTGGCAGGGGGTGTGTCCCACATTTGGGCCCCACGTACTAATAAAAGACGGGACACACGTGTCCGTAGAACATAGGCTGCATAGTATTCCAGTATCCCAGCGTCCATTTAACATTTGGTAAGGGTAGGCGACCCATGGGCCAACTAGTGCTTCTAAACAATTGGCATTATAAATTATTATTACTTCTCCAAAATATCCTTCATGCCAAGTTTCGCTCTCTGCAAATTCCCTTGTCTGCTTGCCAAAATGGAAGCACACAACATCCTCTGCTCTCTTCTCTGCTGCTTCCTCCTTTCCATTCTCTCAGGTTTCTTACGCTACAAGTCTGCTTCTCTCTCTCACACGTACATCTGTCTTCAAAACCCAACTCTTCTTCCTAATCTTTGTCTGTGTATGTTTGTGTTTTATTGCAGGGCAACAAGTGGTGCAAGGAAGTTCAGCTCAACACCACCACCACCACCACCACCACCGTACTCATCGTCATCTTTTTAATTTTCGTCCCACAAAGCTCTTTGTGTTTGGGGATTCATATGCTGACACAGGCAACAGGCATTCTGAAGCCAAATCTTGGAAGTTCCCTTATGGCATCACCTTCCCCGGGAAACCTGCCGGCCGTTTCTCCGACGGCCGTGTCCTCACCGACTACGTTGGTACGTTCCCTCTCTCTCTCTCTCTCTCTACTGTTTCTTTTCTTTCTTTACCATACTTTTTGGTACAAATAATGGGCTTGCTTTGGGTTTTGTAATATTTATCCTTCTCAATCACTTTTCCTCTTATTATATTACCCATCTATGCAGTTCTCCCTTTCTCCCGTTGATTTTGCATTATTGGGTCAACTTTTTTTCGCTGTCTTTGTATCTTGTCAGATCCACATCCTATCTTTTTTGCTGCAAATGCTCTTACTTTTCTCTCGTGATATGAAGCCAGTAGCCACTATTTTCAGTGCTTTCCTTTCTCACACCTGATTTGAGCAACTCCTTTCGGCTTTTCCCCACCACCACTCCCACCACCATGATACTTTTTTAAGTCGAACTGTCTTCACTTTGTTTTCTTCCTTCCTTCTGTCATGACTCACGATAATGTTGATTCATGATTACCCTCTGCTGACCCACAAACGTAAGTTTTCACTTTTCAACAAATTTGCTCTTTAATCTTGTTTTAATTAAAAAAAAAAAAAAAAAGAAGGAAAACTGCAAGGCATAAAATATATAGTAAATGCTATATTGACACGTAATTATGAGGTGGCATCTTTATTTTCCAGTCATTATTAAAGCAAATTCCAAAGTCCCTCTTTTTCTTTTTTATAGTTACTTTTTTTCTAAGCTTTTTTATTTAATTACTTTCCTTTCAACTTCTATGAATCTATATACCCCGNTTTTATGAGTTAAAATTTAGGTTCTAATAATTTAAAACTTATTTTTGGATTCAAAATTAAAACCTAAGGATGAAAGGTTAACCCTTTAAGGATGATATCACCCAAAATAGATTTGATCATCCTAAATTTAGTGCTAATGCCTTGATTTTAGTACTAATGGCTCAAATTTTGTGCTAATACTTAAAAAAACTGGTGGTGGAGGCCACTATAATTTTATTTTTTCTTAAATCATATTCTACGTAAGACTGTGAGAACGCTAAGAGAACATTAGAGGAGAACCCTAACATTTTTCAATTTTTATTATTATAATGTTTTAATTGTATAACAATTGTATAATAGTCTATTAAATAATATTATTTTTTTTATAAATAATGCTACTTTAAATTAGTATTTATATAAAAAAAATGATAAATTTAATTATTTAGCGTATTATTTTAACACAATTTCTCAAATGTGGACCGGACAAATGGACAATTCATAAATGATGAACTCCGTTAATTGAAATGGGACATAAATTTTGACTTTAATATCCTATTAAATGATAATTTATCTCAAAAATGATAATTTATCTTTAAATTTTAACCTACAAGTGTTATAAATTTAATTAAATTTAAAATTAATATTTCAACTCGTTATATTTTCAATAATTTTAGAACAGAGCTTTAGACCTCCTCCTTATAATATAAGGGGAATTTAGGTCGTTGAATAGAATAAGTTAATTAAGTGCGTTAAGGCTTGTTTGCCTTTAAATGTTATTATTATTGTTGTCGTTTTTTTTTTTTTTTTTTGGGTGATTTTTTTGGAAAATGATGATAAACAGTAACAAAGGTTAATGAAAGGATTTGCCGAACAAAGCCTTATTGCGTCACTTTACTTTTATCTTCTGGCAAATGCTTCCTTCTGATAGAGTACTGGATACGGTTGCTTCTGCCATCATTAATGCTTCTTCAGGAGCAAAAAAAAAATGATAATAGGTATTCAAGGAGATTTATGCTTAAAACTTAAATCTACGCTATCATTTCACACCCTTCTCATTCTCATTAAGAATACATTGAGGGTGATTTTTAGCATTAATTTTTTTTTCTTTTTTTTTCGAGGAAGAATACATGAGTTGACTATTTCAATCCGACAATTTCTGATGTTGTGTTTAATTGATTGTACGCATGCATGCATGTAGCTAAGTTCGTGGGGCTCAAGTCTCCAATTCCGTACAAATGGAGGAAACTTGGGGTGAAATACTTGAAAAATGGAATGAACTTTGCTTATGGAGGCACAGGTGTATTCGATACCGTAGTCTTTGGCCCAAACATGACCACCCAGATCGAGTTCTTCCAGCATCTCATCAAAGACAACGTCTTTACTGCTACAGACTTAGTCTCCTCTGTCGCCCTCGTCTCCCTCGCTGGTAATGATTACTCTGCTTACTCTGCCGGCAACGGGTCTTCTCAGGTGAGAGCTCTACTTCTACATTGACGGTAATCATGTGAATTAAATTAATAAGTCATATTTTTTTAATCATTTTATTAATTATAAAACTTGTAATTAAGAAGTTTTATGCTCCCGAATCCATCTGCTGTACGTAGGACTTGCAATCTTTCATTAACTCAGTGGTGAATCAACTGACTGTAAACTTGAAAGTCATTCATGGGTTGGGAGTGAAAAAAGTAGCCGTGACAGCTTTACAGCCTTTAGGATGTCTCCCTCAGAGCACGGCCACCTCCTCATTCCGACAATGCAATGGATCCCAAAACTCTTTCGTGAATGTCCACAACCTCTTGTTGAAACAAGTCGTGGCAAAGTTGAACAACGAGACCAAGGACGACTCTGCTTTCGTTATTCTTGATCTCTATGCCTCCTTCATGTCTGTATTCGAGAACAAAGGAGACCACCCAGGTGATTATAATAACATTTTTACAAACACACCGATCGTTTCTAGTCTGCTACTAATTAATTAATAGAGCAATGTATGATGATTTTGTGCAGCAAGTACAGAGTTTGTGAACCCGTTGAAGCCATGTTGTATGGGTGTAAGCAGTGAATATTTCTGTGGAAGTGAGGATGAGAAGGGGGCCAAGAAATATACGATTTGTGAGGATCCTGAATCTGCGTTCTTTTGGGACACGGTGCATCCTACGCAGGAGGGATGGCGTGCTGTGTATTCAGCCTTGCAACCCACTCTTGAACAACTTTAATGGAGTTTTTTTTTTTTTTTTTTTTTCCATCTTGGATGAGTAACTTTAATGGAGTTATCGAAAAGAAGGTGATAAAAGAAGAAAATTTGTGGGTTTACTTGTTTGGTTTTGTTGTTCTATGGCTTGGGGTTTGGCCATATGTAAGAATGGTTTTGTTCTGGGAATTAGGCGCTCTGACCATCTCCTCTGGTTTTGGAACATGCTATTATGGCAGGAGGATGCTGGTGTATATTATTATCTAATAGTTTTTGCTCACTTCACGAGCTAGCAACGTGCAAATTTTACAGAGATTTTCATGAAAAATATGAAAATCACCATCAATCCTAGAAGCTTGAACTTATAAGAAATGATAAATATTTCCTCCTACTTAACTAGTGAAATTCTTGACTGAAATAGGAGATAAACTATAAAATATAATTATTTAACTAATTTTAATAGCCCATTTGGCTAGCCCAATGAAAATTGGTCTAATGCGGCAGAATATTAAGGATTGATGTTGGAATGTCTGTGTACGACGACAATGGGAGAGTGCACTTCCCTTGATTGTTTTGCATATATGTCTTGTACATCTTCAGGTCGTAAAAGAATCTAGTTGAAACATGCGCAATAAAACAAGGCTTATATATAGAGCATTAAAAAGAAGCAAGTCAAAGCCAATATCAATGATGCTCATAAAATTAAACCAATGCTTTATAAAATTAAAACGTACAAACAAGCCCAAGACCAATCCCATTTGATAAATCGGTACTTAAACCAACGCTTTATAAAAATATATTCTCGTTTTTAAGTCTTCCCCCGAGTCCCTGACAGATATATACCTACCACGCTGAGTGAGATATTTCAACTCCCGCCAAGAATTGCAGCCCCTCCAACCACTAAAAGAAAGGAACCCCTTCTCTACTCTGAATCCTCTTCAAGAAACCTTATACCATCAGAGCTTTAATGGTGCGTGTTCGTTCATCAACTGCAATGGCTGAGAGGATTTCTTGGCACAGTGCTTTGTTCTTGGCAGCTGTAATGCTGGTTTTGAGCTCTACTAGTAGCTGTGAATCAACAAGCTGTGATGAAAGCGAATACGGTGTTCGGATGGTGCTGAAGAATTTGAACAAGCCGTGCGATGAAATTTATGTTGTTCGTGAAGGAGAGACGCTGCAAACTATCAGTGAAAAATGTGGGGATCCATTTATTGTCGAGGAGAATCCACATATCCAAGACCCAGACGATGTTTTCCCAGGACTGGTTATCAAAATTACACCTTCAACATTTATAGGTAGTCCCCCATAATCCATTCTTTTAGGAGTCAGCTTCCATTAATCCTATGCATGTTTAGGGGCTGCTCTGTCTCTTGTGGTTTTAATTAGTCTCTCGCCCCCCCCCAAAAAGAAAAAAATCCATGTAAATAATGGTTGACCCGCATGGGATCTCTCTACGCATAAAGATTTTGTTGGGTTGGGTATACAATTTCTACTCTTGATATATATCAAGTGTAAACATATAAATTAGATTTGTAAAATGAATCTTTCCATCAACTTTACTATCGGAGAAAAAATAGTTACATATTCTCCTTAGTTTTGTTGGTCATATGGATGTAAACCTTTTAAGCTAAACCACGTAAAATTTTGACATCATCCGCTGAAGAATTGAGAAATTGATAACTTGTGCCAGTACCAGCAATAACCAAAAATTCAGCTTCATCTCTATGCCAATTAAAATTACACGCTTACCTTTAGCTTTAGACCCTCCTAATAAGAAATTCTGGTTGGCATCTGGTTAAATAGCAGATGAATACACGTACAGATGGGAGGAAATATGGGATCCCATTGCTGAGCTAAGGAATCAATTTTGCCTATGAGGGTGTTTTTAAGACCTTGAACAATAGCCCAAACATGACCCACCCAGATCGATTTCATACAGCATCTCATACAAACAACGTGTTACCATAATAAGAGACGCTTTTCAGAAAATTGTTTTCAACATATAATCCAAACGCTTTCAATGTTTTTCTCCTCAAACACTTCCAAAATATATTATCCAAACGAATTTTGAGAATATCAAAATAGAAATCACTTCTCAGTTTCAAAACACAAAACAGAAAACATTTTCTAAAACTTTCGAAACAACTTGATTAAGCTTCATGCACCTCGGGCTCCTGCAGAATTAGCTTGCCAACCGGTTTTGCCAAAAGGTCTGTATGCTCTTGGAATGGAGACCTTGAGAAGCGAGTTTCCCTCCAAAACTCAGGTGTAAGGAACCCATAAGTTTTCAGCAGACAATCAAAAGTTGCCTGTAGAAAGGAAAAAAAAAAACACAAGAAGTCAACGAGTTTATAAATGGCACAACACATCTTTGCAAATATCTTTCATGTCCTTTATTTAAGGTTTAAATTTTTGTTTGAAAACAATACATAAAACTAACAGCAATGCCCATAAGAGAGAAAAAGAAATCCTATTAATAACTGAATAACAAGAACCTGTAAAGGGTAAAAAGTTAACATAGCGTAGAATCAAGGTTTAAAATTAATAAATTCTATAACTTGAGAGAATGATCCTTGGATGGAGATATTCAATGCCCCTCGCTGCTCTCTAAAGTCCTAACTAAAAAATCTTCATCAATCATACTAAACCAAATCATACAAGGGGAGCAATGGAGCCATTTCTAAAAAATTTAGAAAACAGAAGAATCCATAATTTTGAAGTGGGTAGACTACCAAACAACACAATTACAGAGATAATTCGCATTTGAACTAGATAACTCAATTCCAAATGTAAATCCCACAGTGCATACCAAAAAATTTCGTTCAACACAGTATAAAATTGTAATCTATCCCTTATGATGTGAAAAGAATTCTAACATACTCAAAAGGACACATGACAGATTTTCATACTGGATTGGAGGAATTCCTCCCTTTGAAATTTCTGTGCACAAGTTAATAAGCAACAGCAACCTTAGAGGGCAACTAGATCGGTGGTGTTCAAGCCCACATCTAAGAATTAAGAATTTAGAGCATATCATTTTCCCTAATTCCTCAAAAGCTCAAAAAAATAAAGCTATAGAACTTCAAAAACAACATACTAGCAAATACAATGTCAGATGGTCCATCACATTCATTTTAGCCATTAGATATGCATAAGTAGATTAATGCTTGCACAGCTACAGGCTTTGAAGTCCCATACAGGCACCAAGACTTAAAATACCTAAACTGAAAAACGTGCAGAGAAAACTCCCCAATGAATAATTCAGGATCCGATACAACAAACTCTTTGATATTTGAGAAAACCCTAAACAAAAATCACAGATGGGGTTAACAATATAGTACGTTCTCAACTCCAAAGTATAAAAAGGGCCAGTTTAACAAAGAGCACAGGTTTATCTGTAAAAAAACGATCGCACTCTCCCATAATATAATTTCAAATACCACAACAAATATTTACTCGTTAAAAATGACGCATTAATTTTTAACGGAGAACAAGTTAAAAGAACCTAAACAAAGATAAATGAGTTGATGGACACTAGTCATTTCAGTAAATTATAATTATAATTCTATAGCAAATAACACTAAGGCTAATCTTTTAGTAAATTAAAATTTCACAATATCTTAAACTGTGGCGTTGATGGACACTTCAGACAAATGAGTTGCAGAGACCAGTTAACAAATCACTATGAATTAACGCATTTCAACCCAAACACAAATTGACGAAATCCTAATAAAAAAACAGATTCAATCCAACCAAACACGAGCAACTCAATCCAACCAATCAAAGAGAAGTTAAGAGCAAACCTTCACGAAGTTTCCAAGAGTCCTTGTGGAGCCGCTGGAAGAGGTGAAGACATCATCGATCCCAGCAAACTGGAGGACCTTCTTGGGAACCCTTGCGGCCACAATCCCGGCACCACGAGGAGCAGGAATCATGCGCACAGAGACGGAGCCGCACTTGCCGGTGACCTTACACGGAACAGTATGGGGCTTGCCGATCTTGTTCCCCCAGTAACCCCTCCTGACGGGGATCACAGAGAGCTTGGCAAGTATGATGGCGCCACGTATGGCCGTGGCGACCTCTTTGCTACACTTAACGCCGAGACCGACGTGGCCGTTGTTGTCGCCGACGACGACGAAGGCCTTGAAGCGGGTGCGCTGACCAGCCCGGGTCTGCTTCTGGACCGGCATGATCTTCATGACCTCGTCCTTAAGGCCAGGGCAGAGCTGGTCCACGATCTGATGCTCCTTGATGGGCAGCGAGTGGAGGTAGATCTGCTCCAGAGACTTTATCTTATTGTCCTTCACGAGACGCCCAAGCTTCGTCACCGGCACCCACTTCTCCTCCTCATCACGGCGTGGCCTGCGCCGGCCTCCGCGGCCACGGTCTCCCCTCGGGCGACCACCGCCGAAACCTCTCCCGAATCCACCGCGGTCACCTCCAGGACGTTCAGCCATTGCTGGGATTGAAGAAATGTGGGCGCGAGCGGTCTAGGGTTAGAGAGAGCGCGAGTGTGAGTAGAATGGAGGCCGAAACCCTAGAGGACGAGAGGGTTTTATACAAAGAGAGTGTGGGGATGGGTTTTGGTGGTGTTTGGCTACAGAGTTGAGTGGAGCTTGGCCCGGTGCCATTTGGTTTTCTTGAACGATTCGATGAAGCACGTGGGCTGAGGCTTGGGCTGACCGGCTTGCTTGCTTTTGGGCAATGAAGACCCAAAAGATATTGAGATGGGCTTTTGGTTTTAGTTCTTCTCGCCAAAGTCATCTGCGAAACCTTTCATGGGCCTCTTGCCAAGAAAAAGAAAAAGAAAGGCGCCAATCATCAGTTCATCACCGTTGAAGATTGAAGATGATTTAAAGGAAAGAGAGATGCTACAATGCATTCTCTCACCTATCTCTCCACCATCTTTCCTCTTTCAACATCTTGAGGATGTTTGTTAAACGCTAACACATTTCTCCAAATTTATCAACAATGTACTGTTTATATATTAAAAAAAAAAAAATGATTGATATGAAAAAATGAAAAAGTGCTATTAAAAAGTAAAAAAATTTGTTTTGTAGTGATTTTTTTATTTGAATAGTAAATGATCTGATATAAAAAGTAAATTATATTATTTTTTTTTATAGAAAGTTAAAGTAAATAGTATAGTGAAATGTGGGAGAATATGATGAAATGGAATGTTTAACAAACAATGCCCTTAATTTTTTTGTTTAAAAAAAAAAAAAATACAAGAAAGAGGAGTTGGTGGAGATGTGGGAGAATATGATGAAATGGAATGTTTAACAAACAATGCCTTTAATTTTTTTATTTTTTTTAAAAAAAAAACAAGAAAGAGGAGTTGGTGGAGAGATGGGTGGGAGAATGAAAAAAAAGGTAAAGAGGCGTCGGGGCTGTGGGGGCAGTGGGAAAGTCAGGAGGGCAGCTGCCAAATCATTTGTCTCGGGCAGTGGGAACGAAAAGATCTGTTCTTCCCTTCTCAATTAAATACCTATCTTAAGAGAAATATCAACAGAATACCGGAATTGTACTCCAATTATGCTATTAATTCGGGTGCCACCCAATTGCTTCTACACGTATTTTTTGGGTAAGAGATTGGATAAATCAGTCATATAATTAAAATAACAATTTTAATTTTTAATTGTATTTTTACGACCTTTAGCATAAGCCATTTAACAAAAAAAAAATAATAATAATCTAAAAGCCAAGGATATAAATATAAACTTTTCCTCAACGAGTTGCATACTTGAGTTGAAACCTGAACTTTAAAACACACCCGGATATTCCAAAATGTCTTTCTCCAAATTCGCCTCTTCTCTGTGTCTTCTATGCTTTAGGGAATGTTTGGTAAATCTTTTAAAATAAAATGGTTTATTCTTTTAGAATTGTCAATTAAATTTATTTTGTTACACACTATACCAACCAACAGTCATTTTCAGTGGTTTTGCCCACCTGATGACCCCGACCTTCTACCAATATTTTGCGGGCTTTATATATATATTTTTTAAGAATATTGCTTCTCATGTGTTTTCACAGTGCGAATGACTGCAACCCCACCAAAGGGCCGACGTACAAATAAGAGGGACAACAACATGCTACCCTTAAATACTGTTTATTGTTTGATGAGAACAATAATAATAATAATTAGCATAGAAAAATGAAAAATTGTTTTATACTAGTTTACGGGATGGGTGATATTATAAACAATCCGAGAGTTGATATCAACAAAATAAGAAAATAGGATAAAAGCTTGTTGGTGTGCCGGCGGAGAATAGCTCCGATGCCTAAGTTATTTAATGTTTTTCGGGCAGAGTTTTCCTTCAAATTAGATTGAAGAAATTTTCTTTAACTTAATTTATAAAAGTAACGTGTGTTCCTTGAACATGTGAGATGTACATGCTTTTTTTAATAGTAAGGACAAAGTTGAAATAAATTATATTAAAAACTTATGTGCATTTCACATGTTATTAAAAAAAAATTAACAAATGTCATTCTTATAGACTAAGTTGAAGGAAATTCTTTCAATTCAGTTTGAAGGAAAACTATGTCAATATTTTTCATAGAGAGAGTAAGAAATTCTTTTCAAAGCAATCAGCTCAGATACGTGGTAGGAGCTTCCCTTTTATGGGTCATACGTGATGGTTATGTTAAGTATAGCCCTTGAATTCTTTGCACCCATGTACCCAAGGAGTCTAGTGCTAATAATGCTAAGATCGTGGCTGTTATGGGATTGTGGATCGTGGTTATTATAAGCTTAGTTAAGTAAATGATGTAATATAAAAAATGGGATAATACTAGAGATCCTAACACCTTTTCCCAACTGTCCCCAAGAGGTAGCTTAATCGGCTGTGAACCACGCCTTATGAAGCGGAGGTCACAAGTTCGAATCCTCCCTCCCCCTACCTTTGCGTGGACATGTCAAAAAAAATAAAAAAAAAACTTTTTCCCAACTTTCTTTTCCCGAACGATCTGGTCCATTCATTAAAGAAATAGATTTATAGTGTTTTTTTTTTTCCTTTTTTTCTTAAATGAAGGTGGGGTCAAGATGTTTCGGGAAAGAAAGTTTGGAAAAAACTGTTGGGATGCCTAGCGGCCCTCTAAAAAATGAGAATATTTTGATGTTAATATTTTTCTAAAGAAAAAAAAGAGGTAAATAGTATTTGAGGGTGGGATGATGTTTAACAAACAAACAGTCTCTCTCTCTCTCTCTCTCTCGCTCTCCATATATATATATATATATATATACGTTAATCCCCTCCTCGCTCGCCAGGGTTCTGTTCTTAGCTAAAATGGACACAAAAAAGCTTCTCTATTGTGTTCTCTGCTACTTCTTCTTATCCCTTCTATCAGGTTAATTTCTAACACAACAACTCTACTTCTATATATCACATTATTTTTCCTTGAAAACTGAATACTTGTCGATAATCTCTCTGTGTTTGTGCGACTCATTACAGGGCAACAAGTGGTGCAAGGACACTTAGCTCCTCACCACCACCATGACCACAGCCATCGTCATCGTCATCTCATTAAATCCGGTGGTTCATCAAAGCTCTTTGTCTTTGGGGATTCATATGCTGACACAGGCAACACCAACAAATCTTCGTCGACCGTTTGGAAAGATCCCTATGGTATCACCTTTCCCGGTAAACCAGCAGGTCGTTTCTCCGATGGCCGTGTCCTCACCGATTACGTTGGTATATATATATAATCCTCTCTCTTTCTCTCTCTCTAGTAATATTGTGTCTTTTGGCAGAAGAAATGGGCACGATTTAGTTTGTGTAATTTTTATATATCAATGTGGTGGGGGCTTCTCTCTCTAGCAATGTGTCCTTTGGCACAAGTAAAGGGCATGATTTAGTTTGTGTAATCTCTCTCTGACTCTGACCTTATGTTGAACTACAGCAAAATCCATGGGAATTAGGTCTCCAATTCCATACAGATGGAGGAAATTTGGGATCCCATTGTTGATATACGGAATGAACTTTGCTTATGGAGGCATGGGTGTTTTTCCGACATATGCATCTATACCGGGCCCAAACATTACCACCCAGATTGATTTCTTCCAGAATCTCATCACAGACAACGTCTTCAACATAAGTGACCTCCAGTCCTCTGTCACCCTCGTCACCCTCGCTGGCAATGACTACTTTGCTTACATTCTCAAGAATGGTGGTGCTCAGGTTAGACTCCCTAATATGTAGTTTTTACTACAAGCTTTTTACTCGTGTTATGGGATAGGATAGTGACCCTCTCTTAATTAATTAATTAATTATGTAGAATTCATTAAATTAAAACGTTTAGACTTCATCACATTAATTTTTATTATCTTAATTTTTTTTCTTTTTATAATTTAAATATAATAAACATTAGCCGACTAGATAAGGTACGTTTTTAAATGATTTAATTTGAGATTTAAATAAATTCACTCAACAAAATGTTAAAAAATTATTATTATTTTTTCTTAAACAAAAAAAAAAAAAAGTCTTTATATTTCATCCACAAACGCTTAACCAGAGCAGATAAAAGGTCTGAGTTACAAAACTGACGTTTCAACAAGTGGGGATGATTGTTTTTTGTTTTTAAGTTCTGTTTATGCGCGCCTCTTTGTCTGTCTTCGGCTTGATGTGTACATGTCACCGCAAATCATATACCCCCACAAAAACAAAATAAATAAAATATATATATATATATATATATATATATATACCCCCACAAACGAATAAGGAAAACGTGGACTAAAGTTATACACGTATTAATATTTTATTTATTAAAAGTTGATGTGTCGTGATCTTTTTGACCAAAAAAAAAAACATTTTTATCCACCAAATACTATGAAAAAGATCACCAATCCAAAAGATGAATACTTGTCGAATATAAAGTATCACTCAAAAAACTGGACCTAAAAATTTATGGAGCTCAAGTTGTTGACAAATGATAACTTGTACGGTGTATATATAGTATGTATCACTCAAAAAATGTGACCTAATGATTTATATATGGGATCATAGTTCTTTATAACAGATTTTTTATTCCAGTCAACCTTTTTTAAAAATATTATTTTATGGTTTTTTTTTTAATTTTTAATTTTTTATAATTAAAATTCTTAAGCTATCGAGAGACATGGAGGATAAATGATTGTAGCAAAAAGAGAATTAAAGATGATTAAAAAAAGAATGCATAAGCTACAAAAGCACTTAATCAAAAAGCAAAAAATGTATCTAGATATATAGAGAGAGCTTATTTTAGGGTGGGTGCTGTCAAATTAATTAAGGTTTTGCAATTATGATTATAAGCCTCTTACAAACTACGTATTGTGGTAGTCCACGTGACATTTACTGCAGATGTTACTAAGCAATTAAATTTGATTGTGGTTGATGTAGCAGTGTCATTTAGATTGTCATGTCAATTTCTATTCAGCAATATTTATCACGTTAATAACTAAACAATTCAATTTAATTATAACTAATGCGGTAATTAATGTTGGAAGTCGCACATTGTTTGGGTATTAAGGAAATGGGTCATTTATAAGGGTAAGGGGAAACCTCAATTCTTGAGCTACCTTTTGGGTTGAGTTAGGACTAAGACCCAATTATAACATGGTATCAGAGCTAGACCCAGTTGGTTGTGGCCCACCGTCTCCCATTTGTTGCACGTGTTGGCTTGGATGTCCTCCCACCACACGTGAGGGGGTGTATTGGAAGTCCCACATTGTTTGGGTATTAAGGAGATAGATCATTTATAAGGGCAAGAGGAAACCTCAACTCTTAAGCTAGCTTTTGGGTTGAGTTAGGCCAAAAACCCAATTCTAACAATTAATACAGTGCGGACTGTCACGTCAATTTGTTTTACCGGTTGTTGGCCGGGGATTGATTAAATTTGCAGGGATTGGAATCTTTGATCCCCAAAGTGGTGACACAACTTACTGTAGACTTGGAACGCATTCATGGGTTGGGAGCCAAAAAGATAGCCGTGACAGCTCTACAGCCTTTAGGATGTCTCCCTTGGAGCACGACCACATCCTCGTTCCAACAATGCAATGGAACCTACAACTCGCTCGTGAAATACCACAACCTCTTGTTGGAACAGGCCGTGGCTAAGTTGAACAAGGAAACCAACGACTCTGCTTTCGTCATTATTGATCTCTATGCCTCATTCATGTCCGTAATCCAGAACAAAGGGGAAGAGCAAGGTGATTAAATTATATATACGTACATTAATTTGCTTTTATTTTTAATCATTCTTCTTTAATTTCAATTTGTAGCTTCATTCTGTACGTGCAGGAAGTATAAAGTTTGAGAACCCACTGAAGCCATGTTGCTTTGGGATAAGCAGCAATTATAGCTGTGGGAGTGTAGATGAGAGTGGGGCCAAAAAATATGCACTCTGTGAGGACCGCCAATCAGCATTCTTCTTTGACTTCGTTCATCCTACGCAGGAGGGATGGCTCGCTGTGTATGCAGCTCTCCAACCTACTCTCAAACAACTTTTCTAAGGTTGTTAGTTTCATTCGTTTGTTAAGCAAATTCTGCTTTTGTTGTCACTGTTAAAATTATGTAGAGAATTAATAAAAAAACTTTAGCTGAACTATGTATATATATTAATTGCTATTTCTGAATATTTCTTTTCATTTATTTATTTTTTATTTTTTAATGTATTTTTAAACTCTAAAACAAAATTGTAATTAACCTTCTAAACTATCTAACCCTTTTACTTAACTCACCGCTGTTAAGATTTTCTGTTATTTTGGACCGCAAATGTGACCCACATTTGCATTTTTTTTTAAAAAAAAATTGATTTTCTGTCAACTGGAAGGCAACATTAAATTTATTTTTTTATTTTTTAAAAAATCCTTTGTTGTGAAGCAAACCGATTGGCCATAAATATCCTTTATATATATATATATATATATGAAGAAGGGAAAAAAAATGAATAATCATTTATCAAATTAATTTGTACAATCGAATTGCTTCTGCACGTGATTTTTTGGTAGGTAATTATACCTTTTCATTCGTTTATAATTAAAATAATATCTTTAATTTCATTTTTGCTACCTTTACCATATAACCAAAAACCATAATCTAATTAAAGCAAGCAAAAACTTTTCCGCTTGGCAAAAGTCAAATTTCTCGAAACGACTCTTTGTAATAGATTTGATGCCCATATTATTTCTCATATTATAAAAATTAAAATGATAATTTTGGTTAAAATTTGTTTTAATTTCATATCAAATATTTTTTCATCTTTTATGAAGAGTTGTTTCTAGAAATTTGACTTTTATCACCAAATGACTGATCACTCTATTTAAGTGTAATGCTACAAGTCCCTATTGTGTTACTCTTGTGTCCCTCCAAAAAAGATATGACTTTTAAATCATCATTGAACTTGTGATTGATTATTATATGATTTTTATCAAATGGTAATTTTAAGAGCCACATCATTCTTGGAAGGACACAAGAGAGACTTCTAGAATTATTTCTCCACTTAAGGCCCGACTGGGCCGATTTAATTACACATAAAAGAGGGCGTTACGTGTCCGAGGCACATAATATGACAGCGTCACAGCCGGTGTGGATATATATATATAAACACACGTTAAGCTTCATCGGTTTGTCACGACAGGCTTCTCTTGTTAATTAGCTAAAATGGACACACAAAAGCTCCTCCATTGTGTTCTCTGCTACTTCCTCCTGTCCCTTCTCGCAGGTTAATTTCTAACACAATAACTCTATTTGTACGTATATATCACATTATTTTGCCGTGAAAACTGAATACTTGTCGATCGATAATCTGTGTGTTTGTGCGACTCTTTACAGGGCAACAAGCGGTGCGAGGAAGTTTAGCTCCTCACCACCACCACCACCACCACCACAGCCATCGTCATACCTCTAAATTTCGTCCATCAAAGCTCTTTGTGTTTGGGGATTCATATGCTGACACAGGCAACACCGGAAAACCTTGGCCCTCTTGGAAATACCCCTATGGTATCACCTTTCCCGGTAAACCAGCAGGTCGTTTCTCCGATGGCCGTGTCCTCACCGATTACGTCGGTTTGTCCCTCTCTCTCTCTCTCTCTCTAATGTGTTTTTTGGCACATTTAATGGGCATTAATTGTTTTTATTAATTTTTATATATCAACGGTGGTTTCTTCTTCTCTGCTAGCTTGCCACTTTTCCTCTTACTATAATAGCTATCCATACGTGTGGTTCCTCTCTCTATGTTGCTTTTGGCACAACTAATGGGCATTAGTTAGCTGGGTAATTTTAAACACTCTATTGCAGTTTTATCGGGTCAATGCGAAGGAACAGGATCGATCTTCTTCATTTCATTTAAATAGGATAATATTCAGTTAGTTATATATAAAGAGTCTCTAATATAAGTAATTGGATATTCTCTTATTAATTTAAATCAAATAAAATAAGAAATAGGGTACGATTTAGTTTGTGTAATTTTGATATATCGATCGTGGCCGGGTTGTTGAGTTCTTTTCCACTTGTTATACTAGCAAGCTATCCGGCCGCGCGGTGCTAGTAATTATTGTATTGTTGGGTCAGCATCTATATGTAGTATACGTTCTTACTTTCGGTGCTTTGTAACGCTTGTTTTCAGCTTTCATTGTCTGATGCTTCTGTTCCCACCACCACAATTCTTCTTCTATCTTTAATCACTGTTTCCTTCCTTCTATCATGATGACATTGATTAACCCCACAAACGCAACTTTCACTTTTCAGCAAATCATAAGAACTTTATTCTTTGTTTCCATAAGAACTCCTTACAACCACCCCTAAAAAAAAAAAAAAAAAGTTTTTATTTTTTTTACTATAAAGAAAACAGAAAATTAAGCCTCTCGATCTGATCTAATTGTGTAATTGACTAAATGCATGCGTGCATTCTGCAGCTAAGTTCGTGGGGGTTAGGTCTCCAATTCCCTACAGATGGAGGAAATATGGGATTCCATTGTTGAAATATGGAATGAACTTTGCATATGGAGGAACGGGTGTTTTTCAGACCATATACCCGGGCCCAAACATGACGACCCAGATCGATACCTTCCAACATCTCATCACAGACAACGTGTTTACCATTAAAGACCTCCAGTCCTCCGTGGCCCTCGTCACCCTCTCCGGCAATGACTATGCTTACATTGCCAGTAGGGGCGGGTCTGCTCGGGTGAGAATTTATTATAGCTAGCTAGCTTTTCCTCTATTATTTTTATTTTTATTAATTAACGTGGCAATTCATTTGTCATTTATGCTATTAAATTTATTTATCAAATTTTAAAATCATTTACACGTGACAATTCATAATTTTGTACTACAAATTGTAATACCCGAGCATTTTCCAAAAAAATTTGACCGCATCTCCTAGTCCTTGGCCAATAAAACTGCTCCTATGAGTCCTGTGTCACCACTGGAAGTTTGCCACGTAGACTTATCAAGCAGTAGGTTTTTTTTCTTTTCTTATAGAAATTATGGGAGAGGATATTGATCCTCTCTATAAGTTTTGGAGTATTTTAATATATATAGATAGAATTCATTAAATTAAAAGTTTAGATTATATTTCATCAATATTAATATTTTTATGCATTAAATGTAATAAACATTGATCTGATAAAATTTAAAATTAGTTACTTTTAACATAATAATTGAGATTTAAGGAAATTTACTTTAAAAAGTTACTTAAAAAAAAAAAAAAGTTGATCCATCCACATGCAAGCGCTAGCTTTACCAGATTAGACATTAATTAGTCTGAGGTTTGATGTTTCAACCACCTGACTGACCCGAGGATGATTGTTTTTGTTTCTTTTTTAAAGTTTTGTTTGTGCATGCGCTGTGCGCCTATTGTCTCTCGTCGGCTCGATGTGTGAACGCCATACGCATGGCCGTGTCGATGGGTTCGGTGGTTCTTCCCCATCCAGAAAGGCAGAAACTCTGGATATTTTATGATATTAAATGATACAAATTTTATCTTCCCCATCCAGAAAGGCTTCTACTCTGGATATTTTATGATATTAAATGATACAAATTTTAAGTATAATTCATCATTAAAAACTTAAATTATGTGAGACACTTAATGTCATAGCATTAGTTTTCTATAACTTGTCACCCCCGCCTAATCCCAAAGAAAAAGTAGAGAAGGAAAGATTAAAAATAAAAAAAATAATTAAAGAGTTTACATATAAGTTCTTATGTATAACTTTTATTATAAGTCTCTTACAAATTAATATGGTAATTCTAAATAATTAAATTTGATTATTGTTGATATAACAATGTTACTTAGTCCCCAAGAGGTAGCTCAATCGGCTAGGACCACGTCTAATGAAGCGGAGGTTACTAGTTCGAATTCTCCTTCCCCTACTTGTGTGGACATGTAAAAAAAAAACAATGTTACTTAAATAATCACCTCAATTTATAAGTTTATTTATCATGTCAATTGTTAAATAATTTAATTTGAATTTATAAGAAAATTGTAGGAAATTAAAGCTGCATTAATTAGCCTAAATATTTTCACTTTTGTATGTAGGGAATTCAATCTTTCATTCTCAAAGTGGTGAAACAACTTGCTGTGAACTTGAAAAACATTCATGGGCTGGGAGTAAAAAAAGTAGCAGTGGCAGCTTTACAGCCTTTAGGATGTCTCCCTGGGAGCACGGCCATGGCCTCATTCCGACAATGCAATGGAACCGTAAACTTGCTCGTGAATTATCACAACCTCTTGTTGGAAAAAGCCGTGGCTAAGTTGAATAACGAAACCAACGACTCCCCTTTCCACATTCTTGATCTCTATGCCTCCTTCATGTTCGTATTCGACAACAATGGGAAAATCCCAGGTGATTTTACATTTTCCTTTCATCGGTATGGCTTGATGAAAACGTACAGTTAACAGTTTGTAGGCTTCCACACTAACTGGGTTGGCGTACGTTTTAGGTTGGGCCTTTGTCGTAGGTTACCCCATCCATGAGTGGCCGTTGAGAGCCATTTTCAGTTACTTTTGGTTGGCTTTCAGGAATCAAAAACAAACTGATTTCAATTTGTTTCTTCATTTTGTGCAGGAAGTAGAAAGTTTGAGAACCCATTGAAGCCATGTTGCTTTGGCATAAGCAGCGATTATAAGTGCGGGAATGTGGATGAGAGTGGAGTCAAAAAATATACAGTTTGTGAGGACCCCAAATCAGCATTCTTTTGGGACGGTGCGCACCCTACGCAGGAGGGATGGAGTGCTGTGTATTCAGCTCTGCAACCCAATCTTGAACACCTTTACTAGGGTTACCAAAAAAAAAAAATGGAGTAGACTTAGTTGTTTGTTGACCATTTCTGCTTCATGCATGGTTTAGGGTTGGAATTCGGATTCCCTGCAATTTGCCGTGTATTTAAACTTTAAAGCAATTTCTATCTGAATTGCTAATCATTCGGGTAGGAAAATTGCTAATATATAATAATAATAATAATAATAATAATAAAAGTTGTTTTCCTTGTTCTTTTTTAAATACCACGACTCTTCTGGGTATGGTTTTTCATCTCCCATGGTTTTAGACTGCAAGCTATTAGGGCAGCTAGTGTCCAAAATCTAAAATATTTTCACTAGAACAGGAATTTGCCATTGACTTAACGTGTTCCTAAATTGACGACGATTTTCTTTTTCCATGGATCCACAGCCAATGAATAACACTGGACGAGATAAATCACCAATTATTTTAAAAGATAAAACTAATAAGAAATAACTTATTTAATAATTTAATCACTGAATTTGTATAATATAAAGACTGCCAATGAACTTGTCTCATAGTGGCGGGTGATGCAAGTTGCAACCTTGAAAGGCATGAGTGTTTGGTTTGAATTAAGGTACGTACAACAAAGATTTCACTGGTAATGTACGGCGGCTCTGAAAGGATCTGAGGTAATTAATGGTCTTCCAAAAATAGGAAATCAAACTCCTGGAAAATGTCTTCAGTACTCTCCACTTTCAAAGTTATTGTTTCCTTGGAACATTCTTTAGTGGTGCCATGCATTTTTGCCAGAGATAGTGCTCGATCCATTAAACATTTATATATTTTCCTAGTGTGACTCGCATATCTATATATATGGTGATTAATTAGTCATGTCACCGGCCTAGGAACGACGATCACATGCTTTATTAACACATAAAAAGTGCCAAGTTTTTTTGACAAGACAATTAGGATTATGGAGTCACAAATTAAGCATCAATCATACTTATCAGACGTCAGTATGAGATATTTTAAGAGGCCGGAAACATAAATAATAACAAAAAATTGTGAGATTGGATTTTTCTCCCAAATCCCTCTCACATATTCCGGCCCAAAATGAAGCGAGCAGAGGAATGAGCATTCACACCTGGCTAATCATATCCAGCTAGCTATTCTAGCAATAAAATTTGGTGAATATTCCATCACAAAAAAACACCAATATTCCATCACAAAAAAATAACTTCTTCTTTCTTTTTTCTTTTTTTTTTTAATTCCATCATTCTCACTCCTCTTAATTATTTTTTCTTACAAAGAATAAAAAAACTATTGATAAATAATATTTAAATAAAATAAGAAAATTTGATAGTTAAAATAGAGATAAGAAATTTTTAACTAAAATAAAGAGATCAAGAATATTTACTGTCCGGAAATAAATGCAAAGAGCTGAGGAATCAAGGATTTCCAAGAACAAGAATCTGTGTCTGATATTTTATATGGTTCGATGGCTACCGTCAAAAGTGGCCGACATAATATATGGCTTCGCAGTGACTACACGGCACTTGTATGGAGTTCCTTTTCTCCCTTGTGTTTTTTAAATACCCAAACAGGCCGCAACCAAACTATTTAATTAAGCTTTTTAATTTCATGCATGTCAGTATTATGTATATGTAGTCATTTGAAATTTTGTCGCAATATATATATATGGTCCATGAGTTGTATACTTCTAGAAACTGATCAGGTAGAGAACAACTTAAACACGGCATATTAAGATATATGATTTAATCATTGAAACTTTGTGTTTCTGGTCTTTTCAATGCATTCAATTATAAGCCCATCCATTAGGTTTTTGTTGCTTTTTGATAAATCCAATCCGTTTAGGCTTCAGACTCTTCATATGTGAAGTGGTCTTTTTCTTATCCTTTTTTTGGTTTCTGTTTGGAAACCTTTTTTTCTTTGTAAATATGTGGCATCCGAACCTCCATGGCTTCTTTGAAAGTCTGTTCCAATGCTTGTTTGGGGTTTGTTATGAACTCCCGATGATAGTATCTATTATATTATGCCGCAATAAGGGTTTACTCGAGTTACATTCGCAGATGACTGTCATCTTCACCAGCTTTGAGGAGTTTGTAGTTTGTTTGGACTGGGTTTATTTGTCTAAGCTTTTTAGCTTTATGTGTTTGTCCTGTATCTTTCTTAGTTTTAATGTGATTTCGGTTTGTTACAAAAAAAAATAATAAATTTTTTTTTTATAAGCCCATCCATTAGGTTATCTTCATCCACAAAGCTTTCTAAATTTGGTTAATTTTTTAAATGACGCATGTGATTTTCATTTATATATATATGATGATCATTATATGCAGTATTTTGAATACGCGTAAGTTTAATAGACTAGATTAAAGAAATTGGATTAATTCAATTTAAAAAATACTTTATAATCCATCATCATATGAGAATGGAGATCTTATTTATCCATTTTGAGTTACTTTTCAAGCCCCCAAGCTTAATTTCTTGGTTAATTATGATGCCATTTTTTTCCTGTCTCGTTTTCTTTAATTAGTTCAGTAATGGGTAGTTAAAAAGTGGGGTGACCTCATGGCCATTTTTGGATACGGTGCAATACATGTTTTTCAACGTTTATCTAAAATGAATTTTTCCGAAAAAATAAATAAATCAAAAGTGACTTTTAGATATTGTTGAGATGATCGAACCACCTCCTTCAATCAATTTGAAGTGATGGATCAAACTATCTTTTTTTTTTGGTCTCCCTAAAGTTTAAGAGTGGCCAAACTACCCTTTGGGTGCATCGATCATGCATGAATAGGCGACCCAAACATACGTCTAAAAGCTACCTTACTTTTCTTTTTTTTTCTTTTTTCTTTTTTTTTTTCATCGTTGTATATATATATATGCACGAATTAAATACCCGCCAAGTATTTTGCGGGATTCAAATCCTGACCACATATATATATTGGCAGCTTTTGGCCATGTTCTAATATCCCTACCTAGGGTTGTCATATATGAAACGATATCATAACATATAGATTTGACGCAGGGTATTGGGCCACCTTTTTGACTGTTGTGGCAACCCTATTATCCACCAAGGCCAAGTTGATGGTCAGGTCACCTTCAAATCTTCAATCGATGAGGGAGTGGCTTCTTCGTGGACAAAACTAGGAAGGGACAAACGGTAGTAGAAAACCAGGCACACACGCACAGCGCCGGCCGTGATGATTTTTTTTTTTGTTTTTGTTTTTTGAGAGAGGCCGTGATGATATTTGTTTCCATTTCCTGTGCTAGCTACAATATATATCTAGTCATATTATTATTATCTAAAATCCGCAGCTTTTATCTTCTTCTTGTCTCTCTGTACGTGTTTGTGCGTTCTTTGTTTTTCCCACATGTTCCTCTGCATAACCATGTGGTCCGCATGCAGTCATGTCACTTCAGTTTTGTCCATCGATCCATCCATGCATCGATCCCAGCTCTAACCCCAACCCCTCTTGACATTCACAGATTTTGGACTCTATTTATTTTGGGAAAGCTAAGAGTAAGAGCCCTTTTTTTGCAAGTTTTTTTTTTCCCCGAATTTGTCTTTCAGTAGCCATGTATCTTATCCCAACTGGTTTATTTTTATCTGAGAATTGTGTCGACCAATCAAACCATAGCCATGCAATTGTAGGATCTAGAGTTATGGGCTTTGGGGGAACACAAAGAACAATACACCGAGTTCATCAAATGGCACAAACGCACCCCTACACTACAAAAAAAAAAAAATATCAAGTTTAATGGCATTGGAATAGTGGCACTTTTTAATGGCATTTGATCAATTACTTGGTTGTTAGCTATAAATCAACATATTGTAGGGTGGAGGTTTAGTGACATTTTCTAAAAAATGTCACTAATCAAATGCCATTAAACTTGATTTTTTTTTGTAGTTCTACCACATATTTATGTTTGGAAGGTCGACATTCTCGTTCCGCTGCCTGGTCCAATATTATTTTGGTTAATTAATTAGAAGTTTAAAATAGAAGCAAATTAAGGATATAAATCCTTAATAATAAAATGTTGATTTGATCTATCGTCAGCTAAGCCATACAACTAGCCAAATCTATCGTCAGCTAGCAATAGGTGCATGCCCGTTTCCCTGCAGGAAGAAAAAGAATGTATTCTACATACAACTTTTATTAGCTTGATCGTGATCGAGCAACATCAACCTAAGCTGCACCCTTGCCGACAAGTAAATAGGCATCTTAAGATTGATATATGTTCATGCCTAGATATAATTGCCTGTTTTATTTGGTTAATCACTTTACTTTAGACGTTAAAAGGTGTCCGAGTCCTTTCGTCATCCCCCCATATAAAGCAAATAATACCTAATTAGCTCACGCCTAGCTATATATATAGGCAGCTAATTGCCCCTAGCTCCCCCCATATAAAGCAAATAATACCTAATTAGTTCACGCCTAGCTATATATATAGGCACCTAATTGCCCCTAGCTAGCTAGGAAATTAAAGGATTGTAAAGTAAAGCAAGATTTCCGACAAAGGACCACCAACATTCATCTTATTTATAATTAATTATAAATACTCGATTCTCATCTTATCATATTGGTATATAGCCGTGTTTATTCGTCTTTAGATTCTATTTTTTTTAAATAAAAATTATTTGCCATTGCCAAATTGACTGAATAGAATAATAGTTGAATATATATATATAGTATTGCCTAAAATTTAACTTTTGTCTCTATCAAAATTAAACTTAACCATTTATTAATGTTTTGGCCCTTTTTAAATAAATGGAAATAAATGGTAATTTAACAAGATGTATATCTCTTGCGAAGAGAAATTAGGGGGCTTTTTTGTATAATAATCTGCTTCAATAAACACATTAAATTTTATTAACAAATAATCAAAATATAAAGATAGTTTTCACATTCATATTACACCTAAATACTTTTAAAAAATATATCTTTAAAGACACATTACCAAATCAAATTTATATTTCTAAATTTGTGATTTGAAAATGAGCTCAATTAGGTGGTAGCTAGCTAGCTAGCTAGTAAAAACATCTTTTCCCATTCAGATTAAAAAAAAAAAAAAATTCCTGGGTCAATTCATATTTCCTTTCTGTTTTGTTTATTATAGTCAATTACAACTTGATACCCAATTAAAGATATATATATTGTTTAAAACGACATCAACTTTCTTTTTTAATTATTGTCTCGATCCGTCAAGTACCATCGGAAGAGACTGGGGCCGGCCGGGTTAATGCCAATGAAATTAATGGATCAAACTTTAGAAGGATGGAAAATTATGAAATTGGTCTTTAATTTGAGGTATTGACAAATAAGTCTTTAAGATTTCAAAAATGATAAATAAAAATTGTTAAATAAATAAATAAAATCGGCGCTAGGCTTTGAGGTGGTTCGGCCACTCTCATGTCGTCACCTAGAGGAGACAGTTGAACCCATAGACGGAAGGACTGGGGGGAGCCCTGGTCTCTGCCCAATTCTAAAAAAATAAAATAAAATTATATTGGTCCCCCCCAAGCCGATCTAACAAAGGCTGGTCCCCCGGCCCCCCCGACCTTTGTTCTGGATCCATCCCTGGTTGAACCACCCCTACTCTACCTAATTATGCCTATTTTCTTTTCCTTTTTTTTAAAATTTTATATTATGAGTTTTTTTAGAGTAAAATTTTCAAAAATGATAAGTCTTTAAGATTTCAAAAATGATAAATAAAAATTGTTAAAAAAATAAATAAAATCGGCGCTAGACTTTGAGATGGTTCAGCCACCCTCATGTCGTCACCTAGAGGAGATAGTTGTCACATAGAGTAAATATGTAATTTCATAATGAGTTCGAGAAAAGATATACACAATTAATTATTTGTAATTTTTAAAATCTTAAGGTAGTGATTTGTGGCATCGTCAAACTCTGAAGGACCAACTTTACAATTTTCCCTTACAATTATATAACCGTCGCAATAAAGTGCAGAGAGGACGACGACGACAAACGACTTGAGCCTATCATGATTCACGGCCTCGTCATTTCCCCCAATGACAGCTGCTTAATAAGTTAATTAATATCTTGCATGTGAATGGCCTTCGACGTCAGAATTATATGATCATCCTTTTACCACACGTGTGCGTTAAACAAAGGCTTGGAGGTTTGATTTTTTAAGAAATGAGAAATTACGCTTTATACAATTATACCCTAGAGTTTTAGGTCATTTTTAATTTAACTTTCAATGTTTCAAAATTTGTAATGCACCCTATCAAAGTTTTAAAATTTTTCAATGTGACTCATCCATTTTCTCTAACAGAAATAATGGAAAATATTAAATTGTCCCTACAATTATATTTTTTATTTAAAAATAAATAAAAAATAAAAAATGGGGGTAACCAGGCCACTCTCATCTAGCTGGATTGACCCATGGGGGTGGCGTGGTCGGCCACCCCAAGGGACCAAATGGGAAACCACCCCCAAATCCTTTGGGGGTGGCCGAGCAACCCCAAATGTCCAAGGAGAACCACCCCCAAATGGCTGGATTAGGGGTGACCAATCGAAACCACCCTCAAACTCGAGCCACCCCCCAAATGGCCGAATTGGCTTTTTTTTTTTTTTTTTTTTTTCTTCTTNAAAATTTGTAATGCACCCTATCAAAGTTTTAAAATTTTTCAATGTGACTCATCCATTTTCTCTAACAGAAATAATATGGAAAATACTAAATTGTCCCTACAATTATATTTTTTATTTAAAAATAAATAAAAAATAAAAAATGGGGGTAACCAGGCCACTCTCATCTAGCTGGATTGACCCATGGGGGGTGGCGTGGTCGGCCACCCCAAGGGACCAAATGGGAAACCACCCCAATCCTTTGGGGGTGGCCGAGCAACCCCAAATGTCCAAGGAGAACCACCCCCAAATGGCTGGATTGGGGGTGACCAATCGAAACCACCCTCAAACTCGAGCCACCCCCCAAATGGCCGAATTGGCCACTTTTTTTTTTTTTTTCTTCTTATTTTGGTTTGACTTAGGGGGCATTTTTGGAATTTGTTAAAATATATTGGGACAATTTTAAAAATTTAAGACAAACAAGTAAACGTGTTTGGCATGTGATCAATTTTCAATCAAATTTGACGGAAATGATTAATGGGTGGACCACATTGAAATTTTTTGAAACTTTGATGGGGTGCATTGTAATTTTTGAAACATTGAAGGTTGGTCTGAAACTTTAAGGATGTAAAATGTAATTTCCCATTTAAAAAAGTATCAAATTTGGATTTTCAGAAAATTGGTATTTATTCAATCAAATATTTTTCAGGTTAACCCTTCACTTGTGTTGATGGGTATAACCCAAAATTATTATAATAATAATTATTATTATTTTAAAAAAATAATAATGAAATGCCCTACTTAATATGGGTCATGGGTAACATTGACATTTTAAAATGCACTAAAAATTCCTTACAATTTAGCTAGCTGTTCGAATTTTATGTAATTTGGACAATTCCACCTGTCCTGAGCTGCCCGAATTCACATGTTTTCCTTTTCTTTTCCTTTTTTTTTTCCTCTCTCTCCTTTTCTTGGGTGTCAAATGATGTGTTTTGTTTCTTTTATTTGGGGAGAACTGAACTTCAGACTACATGTTGGAGATATGTGTTTTAATTTAGTGTTTTTTTTTTATCCTTTTCTTTTTACGATATAATCAAATATTTTATCCTCTACATTGAATGCTCAAATTAGTTGCGTTGATAATTCAAACCACTAGTTTTTAACATTTAGGCCTGTTATGTTCGCGAAATATACCCCTAAAATAGAATAACTATTTATGTAGAATAGTCATTATTTTATTTGGTAGGAATTTATTCATATGAATAGTTATTTCTGTGAAAATAACTAATCTCTTACAAAGAGGAAAAGTTATTTACGAAGAAATAGATAAGGTTTCCCAAAAAGAAACCATAAGCTTTTTTAAAAATTTCTCCCAAAACTAAAAAAAGAAGAAAAAAAAAAGTTGAACGTGTAGGTGGCCAGTCATACAGCATGCCTTAGGGGTTGCCAAGACCACCCCAGGTAATAATTAGGGGTAGCCACGGCTCCAACCACCCTTAATGTGTTTGTGGGTGGTCACAATTAGCTCCTAAGTGACCGGGAGATTTTTGCCACCGCACCTAATTTTATATTTTTGTAATTTTATTATTATTACTATTATTTTAAAAAAATTATTATTAACGATTCTAATTAATTGAGTTGAAAAATTTTGAGTTAAGTTAAGGAAAAGTGGTGTCAAGTCAACCAAAAAAAGTTGAGAAAGGTCGGGAAAAATTGGTTTTTTGTCTAAAATAAATTTAAGATTTTTTTTTTTTATATATAAATAAAGTATATAAGAATTTTAATATTATTTTCTAAAATTTAGAGACATAAAACTTGTAATCTCAATCGAAATGTGATGTATGATGTATGTAAATGTAATAAAAGAGAGGGGGCATGTGAAGTGTCATCAAGTTGATAAAGGAGAGAGCAGTTGGTACGGATAGGAACATAAGCACGTGGGTGGAACTTCAGAAGTTTACATTGGCTGACGCAGAAGATGCCCCCTGTAATTTTATTGGCTTCTTTTAGCGCACGGGTTTTACGTGCTCTTATTTTTGTTTGCTTTATTTATTTATTATTTTCTATAACTTGCTTTGTCAGTGACTCAGTGGAATCAGAGAATACCACTGAACTCAATCAACACGCTCTAAAAAGAAATATAAAACTGGAGCATCCAATCCCTCTTTTGTCTCTCTATCTTTCATTGGTTCTCAGTCTTAATTTCCCTCTCTTCCTATCTTTATCCCATCATCAATGGAGCTCCAAGCTTCCTGGTTCTTGCATTTTCTTCAAGACCCCTGTTTTTCCTTTCTTTTTTTGTTCTCTTCTTCCCTCGTCTTTTCTCTTCTCCTGCTCTATTTGGTTAGACTAAACAAGCCTTGGTGCAACTGTGAAATCTGTCACGCTTATCTCACGTCCAGCTGGACCAACGAATTTGACAATCTTTGTGATTGGTATGCTCATCTTCTGAAAAACTCTCCGGGTCGAACCATCCACATACATGTTCTTGGGAACACCATCACCGCCAACCCGGATAACGTCGAGTACATGCTCAAAACAAGATTTGAGAACTACCCTAAAGGCAAATCCTTCTCCGTCATCTTGGGTGATTTTCTGGGTCGGGGCATATTCAACGTGGACGGGGATTTATGGAGGTTCCAGAGAAAGATGGCGAGTCTAGAGCTCAACAGGTACTCCCTAAGATCGTATGCGTTGGAGATTGTCAATGACGAGATTAAGACCCGGCTTCTCCCGCTTTTATCCAAAAAAAAAGATGAGGTTTTGGATTTACAAGACTTGTTTCGGAGATTTTCGTTCGACTGCATCTGCAGATTCTCGTTCGGGCTAGACCCCAGATGCCTGGAGTTGTCACTGCCCATGTCGGAATTCGCTGTTTCCTTTGACCTTGCTTCGAAACTGTCGGCCGAGAGAGCCATGACTGTCTCCCCGCTTGTTTGGAAAATCAAACGGATGCTCAATCTAGGAAGTGAGAAGAAATTACGAAAAGCTATTAGCATGATCAATATTTTGGCACAAGAAGTCATTAGGCAGAAGCGCAAAATGGGATTCTCCACTCACAAAGATCTTTTGTCGCGGTTCATGAGCTTCGTGAATGACGAGGTATATTTGAGAGACATCATCATAAGCTTCCTCTTAGCCGGCCGCGACACGGTTGCATCAGCCTTGACTAGCTTCTTCTGGCTATTGGCAAACCATCCGGACGTCGAGTCAGCACTCCGGCAAGAAGCCGACCGGGTCGTCGGAGAAAACAGGGAGCTGACAAGCTTCGAACAACTCCGGGAGCTCCATTACTTTCAAGCTGCAGTGTATGAAAGCATGAGACTCTATCCGCCTATACAATTCGATTCCAAGTTTTGTCGAGAAGATGATGTTCTGCCAGACGGGACTTTTGTGAGGAGAGGCACCAGGGTTACTTACCATCCATACGCAATGGGTCGGGTCGAAGAAATATGGGGTTCGGATTGCTTGGAATTCAAGCCAGAAAGGTGGTTGAAGGATGGTGTATTCTTCCCGGAAAACCCTTTCAAGTACCCAGTTTTCCAAGCTGGGCTTAGGGTCTGTTTGGGGAAAGACATGGCTCTAGTGGAGCTCAAAACGGTGGCGTTTTCACTGCTTCGTCGGTTCCACATCGACTTGGCGAAACCGAGCCGCACGCCGCGGTTCTCCCCCGGGCTCACCGCCTCTTTCCGCGGCGGGCTGCCGGTTTTGGTACGAGAAAGATGAGAAAACTGCTTTATAATTCATATCTGGATAAAGTTTGATTGGATTCTTCAAACACTTGCAACTAGTATGATGCATATTACTATTATATCATGCTTAGCCAGCCGTACGTGCACCAATGAGATTGCAGCTTCAAGCTTGTACTGATCTAGAGGAATGTGACGTCCGATGTGATGCCTACATAGGGCTTGCGCATACCAGAATGTCTGGTTGGTGTCGGTAGCTTGCTTTCTTTCTTTTTTTCCTTTTAATCTTGCTGTACAATATGATTATGTAGCTGGTGTTTTTTGACTGTGCAGATAGACATTCCTTCGTGGAATAGTAAACCTTCTGTCAGTTTTGTGTACTCCATTATAAAGCTTTTCAAAATTTGACTTATATACAAGATTGTGTGGAAGACGAGCGTGATGTACTAAAAGCATATATATGTACTTCTATGATTCTTGTATTGACCAAACTATGTTGTTTTCAGCTTTATTCCAAGTACGTGTTTCTCTCTTTTACAAATTAATTATTGAATTTGTATAACGAGTTTCACAAATTCTATAGTTAATTTCTCTCTTCTGTTATATGTGTTCGATCACAATAAGTCCAGAATGACTTAAAGCCCTAATAAAGTGGGCTTGATTTTTTTTTTTTTTTTTACCCTGTTGGGGGTAGTTTTAATTTACTGCAAGTTTCTTTATAAATTGGCATGCATGGTAGACTTTCACTAGTTATGTTGCGTTTGGAAACATTTTCAATTGGTCTCCCATTCTTACTTTTATTTAGATCAATAATGAAAAAGACCATCATTTGTAATCTATTTCCTCATTTGAATAACAATAAAAAAAAAAGTTATGAACTACCATATTAATTTATAATAGAAGTTACAAAACTTGAAACATTTTCTTTTGCATAAAAGGTTCAGCCTCTCGCTAAGAGTACATTTAGGTTTACAACCTAATTTAAACCACGATTGATTTCAGAACACTCAATTTAGGATATGTAATTAGCTTTATTTAACAAGTTAGTAAATCTTTTAATACCTAGGATTGCAGTTTTTTATTTTTTTCTCATAGGGTTCCAAAACAATCACAAATAGTACCTGACCAATGGGAAAAGATGAAATTGATACCTTGTTAGTTTCCGTCAATCACAATTAACAGAATTTCATGTCATCGCCATATAAATGAGCTATAAGGCCGACATTTATCATTGGCTCTACGTTGGCACACTTGATTGGTCATATCATCTAATGGGATTCGTCCTTCTTCCCAAGCTGATATACCCACTTCTTCTTCTTCAAACCCGAGTTGTATACTCCATTCACCCCACTTAAGTGTGCTAACGTGAAATCAGCATTCACCCCACTTAAGTGTGCTAACGTGAAATCAGAAACAGATGTTAGTCTTACAGTTCATTTACGTGGTGATAACATAAAATTTCGTTAATTGGAACTGACGAAAATTAACAGATATTTTGTATTTTCTCATATACCATTTATGACTATTTTGTAACCCTTAAAAAAAAAAAAAAATTGTAAACCCAAATACTAAAAAAGTTATTAACCCTTGTTGAATAACACTTTCTCATTCTCTCTTTTGTTTTATCTTTTAGAAGTAATATTTATATCACATCAAAATATTTTTTTAAAGTTGGGGTGAACTTTCTTAAAAAAAAAAAAAAAAAAAAAAAAGGTTGGGTGTACTTAGAAAGTTGGTTGGGATGCCTAAATGGGAAGGTAAAGGTAATAAAAATTTATTGTCATGATGTCTTCACGTGCCATTGGCTCACCCGTTTGTCTGTGAAATGTGCTGGAACTTTGCAAGGACTACAGTTCCATTGTCGTCCCGACTCCCAATGACATGCAAAACTGCAAAGTGGCTGTCTTGCTTCCGTATTTGCACGTGGTCTTTCGATTTTATTTTATTTTTTTAAAAATAAATTTCAGCAAAAACTTCAATTTAGTAGTGGGCAATGTCATGATATATACCTCCATACTGTTGCATCATAGTGGCCATTTAGTAGCCTTTGATTGTATATATTGACACCTTAGAGAAATCATGAGTATTTTCAGTTTTTCCTCGGCAGTTATCGGACACAATATTGTTTTTCATCAAAACCAGACCTTGGAAAAAGGCTGGTGTTTTCTTAAGTGGTTTATATATATATATATATATAATGTTTGGTAGGTCCAAGCTTGAGGCATGAGCTTCCGTGGGTGCATGGATTGCGGCCGCGCAGCAATTCCATATATTATAGCCGGTGATGTTCTACCAACATTGTTTTGGCTTCATTCGTGGGGGGCGAGTAGTCTCTCTCTCTCCCAACTCTCCCTCATTAGGGTTGGGGAGAGCTGCTGCGGAGCTGTCTGTTACCATAAATGGTATTCAATTGCTAGTGGACCATAGAATGAGAAAGAGGACCTAGTGGTCATAGTGTGCCTTGTCCAATAGGGATAGAGAATTTTTTAGTAATATTGTTGTTCATATAGTTGACAATTTAGACAATAAATATGATTTTTTTTTTCAATTTTTTTTTTAATTTTTTATTTATGAATCTGTCTGTCCCAAAACACACAAAAATGCAGCGGTTTGGTAAAAGCCATTGATAGCTTTACATGTCTTTCTTTTTGGCGAACAAAAGCCAAAGTGGTGAGCTATGTCTACGTTAGGTGGTATTATGCATTATCTTAATTTCAAAAACTAGTTCAAGAGGTGAGACTTTTTTTCACCACTAGTCCATTCCATAACCGATGTGGGATAATCAAACAATATATAAATATAAGATTCTCTTTATTTTAATATAAGAATAAAGATTCTCTTTATTTTATTGTAGGACATCAAACAATATATATCGAGTCGACTTTTTTTTTTTTAAAAAAAAAATTAATTGAAATGATGTAAAATTATGTACATATATTTACCATGAAATAGATAGCATTAATATCGATATTAATAAATTTTAAATTATATAACAATATGTTTACTGTTACAAGAAATAAAATATAATATTAACTATAAAATTATTTTTAACTGGGTCGTATTCCGTCGTTTTCGAATAGTAAGATGGAGATGATCTTTGACTCTTGAGCTTTATTGTAACGGCGGCCGGGTTGGACAAGGGCCCGTTTGGTGTCCACCCTTTTTTTTTAAACGGGCCCTTACTATGGTATTCTATTTATTTTATTTTATTTTATTTGAAGGGACCATAGTATTCTATTGAAAGTAGCCGCTCGGGCGTGAATTCTTTTTTATAAGGGGAACTATCTTTTGGCCTGAAAATTACAATGCGTTGGCACTTTTCTTTTATGAACTACTAATTATGTTATTTTGTCCCATGAATTATTATTTTGTGCTAAAAAATTCATACCTGTCAGTTAAAGCCGTTAATTCAAACGGTCAAAATGACAATACTTTGTAGTTAATGAGGGCAAAGTGATAATGCGTTATAGTTCATAAGGACAAAGTGACAATGCGTTATAATTTATGTGGGCAAAGTGATGTAAAGTGACGGGTTGACTGTTTGAGTTAACGGCTTTGACAAACAGAAAAGGTTTTTGGTACAAAATAGTAATTTATGAGGACAAAGTAGCATAGTTGACGGTTTATGAAAAAAAAAATGCCAATACATTATAGTTCATAGAACAAAAAATAATTTTCCCATTTTATAAATATTGGATAGAAAAACAGATATCTTCTACATATAAAAAGCGTCTATGCATCCAAACACAGTAAAATTAGTTTGATTGCTGAAATGACTCTTTCACGATTGAATGATTTATTGATTCAGTTAGTTTGAGGAGGAATAATGAATTACCGCGTGTAATTTTGTTATTTCGCATAGCACAATATTGTTTGCATTTGAAAAATATCTTTCTGAAAGGGAATGTCAGAGGGTTCTGTGTCATTCCTGTCGTACACAATTTTATCTTATTCGACAATCTTAATGACAAAAGAAGATTATTCATATTGTGAGCAAGAGACAGAGTACCATAGAATCAAAGAGATCGAACCAGCTGCTCCGGCCACTGGTCGATGGACGAGGGGAATATTGACATCATGGATTTCTCAAATAAATAATNAATTACTAATTATGTTATTTTGTCCCATGAACTATTATTTTGTGTTAAAAAATTCATACTGTCAGTTAAAGCCGTTAATTCAAACAGTCAAAGTGACAATACGTTATAGTTCATAAGGACAAAGTGACAATGCGTTGTAATTTATGTGGGCAAAGTGATGTAAAGTGACGGGTTGACTGTTTGAGTTAACGGCTTTGACAAACAGAAAAGGTTTTTGGTACAAAATAGTAATTTATGAGGATCAAGTAGCATAGTTGACAGTTTATGAAAAAAAAATGCCAATACATTATAGTTCATGGAACAAAAAATAATTTTCCCATTTTATAAATATTGGATAGAAAAACAGATATCTTCTACATATAAAAAGAGTCTATGCATCCAAACACAGTAAAATTAGTTTGATTGCTGAAACGACTCTTTCACGATTGAATGATTTATTGATTCAGTTAGTTTGAGGAGGAATAATGAATTACCGCGTGTAATTTTGTTATTTCGCATAGCACAATATTGTTTGCATTTGAAAAATATCTTTCTGAAAGGAATGTCAGAGGGTTCTGTGTCATTCCTGTCGTACACAATTTTATCTTATTCGACAATCTTAATGACAAAAGAAGATTATTCATATTGTGAGCAAGAGACAGAGTACCATAGAATCAAAGAGATCGAACCAGCTGCTCCAGCCACTGGTCGATGGACGAGGGGAATATTGACATCAAGGATTTCTCAAATAAATAATAAATATATTTACATAAATTAAAAAAGGGAAGATTACGTGGAGACTGACGAGCTCATATTTCTTTCACGTTAGTCATATTTCATTTTTATTAGAAGTGTTAGGTATTAATAAATAAAAAATGATAAAGACATAACTTAAGTTTAATTTTAGCTTAATTTATTTTTTATTATTTTTTTTTAAAAAGAAATTGATGTGAGAGAGAGAGAACACCTTAAATTAGAGAGATAAAGAGAAATTTGACTTAAAAATTGAGTAAAAATTGACCTTAAGTTATGCCTATATCACACCTCTTAATAAATTTTTTATATTTGACACATATTATCTTGTAATCAACTATTAGATTTGTAAACTTATATAAATACTATATAAATCAATAATAAACTTCATAAACTTAATCATTAATCTATTAAATTTATAAGAGAATATGTACAAAATAGAATAAAATTATTTATCCTTAACATTTCTCCAATTTTATTCCCACAAACCGAGGCCAACACGCATTGCACGTCCAGCAAAGCTCAAATTTGTTTGTTTGCTGTGCCACGTCAGTTCCACGTCCCTTTGGCTCTATTTTCTCTCCTACGACTTTTGTCTCTTAAAGTGCGATCGGTCTAGGGTTCGAAACCCAAACTCTGCATGATGGAAAAACCTAACGAGGCCTTTGAGGAGCCTCCAATCGCCGAGCTATTGGGCATCAAAAAGCGCGGGAAGAAGACGAAGACGAAGAAGAATAACATCGGAGGGCCAGCGAAGGAGGAGGAGGGTGACGACGTCGCAGTGGAAAATCCAACGGGCTCTGCTGAGGATCGCAGCAATGGCCCCAGGGTCACGGTCTCGGCGTTTGATTATTCGGTGGAGAATCACTTCAGAGCCATGGACACGATCTCTCAAATTTGTGGAGAGGCCGATGATGGTGGTCCTGAAGAGGGCGTAGTTCAGCGATTGGCCTCCTCAGTTACTTTCTTAAGGTAACCAATGTGGAGCTTGGCATTGCTTGTCATGGTTTTTCTCTAGCTGTTATTGATGATTAGTAAATCCACCCGGTTAATTAAACAAATTTGGGTGTTAATGAGTTTAACCAACGTTTGATTGTGCTTGTTTATCTAAACTTAGCGATTTGGTGTGTTAAAGTTATCTAGCTTTTATTTGATTGAATTTAGTTAAGAAGCACTAGTGTGTCAGTTCGCGCTAACGGTGTATTTCGGAATGTTTGATTGTTCGCCATACCACACTAGTTCGGGCTTTGATTGTTGTGTTATTGCGTTATTGACTTTGAGCAGAGTATCGGATGTTGCTTGTGGAGAAAATATGAGTTAGAATTTTTTGTTGAAAAAGTGATAGGGAGCTTTCTATGGTGTATATCTTATGGATCTTCTTATTATTATTATTATTTGTCTTTTTTCGCTAGAGACTATACGTATTCAGTTTACTTTCTCTTATATCTTATGCAGTGGCCGATCTCTTCTTCTTCTTCTTTTGAAGTTTCTTGTTCTTTTTTCTATTTAGTTACTTATTATTATTATTATTATTATTATTCAAGGTTTAATTTGTCAATCGTCATGTTTATTTATATTATGAATGCTTTGTTATGTTCACTTGTAAATTGGAATTGCCTTTATGCAGAGAATGGAAGTATTTTAATTACGAACCGAAAACCGTTAGGTTTGCTTGTGAAGTGGGAAGCCTTGAAGGGAAAGATGTTGTTAGTGGAATAAAATTACCGCAATTCTCTTCTGTAGCTGTTCCTAAGGTACATGACAAGAAGAATTTTTTTTTTTCCTCTTTGAGTTTGAGGTGTAGGGGAAGGGGTTGGGGGGTGATTCTGTTCTTTTTCTTTTTATACAAACTAATACTTTTGAATTTAATCAGAAAAGGAATTGTAGTACAAACTAATGTGTTTGTGTGTGTACCATGAGCCTTTCTTATAATAATTTGGTTCGCATACTGTTGTAGAAGGAGGGACCATCCGGGGATGCTACATCTGTGGAATCCAGGTACTTTTATTGGACATAGCTCTGGGTACATTATGGGGTTGACACTGATTTAGTGAGATGAACTGTGACACGTTTAAGTTGTTTCAATGAACTTTATCTTGCTACAGCAAAGACTTTGTTTTGTATGTTGGAGGGCATGTCTGGGCGTTGGATTGGTGTCCTAGAGTTCATGAAAGGCCTGAGGATCATATAAAATGTGAGGTACTTCTGTCTCTTTATTTTCCTTTTTCTGTGCGTGTAAAAGTTAATTTATCGCAATTCTTTGCGGGTTGCGCCCTTTAATTGATACTTCTCAAAAGAGTCTTTGGGCTTCTACGTCTAGGTAATTTATCTTTATTTGTAATGGTACATTCTGAAAAGGTTGATATTGGAACAGATAATCCTCAGGGTTGCAGCCCTGTGTTTGTGAGTGCTTTCTCTCAGTTTTGTTTACGTGAAAGGAGAAGTAGATATTTCTTTATATATGTGGTCTAGTGTAATTTTCTATGTAGAAAATTCGTGACAATTTATTTAAATTATTCATGTTAAACCATTTTTATGTGTCTGCCTTCTTTCACATCTTGCTTTCCAGTTTATTGCTGTTGCTGCTCATCCTCCTGGATCTTCATATCACAAGATAGGTGCCTCACTTACTGGTAGAGGTGTCATTCAGATATGGTGTCTTCTAAACATCAGTGTGAATGGGGAAGAGGTGCCACCTCTAACAAAAAAGCAAAAAGGGGGACCTAAAAACAGTGGGGACATGAAAGAAAAATCAACTGTAGTGAAGGGGCCTAGAGGAAGACCTAGAAAGAAGCCAAAAGAAGATGACATTGCAATAACAACTCAATCGAAGAGGCCTAAAGGAAGACCTAGAAAGATCCAGATAGAAAAATTTGTTGATGATTTGGATTGCAATGACCCGTATGCTCCTACATGTAATCTAGCAGTTGAGACTCCTATGCATGGCAGAAGATTGAAAAATAGGAAAAGGGCAAGGAGTTACAGTGATAATATAAGTCCCGAATTATTGACACAAAACGAAGACATGGGATCTTCTGTTACAAATCATGAAATACAACATAACTCTGAACAGGAACCTGCGGCAAGTGATAATTTCTCACACAATGGTTCCCAAGGAATTAGCTCACCCAGTGGCTTGATTTCAAACGATGTTGCTCTGCCCAGAGTCGTATTATGCCTAGCTCACAATGGGAAAGTTGCATGGGATGTCAAATGGCGGCCTTCTAATGCATGTGATTCCAAATGTAAGCATCAAATGGGCTATCTTGCTGTCTTGCTGGGGAACGGATCTCTGGAAGTGTAAGACATCTGCTTCAGTTATCTAGTTTCTATATTCTCATAAATATTATGTATCCGCTTCTCTTGTCTATATCTGTCAATTCTTTTTATAGATGGTTTTGCAATTTCTTCTTTTCAGTTCTATTAAGGAACATTCATGATTACCTTTTAATTAATGATCTATGTTATTATGCTGGAATAATACATTATGGATGAAGGATGCAAATATTAACATTGTGTGTCATATTGAGGTTTAAAAAAATTGTGATCTAACACCATATACCTGGATATCTGCTCGTCATAGTTTGCTTGTTTCTAGTTTTGCAGATTTTTTGAGTTTTTGTTCTTCTTTTTTGTTAGATTTGGGGTTTTCTTTTTACACTCCCTATCTAATAGGGTTGCGCCCCTTTGCGCTTTATTAATGATAATGAAATTACTTATAAAAAAAAATTTGTGCACACGCATACACACAAAGCACAAGTATTGTGTACTTGATACGGAAATATTTTCAATAAATGTAAAATGCTAAAAGAGACAATGAAATATTTTAAATGAAATGCATGGATGGTACAAGGTAGGCATTTAAAAATGTTATCCTAGTTTGAATATTAAACTACTAATTGACATGGTAAAACTGGCGTGTTGCTACAAATCGATCTTATAAATTGTGTGTTGACCATTATCCTTTTGTGATTATTGTCCACATATCACATCTTTCTTTCTGCACCAATTACTTGCTCGTGTGGTTCTATGTTATTTATTGCAAACTGTTATTTGTATCTTGTTATGCCAACATCGTACTTCTCAACGCAGGTGGGAGGTTCCTCTTCCTCGTACAATGAAAGTTATCTATTCTTCTGCTCTTAAGGAGGGCACCGATCCTCGTTTTGCAAAACTGGAACCTGTATTTAGATGCTCAATGTTGAAATGTGGTGGCATACAGAGGTAGTTCCTTTTATACCCTTTTGATAAGTAATTTGGAAGTTTACTGGAGTGAAACAAAAAGTTGTCTTTTGTCATATGGACGAGGCTTTACAAAAGTCCCTAGCTTGTTGCACTCATTGGTTAGGATTTCTCCAGATCAAAAGAATATAAAAACATACTTGCTCCTGTAGTCTCCATTGCAAATCATGTTCTTTAAGTGAAAGATTGGAAAACTTGTTTATCCATTCTAGCCCGGGTGAATTGGGAGGTAGCCATTCCTTCTATAGATATATGAGTTGGTAAGATAATTTAAGTAATAGATTGCGTAGAATTTATTGTCTATGAACTGTTTAAATATATGAGCACGTGGTTGCTTGAAGTTCACTTTGTTGCACAGTAGGAAAATCTGTTTGGAGTATCTCTGCCTCTATATGAACGCACAACTTTAAAGTGCTCTGTTTGACATGGTATGGCACAAGTATTGGTCCAAGATATGTGCCAGCATCGTAGCTAGAGGGAATGTTCCTACTGCAGCACCAGAAGGAAGAATGAAAGGAGTTGAACATGCAAATCCTTGTCCCATCATTTTATATCTCTGGAAATATGACACGTCCAACATGTACAGAAACACCTGCCCCCTAGATTACATAGGGGATCTTGTCTGTATGTTATGCAATGGTTATGTATCTGCTAATTGTTTAGTCTATAGATTTCAGATTTTCCATATGGTGTTGAATGTTCTCCTTTTCTGTACTCACCAAAAAAAAATCTTCCATATGGTGTGGAATGCATGCTGAGATGCTTGACTTTCAAATATCTTTCCTTAGAGATTTGCTGGGGGTCATGGTCTCCACCTCCATCATTATGAGGGCTTAGGATTTAGCTGGACATATCTAACTACTGTAGAATGTAATGAGTTCCAGTTATCACTATAGGCAGCTGTCTTTGTTGACATTGTTATGTGATTTTCTTTATCTTAATTAAAAGCTAATCTACACTCCATCATCTGTTATGTAGCATCCCTCTAACCGTGGAATGGTCGGCTTCACCCCCTCACGATTACCTGCTTGCTGGATGCCATGATGGAACAGTAATATTTTCATTATTTTTATTATATTTTTACTTTTCCTTTTCTTCTTTTCTTCAAATTGTCTCCTAGTCAATACGGTTTGATGGTTATCAGTTATCATGCATTTGCATGATTGAGATTAAGGAAATAATAGTTTGCTTTAGACATTCTTAGTTTAGTTTGGTTGCAATTAACAACTGTTGATTAAATCGATGCTAGTTTTTTCAGCTTCATTTCGTTCATTGTTCACTTTGGAATATCCTGCTACCTTGTGACTTTGAATTCACTTGTGGTATCAGAACTAAAGAAGTTTGCCTTACATTCAGGTTGCTTTATGGAAGTTTTCTGCTGGCAGTTCCTCAAAAGGTAATGAGGAATATCTAAATATGGTTAATTCTACCGCTTTGAATTGTGACACAATATAAGTTACTTAAATGAATTTCATTTTCCACATGTTGCTCAGCAGATACGAGGCCATTGCTTTGCTTTAGTGCAGATACAGTTCCTATTAGAGCACTTGCCTGGGCTCCACATGTAAGGTAAGTGATGCCAGAAGATCGATGTTCATTAAATTATCTTTTTAGTCATTTTGTTTTTGTTTATGTATTCTTGATTTATCCACTGGGTCAGTTTGGTTGGTTCGGAGGAGTATGTGCTTCTAAAAGATCTTTTATACTATGCCCAATACCAAAGTTAGTTCTATATATATGACCGGCAACGAGAAAAATAAATGCAATAGCTAAATGATGATGGAGCAATATCAGTCAGCCCTAAACTTTGCGTTTGCGGATGAAATTCCACAAGAAGGGTTAGAATGGCAGCTCCTGCGCCTTGGGAGGTACCAAATAAATGACTACCCAAATCAGAGTTAGAATGTTCAGCACCGATTCACTAGAATCCCATTCCTGCTGATAAGATTATATACAATTAAAATCCTCCTCTTAATGGGGATAGGTTGCATTGTGTAGAAGGGGCTCAATTATGATGTAACAAAAGTTATTGTTATTGCTGTTATTTTGCTTGATGGAAAAATGTTCTTCTTGTTGTTAATGATTATCAGTGATCCAGAGAGTGCAAATGTTATACTTACTGCTGGACATGGAGGCCTAAAGTTTTGGGACCTACGGTAAGTATGATGCCTTCTCCAAAATTTTGATAGCTTTGTTGCATGCATTTTATTTCATCTGAAATAAAGATACTTGGAATTATAACATCTGGCTAAATAATACTTAAGTCAAAATCATTTCATGATATACCTGTCTGGTCAATGTTTGGTCTGTAAAAGGTCCTATTGAAGTACATAACAGTATTACTGAGAAATGAAACTTCAATAATTGTCCTAGTGACCAAAGTTAAGGTTTAACCTAATTCTACAATTGAAGACGTTGTACACCTTTATCTTGATACTTTGGTTTGGGTTCCACAAACGTTGATGCTACGGTATTGCCTTGAGGGACAAAAGTTTATGGTAACTGAAATTCTCAGTCTATGAATTACTCAAAAGTCACTTTTCATATTGTGCCAACTTACTTCTGATGATATTTTTACTGTGCATTATGGCCCAAAGAGAGTAAATCTGAAGCAAACTGCAACCTATTTTGTTTACACTGGTTTCGATGGGTTGGAAAAATTTTTAATGCAAATATTTTTAATATAAAACTTTGCAAGTACTTGGGAGTCAAAAAGTAAAAATAATAAAATTGTAAAATAAAACTTTTAGGGATAACTTCACTTACCTTCCAATGTTTCATCTCTTTTGCAATCGCACTTTCAAAGTTTAAAAACTCTCAGTGTTGGGTATCCAAGTTTAAAAACTTTGCAATGTCACCTCAACCATTAGGGTTTAGGGTTAAATCAGACAGTAAAGAGGTGAAATGTCTTTTATTCTCCTATAAAATTTTTAAAATTACAAAATTACCATAATTATTATTTTTTTAGAAAAAAAAATTTGACCCACACTGTGGATCAGCTGCGGAGCATATGGCCAATTTATTTATTTCTTTTAAAAAGAAAACAAAGGTATTTTGGGAATTTCCATGTCCTCCGCTAGGATTTTCTGACTTTTTAAACTTGTATACCAAACAATGAGAGTTTTTAAACCTTGACCGTGTGATTGAAAAGCGAGAAAACATCAGGGGTAAGTGAAGTTTTCCCAAACTTTTAACTTAAAACATTGCATTCTAGGAAACTTTATCTCAGCTCTTGATGAAAATTCTGGTTGAGTATAAGCTCCTTATATGGTTTTTTTTTTTTTTTGCATATGTTGTCTGTGTGAGTCATGATTTTTAAGGAGATGAAGTGTTGTTGTTGAAGGTGGGGTATCTCAACATGTATGTGGGTTCAGGGTAAATAATTGGGATTAATATTTTTTAATTTTCGATATGTTTGATTCATGGGGAGTGGTATAATTGCATGCCATACTCGAGCTCTAAACTTAAATTGTTTGCAGTGATCCATTCCGTCCTTTGTGGGACCTCCATCCTGTGCCAAGGATCATATATAGTTTGGATTGGCTGCCAGATCCAAGGTAGTGTATGATTGATGCAACACAAATTAAGCTCCTTATTTCAAAATTAATTTTGTCCCCTTACTTTGGAAGCATTCATTCTTCATGTTTTTAGATGTGTTATTCTATCCTTTGATGATGGAACAATGAGAATCCTCAGCTTGGTTAAGGCTGCGTATGATGCTCCTGTCACTGGAAAACCCTTTGGTGGGACAAAACAACAAGGGCTGCACAGTTATTACTGTTCATCATTTGCTATTTGGAGTGTACAGGTGTCTCGACTAACAGGTATCTCTTTTAATTTTTATTTTTATAAGTAATCAAAATATCATTAAAAAGCACAAAAGGTGCACTCAAGCACACAGGAAGTATACAAGAAAAGCACTTAACTAGAAAAAGAAAGACGGTAAAATAAATTGTGAAAATAAGACACAGAAAAAAGTCTAAAGTAGCTACTCAGTGGAAAAGAGTATTGAAAAAGGACTTTAAATCCACCACCGTCCTCTAGCGGTCTTCAAAACTTCTATCATTTATTTCCCTCCAAAATACACCAAAAAAGAGAGGACGAAATCATCTTCTGCACTGTTGCACTCTAGGAATTGCCACTCAACCCTCTTCAACAAGTGAACAACCACTCTCCTAGGCATTACCAAAGTAAGACCAACACAACTAAAGATAGTACTCCATAAGGCACTTGCAATCTCACAATGTAAAAAAAGATGATCCACAGACCCTTCACATCTCTTGCACACAAACCAGTTCATATGCCATTTCCTAAGGTTATCTATGGTAATGATTTTTCTTAAGGTAGCTGACCAAGCAAAAAACGCCACTTTCAAAGGGACCTTATTATGCCAGATACACTTTTAAGGGAAAGGAAAGGAGTACCATTATGGAGGACAAGGATGTTATAGAGCTATCTACCGTTGAACAATCTTCTCTTGGAAAGGACCCAACAAAGCTTCTCTTCACCTACCCAGCCCGATTTAGAGGAATACAACAAATTGAAGAATGAAACAAAGAAATCCACCTCCCAATCACGAGCCGCTTTAATAAAGCTTATGTTCCGCTTACAGGAGCCACTGAAAACCTCCAAATGATCTGCCACAGAGCATCCTTGATGCGAACTATACAGTACAAAATTAGAAAAGCTTTTTTTGCGTGTCATTCCAAAATCTATATTTAGAGCCATTTCTCACCTTAAATCTAACATGACTAGCGAACTCCCGCAGCCCCTCCCGATATTTTTTCATAGCCCCACCTCAAACTAACAGGTATCTTTCATATGCCTTTATATGACTTTTGTAATAAGTGATAGAATTTCAGTTTATTGGAAAAGTGCATTTGGTTTTCCTGTATCATGGTCAAAAATAAGATATGGTAATACGTTGGGAAACCTAATTTTCATGCTCAAAGCAAAACTCCATCAGCCTTTTTAATATTCCAAATTTCTTTTTATCAATTATCCACCAATTTTGAATTTTTTATTTTAAATCTTAGGCATGGCTGCATATTGCAGTGCAGATGGTACAATTCTCCGTTTCCAGGTGAGATACAGTTCCCTTCCAGGTCTCACTTGCTAAGATCTTTCTTCTCATCTTTGTATTGTATGCTTAGTTATTTTCCATTTCTAGAGAGAACTCTGCACTTTTCTGTACCGTCCTTGACTTCTATGAGTTTTGGTATTTGTTTCTTTTGGCACATTTTTGCACGTTCATGGATCGGACATTGTAGGTAGGTCTGTGCAACAATTTTTTTTTTTTTTTTCCTTCCTAAATTATCAACATGTTAAATATATTACATTTATGTATGTCTTGAACCAACTGAACTTCTCTTAGTTATACTTGGTACCGGAGGTTGGAGAAATTCTTGGAATGTATCAGTAAAACTTGTCAAGTTGGAAGGTCCAACATTTTCTGATCATGATGCTAATTCAAGTCAACAATTTTTTTTTCGAGTGAGGCTTATGCACTGGGGGCTCTTGTAGTACTGTAAACTGCCCACAATTCTGTTTATTGTGCTCAAAAGCGCATGCTTTGGCCTGGTGGTTGCCCATTGCCACAAAGGGACCAATTTCAAATTAATATCCTCTATCATAAAGAGTTTTAGAAGGAATGATGGAATATATGATAGTTGTTTGCAGTTCCAAGCTGCTGCTATGCTTTTTCATATGATTGTGTTGTGTCTATGATCAGCTTACAAGAAAAGCAGTGGAGAAAGATCATTCGCGAAATCGGACCCCGCATTTTCTTTGTGGGTCACTAACAGAAGAGGAATCAACTGAATCAACTATCGCAATCAATACTCCAGTACCAAATACCCCTTTCCCATTAAAGAAGTCACTTAACAAAAGTGTGGACACCTCTGTATCCTTGCGGGAGTTCTCATTGGGGCCACGACAGGTTAAAAAAGCAAGTGATAAGATGGCAGAAAATCTTGGTACAGATGCTCAAACTTTAGGTATGTTTTGGCAATTATATTACCACATGCATTTTGTAAGCCAGACTTTTTCTTTATCCACTAAGATTCAGCACTTTGTCAATCTCTTTGCAGCCCTTTGTTACGGCGATGATCTGGGTGCGGAATCGGGACCTGAGGAAGCAGATCCCAAGAGCGAAAAGAAAACAAATAAAAATCGCGGTAAGAAAAAATCAGGAGATGACCTAGCCTTGGTATACAGAGTCGAAGAGCCACAAAAAACACACGGGAAAGAAGATAAAAAAGTTGAAGATCGGACTATTGAAGTTTTTCCTCCAAAAGCTGTAGCGATGCATAGGGTGAGGTGGAACATGAACACGGGTAGTGAGAGATGGTTGTGCTATGGTGGAGCCGCTGGACTTGTACGTTGTCAGGAGATTGTTTTGTCTGATTTCGATAAGAAATTGGCCATGAAGAGATGAGACGGGTCCCTAATGTATGTATATATATATAATCATGTTCTTAACTGGCTATCTAATGTAATTGCCCAAATTTATTCTGGATCGGTGTATGCATGCATGGGCTTCATTAATTTGTTGCTTCTATGCTCTGTGGCACCAGCGGCGACCTGCCATGGAAGTGTGAAGAGGGTTCTTGTAAGAACCGTATCCAGCTTAAGAAGCGTCTAAAGTACTAGTACTGTAATTTGTATGTTATTAATTAATATGAAGTCATCGCCATCATCTTCTGTTTGCTGGAATTATTTGAAACTCTACCAGCTTAGTTGATCATGACCTTCACCAGTGAAATTGATGAGGTTTTTGTTCTTCCTTCTCTAATAATAATGATTTAAAAATCAGAAGAAAATATTATCACAGGCGCAGTAGAGAAAGGTGTGTTTCCACTTTTATTGACTTTGGATTTCGAATGTCAGTTTGTCGTTAGTGCCCGTCTGTTGGACGCAATGGGAGCAATGGAGGTATTGGGCGATAAACAAGATTCATCAGCTAGACCTTTCCCTAATTCCCTGCACCAATTTATTATAAATCAATTGTAACAGGAGATAGCAAGAACGGCCAAAAGTAAAGTAAAATACTTGGGGTATTAGAACTTTTACTATAACAGTCAACATTATATGAGAATTCAGTCATTTGTAATGAGGCTTTAATTGTGAGAAGTTGCGGTTTTGTGCGGAAATTATCAGATTCAGTTTACTTCTTTAACACGCGTCAATAATTAACTTATTCTTTTTCACTTACTTTTAGAAGTGATTAATCACTCCTTAAAACTCAGGGAATTATTCTACAAGGACCAAAAATGCATTTATCCAAAAAAAAAAAAAAAATTAATATTTTCCGCTTACAGAGAATAATTGGGTTGTGCGATGGGTGACAATCTAGAAACCACAAGTAAATGCAATTAATGGAACTTCTAAGTACCTCACTAATTACCTAACTATAATATATGTTTGTAATACTTGGACATGTTTTGCATGCAGCCGAGTAAAAATAGACCAAACATTTATTTCTAGTTCAAAGTTCAAACCCTATGATGAAACTGTTTTAGCACTAGTTTAGGGAGTAGGCATTGATGAACAAGTCTCTCTTGCTTGATTAAGTTCATTAATATCTCACATTTCCCTTCACGCGTGGCATGAATCTAGCTGGTCATCACCGGACTAAAGATCCAAAATCTAAGCCACCATTTCCTCGATTCTCAAACAAACTATCTCCTCTGCCTCTTTGCTCATCAGTCAATGAATCTCATTGCTCTGCGTACTTTTCGCACTGAGAGAGAGAGAGGTAAAGACGTTGCATGGTAGCATCATCACAGAAGCAGTGATGTATATGTACCTATATATATATATATAAAAGCTCTTTTCTCTTTACCAATGTCAAACCACCAACTAGTTTCACTTTTGAGAGGGAGAGAGATTAATACAACGAAGATGTTTCAAACTGTACTACAACTGCTTCTGCTGATTCTCCTTCTCGTAACAACGATGATGCATGGGTCAAATGCCCATGAAAGAAAGGTATGTACGTGCATCCATCTGGAGGCCAGGGTTTGAATTCTATTATGGCATGCATGCATGCATGATGCATAAGTGATTGATGAACTAACATGGGCCTATGCTCACTCGTGATGAACAAAAAGGCATACATTGTCTACATGGGAGAGCTGCCGGCGGCGGAAGCTTCTGTCATGGACGTCCACCACAACCTGCTTTTGACGGCAATTGGAGAGTACTAGTCAAAATCCAACTATATATATATAATCGTTATCAATATTTCAATATTTTGTTAATTTTATTTTTTCAGTGACAAATAATCATCATCATGTACTAGTACGCACGTACCATTAATATTTAATGTTTGCAGTGAGAAAGTAGCTAGAGAATCCAAAATACATAGCTACGGAAAGAGCTTCAATGGGTTCGCAGCCAGACTATTGCCCCACGAAGTAAAGAGAATATCAGGTTAGAAGTAAATTAATACCGAGATTTTGACTCTCAAGATTGATGGTGTTGTCATTTCCTCTCATACTATACGCCTGCATCGACTCATAGATGAAGAGGGAGTTGTATCGGTGTTTCCAAACACATTGCTCAAACTTCATACGACGAGATCGTGGGATTTCTTAGGAATGCCAAATACATTTAAAGGAAGAAACTTTGCAGTAGAGAGCAATATCATTGTTGGCCTCTTGGATACAGGTTAATTGATAAATTAAAGTTCAATTCGGTTTTCCTACCCCCATCCCAGAAATATACTAGAATTTCTTTCTCAAATGAATACGAATCCACTTATTTATTTATTTATTTGATATATGTGTAGGAATTTGGGTAGGTGCTCCCAGTTTCAGCGACAAAGGCTATGGGCCTGTCCCAGCTAAATGGAAAGGAAAATGTGTTACGGGTGGCAACTTCACCGGCTGCAGCAGGTAAACTTTCCCCGGCAAATGATATTTAAATATTTAATTGAAATGATATAGTTTTTTTCTAAATTGTTATATATCATTTGAGCATGTACGTACTTGCATTAAAAAAATTGGAAGAAATTCTATTAAAAAACACTGGGTTGGAAGTTGGAAGAAAATAGTGTCCTAAATATTACTAACTGAAATGATATAACTATTCTGATTCTATTTATGTAACGTGGGCAGAAAGGTGATAGGTGCAAGGTACTTCAATCTGGAGGGCCAAGATCCTGGTACGAAGAATCCTAGCCCGTTCGATGACGATGGCCATGGCACTCACACTTCCTCCACTTTAGCCGGAATACATGTCGAGGGCGCCAGCCTCTACGACATAGCCAAAGGCACAGCACGCGGCGGCGTACCGTCGGCGCGCATTGCCATGTACAAAGTATGCTGGACAATGGGTTGCAGCGACATGGATCTCTTGGCAGGGTTTGATCACGCCATTGCTGACGGGGTCGACTTGATCTCCGTCTCTATTGGTGGTCCGCCCAGGAACCTTTTTGAGGACTCGATTGCAATTGGAGCTTTTCACGCCATGAAGAAGGGGATTCTCACTTCGTGCTCTGCCGGGAACGATGGGCCTTACACCTCAACGGTGCAGAATATTGCTCCGTGGATCATGACCGTGGCTGCCAGTGGCATTGATAGGCAGTTCACGACAGTGGCTACTCTCGGTTCCGGCAATAAATTTTCTGTAAGTCTATCTCATATTGATAAATTAACAGTGTTTCCGATAAGTGTCGCCACATGCATTAATATGTATTGTTCTATCCATTGGTTGATAGGGAATTGCGATTAATACATTTTCACCGAAGAGAAAAATGTACCCTTTAACCAGTGGAGCCCTTGCAGCTAACACTAGTGGAGAAACCTATGGGAATGCCAGGTATATATGAGATTAAGCTTGATTTTTGGTACTGAAGTTTAAGAGTTATCTACTTTTCTTGAATTCTAATTACCATGAGTTCGGGGTGATGATAGTGCTTGTGACTATGGGACTCTGAGCAAGGATAAGGTGAAGGGAAAGATCGTTTTCTGCTTGGGAAACCTCGGCCAGGATTACACCATCAAAGAGTTGGGTGGTGCCGGGGCTATCATGGCACTTGATGAACGGACAGATATAGCTTTCACCACTCTTGTCCCCGGGACCTGTGTCATCCCCAGTGATGGCAAAAGGATTGAACACTATATTAATTCTACCGAGTATGTTTTGATTATAGATGTCAGAGAAAGGGTTTCCAATTAATGTATTTACTACTGAACTCTGTTTTGGGATGAATTAATTGCAGGAACCCTCTGGCTGCAATAGAAAAGACAAAAACTTATAACATCAGTGCTCCCTTTGTGGCTTCTTTCTCGTCCAGAGGTCCTCCATCAATCCCCCTCAACATCCTTAAGGTAAAATCTCTCCCTCTTTAATAAAATTTCCAGCAATTGAGCTGCTCGTTTTACACGCAATTTGAGCTCTTGGACAGCTCGGAGTGTCGCAGCCTCTCTCTGTTTGAGACTGCTCGAATTACGTGCAATTCAAACAATCAATTGTAGGAGATTCCAACGGTCTCCTCTGTCTAATGTACTAATTGTCAATGGACAGCCTGATATTGCCGCACCGGGGCTAGACATATTAGCTGCTTTTTCAAAACTGGCAACAATAACAGGGGATCCAGGTGATAAGCGGCATGCTTTATTCAACATAATATCAGGAACATCTATGGCTTGCCCTCATGCTGCAGCAGCTGCCGCCTATGTCAAGTCCTTCCACCCTGACTGGTCACCTGCTGCAATCAAGTCTGCACTTATGACTACTGGTGAGGCCTCCTTAAAAACATGAAAGAACCTGAATTTTTCATGGCGACAAAGTCGACCCTAAAATGAAAGAGTTCACTTTAAATCCATTGTCAAAGAAAGTGATTTTGTTGAGTCGATTTTGTTGCCTTCACATCTTGAAAGATTGTCTCTATAATCTCTACTACTGCAAAATCCATTCAAAAATATTGACAAAATTCTTGCTCAGTTTCTAAATCTATATTTTTTTCAACTACTTGATTTAGCTACACCTATGAAAATCAAAGAAGTGGATGCCGAGCTGGGCTCTGGATCAGGACAGATAAACCCAACAAGGGCAGTGCACCCTGGACTCATTTATGACATTTCCATAAGCTCCTATATCGGATTCCTATGCAAACAAGGCTACAACAGCACGATCATTGGCATAATTGCAGGGGGCCACAAGAAATACGACTGCTCCAAGTTTCAACATGCACTAGGCACTGATGGCCTTAATTACCCTACTCTGAATATCCAACTCAAGACTAACAGTTCCAGAATTCTAGCCACCTTCCATCGGACTGTGACCAATGTAGGGTACGGTAAGTCGGTGTACAAGGCGAAAGTGACATCACCAAGAAGTCTTTCTGTCAGGGTTTTCCCAGAAACTTTGAAGTTCAACAGCTTGCACCAGAAGCTGTCTTTTAAGGTTGTGGTTAAGGGCAGTTTAAAGCGGAATGGGACTCAATTAATATCGGCTTTACTAGAGTGGAAAGACACCAAGCATAGAGTAAAGAGCCATATCCTTGTTCATAGGCGCCATTAGAGTAGGTCTGCTTTGGTTCTAGTCATGCTTCTTGCAGCCAATTTCTTCACGTTGCAAGGTAGTTTTCCAAGTGGTTCAATCTTTGTTGTGGGGTTCAGAACTGAGTACAAAGATGCTTCGGGCAGTTAGGGCAATGTCAACTTCATTCACCTATCCATTGAAAATATCAAATAAAGAAAAAGAACCGCTTATTTTGACTTAACAATATTTCTTTCCCATTCAACTCTTAAGATATTATTTTCCTGTCTGGATGCAAGACCGATAGTAACTATTTCATTCCTAATAACATTTTAAGTCAATTAAGAATCACCACTTATCTTAAAAAATTTAAATTAATGTTGTTAAGCAATGCAATGCGGAATCCTGCAGATATGACAGTAACCATGAAAGCAGTATGGCTCAATAAAGTAACAAACTATTCTAGCTGCAAAAAGGACTACAAGTCATTAGGTGTGGTTACAAGAGATCAGCACTTTGCTTTTCTTTTGCTGCCCTTCAACTAAAAGCCCATCAAATGGCAGCTTTGTATGATTAAAAGAACATGCTCATTCCCTCACAAAATTTCCTAGAATAAAGCACTCAGAAAATAACACTACTGAAGAATCCCTCTTCTCTTTCTTGAAGAGTTTTCACTCACCTCACATCGAAGAAACCTAGAAGATAAAAGTCTTGAAACTCGGTCAGGCTCAAAGATGGACACCAGATTACAAGCTGGCCTCTGCTCCTTCAAAGGCCTTTTATGGTTAAGATCAATTGTACTACGCCTGGCAAATTCTCAACGATTTCTTTAGAACTAAGCACTAAGCCCATGCAAAAACTAGGGACAAACGGTTCTTTTGAATTCTTCATCCAACTCTTGGCTATATACAACTCAACAGCGCATCCGACATTGACGGCCATGAAGATTCTTTAGCTTTGTCAATTCCTTTCTCCTCTTTCTTGCTTCAGCTGCAGAAACCACATCAACTAGCTTCTTACTTGGGTAACTAACTGATTCTTGCTTCTTTTCTGGAAAAGCATTGACAATATGACAAGCTGTTGAAGGTGTTGCAATATTGGGAGGTTCATCTGATAGGGGACTGTTCTCATGCTTGACAGCAGATGCAGGTTGGGCACAATTTAGTGGTGGTGTAAAGAGTATCTCCGTAGAGTGAGCTCCTGTATGCTGACCACCTCCATCTGGAGGGAATCCAACTGGGATCTCGTTTAGGTCATTAGGAGGTCTGACTTCTGTTGAGCCAGAAGCTTCGGTCTTTACTTTAATGGGGAAAAAGCAATAGGGGTTCTCTTCATCTGAAACAATTTTTGAAGATGAACTAGCATCATATTGATTACTATCAGAAGTTTCTTCTTTGTTTTTCACGTCAATGGAGGGCTGAGGTTTGACTCCATTCCCAAGATCAGGAAGAGGGACGAACCAAGGATACGGGAGTACATAAAATGGGGTTCTTGGCCCATTGGCATCCATGGCGTTTTCTTGTTCTTGAGAAGTACCTGGCCTACATGTAGCCCTTTGTTTCCCATGCAGTGATTGAACATGATTTGAAGATTGAATGATAGAAGGCCAGAAATCAGGCGTAAATGGAGGACGGTTATACCAGAGCAATGGGAAATTTGTAGATGAAGAGAAGGCTGCAACATCAGCTGACTTATGCTCCCATGGAGTTTCCTCAACCTCAGCCTTTATTACCTTCTCCATCTGCTAAATCGTAGAGCATATCAAAACAAGTGGAAATTCTTTTAACATCAAACATCTCCAAAATGTGAGCTTCAACTTACCTGCTCCTTTAGGTGTTTATTTGTGGTTTCCAAGGACTGATACTCTTTCAAAGCCAGCTCCTTTTCCTTCTCATTAGAAATGTCACGATATGGGAACAAATTAATGAGATGATGTTTAAATGATTTCAAGGGGTGGAAAAAATATGAGAACTACTATAAATTCTACAAGAACATTTTTTTTATACTACAATACTACATGCCCTTCTCCATCAGAGAGAGGGAGAGAGAGAGAGAGAGAATAAGCTTTATAAGAATATATTGATAATAGGGGAACTATTCCCTACCCTCTTCAAACTTTCGTTCTCCCATGCCAGATCGGCAGCTTTTCTGGTTAAATCCTCACATAGAGCCTGGACACCAGAACAAAAAGGAAGAAAATCTCATTTAAGTAAAATAAAACTTTTTTAAAATGCCGTGAATGCATCTATGTCCGTAAATTGTAATTCATTGTATTCAAGACTTATAATTCATTTAACTTGTCATTGCAGACAATGCTACTTACATGGAAAATAACGAATATGGATACATTAAAGTGTTTTGACATATATATACTACAAATTTGTGTTAAGAAAAGGCAAGTAAACTATTTCATCATGCCATGGAATGTACAGTCCTTTAAATTCATTTATACTGGTATTTTGATAAGATTGCTTGATAGTTTTTGATAAATCAACGATAACATACATGTTATACTTTTACATTATGGCTACAATACTTTTTTGATAAGTGTGGCTACAATACTTTGACTTGACTAGCAAACAAAAAAAAAATTTAAGGTTCGCCTATTTTAGGCACTCACAAACACATCAGAATAACATACTTATCTCTGTGGCTGTTAATCACGCAGAGCCCATTGATTTGTCCGGCGACATCAATTTTTTTATAAACCAATTTTCATTGAGACAAAGAAGTAATTACATTTTTGCAGTTACCCCAAAATGAAACACTGAAACATATGTTGCTAAAGTGTAGAACTTAGGAAGCCCATTTTACATCGACTTGGGTGACTGTATTGGGTGCAGGATGCAGGTGCTTATCTTGGTATCAGATTTGTGTAATCTCTAGATTTTAGGACGCAAAGACACAGCTAAATCATTAAAAATTAAGTTATCTTGGTAGAGTTCTATTGAATTCAGATCTTTACTAAACCAAAAGATCCATGCAAACCAAGGGACAGAATAACAGTTCTTGGCCTATACTAATTAAGAGGCTTGCAGCCAGAAAGATGATCATTCTTTAAGGTTAGTAGCTTACCTGCCTGCGGCGAATTGTCTGCCTAGCGGACTCTCTGTTTGCTAATACCCTGCGTATTCTCCTTTCTTCCTTTTCAGTCTAAACAGGAAAGTTTCAATTAGAAAAGCAGTAATAGAACGGCATTCCAGAGAAAAAACATTTGAGAGCTTCAGTACCTCTGTTAAATTTCGTCTTGATTTACGGAAACCAAATGATGTGTAACTTGTGGTGCAGTTACGAGTTGGTTTAGGCCATTCAGAATCCTCCTCAACCTTCAATTCTGTTTTGCTGGGATTCTGCTCAATCTTTTTGGGTTCTAACAATACAGTTGTGCATCTCTTTTCACATTGCTGCTGACTTTCTACTGCTTGATCCTGCTATAAACAAAAATATTTCTCAAGTCCTGCACAAAATAGTGCGACTTGGTGACCCAAAAATGTTTAAATTCAAATGTCATTTGGTTGTCTAACCAAATAGAGACATATATAAATCTAGGAACCTAAACAAAATAACTGAAGGGAGAAGCGAAGGAGTAATTCAAAGTTGTGTTTTGAGTGATGCACTCAACTCACGGGACTCCTTCCACATTATATATTTGTGGTGTCAGCACAATATTTCTGAAAATATTCAGAAGAAATTTCAACAAAGTCAATAACTTTGCATGTTTTATCAGCTCAATTTCAATATTCCATCTCTTATATCTATTGGGTTTAGTCTTATAGCCATTAATACTTCATTACAATAAAATTCCATACAGAATCACCACATTCTCATTTCCACTTCCTCTTTAGCTTTTTTGTCACACTGAACGTGTATTGTATAAAGGGTTCTCACTATTAAAATATTATTTAAATAATTAAATGCACCCTCTCCCCCTCATCCTCAACTTAAAAGTTTTTGGGATATATAATAATTTAACGACAGAAGTCCAGTTTTCAAACCTGAGTCTACATTTTACATATAACTGTTTTCAATCCTTAAAACAGTCAGACTCCCATATGACAAACACAAATATAGAGTATACCCAATAAGCTACATCTGTCTCTGAGCTGTTTTTCTTATCCCTCTATTTTTAGTAAAGTGATTAAATTTACTACTTTTGGACAAGCAGGATCTTTTAATACAAAAACCCAAGACTTAGTACAAACAAACATAAAAACAAGAGAAAGTGACAGTTCCTAGTAATCTAAACGAACTAACCTCAGCGAGATCCGACGAGCTAGGCACCGAGTCCACAGCCGGTTTCAGCGTCAGCGCCGAGTCACCCGGCGGAGACTCGCTCTTGACTCGCTTCCTGGCGCGTTTCCCTTTGCTCCCCCATTCCCTTCCGCCACTCTCTCGCACAGCCAAATGAGCCAAGTCCGCCAGAGCCTCCGCCGCCTCCAGCTCTATCCTCACCATCCGATCCGCCGCCGACACCGAAGACGACGTAGTGGAAGCAGACGAACCAGACAACGAGCTCCACACATAACATCTCTCCGAACCCATAGTTCAGACACGGGGAGAGAGAGAGAGAGAGCGCTACTAGTGTTCCTTCAGAGAACAGCAAAGTATTGTACAGAGAGAGAAAGTGAGAGAGAGAGAGAGAGAGCCTGTCTGTTGTTTTTGTGGGTGGTGAAACTAGTTAGCTAGCTAGCTAAAGCCCACAGAATGTATCGGGTCGCCACGTGTCACGCCAGCTCACGGCTAGACACCTTTGCTACTCGGGCCGAGGTATGCAAAATCGCCACGTCTCAGTCGTGCACACGTAGGCGACTTTGCACGTGCTAATCCTAGCACGTAAAGAACCAACTTGTGAGTGGGGGGACAAGGCAGTCGAGAGAGTCGGTTTGAGTCGAAGGACACGTGGGCTGTTTATTTAACATCCAAGTGTGTTCTACTGATTGTGTGCGTTTCAGTTCCATTCGCCATAGGCTTTTGCCCAGGTTTTTAAGGTGCGCGTGGATACCTGGATGTGGGGAGGACAGAATATTTTATTTAGAGTAATGTTAAGTTGTTAACTCTTCAAATTAATTTGGAGAATGCTATATCTATATATATATATATATATATATTTTTTTTTTTTTAACATGTGCAGGGTATTTTTTTAGTTTTTTCTTGATTGTATATGAAAATTATTTTATAAAAATAATAATAAAAAGTTGCTCTTATTTCTTTCACTTAATTTTTATAAAATAATTTTCACGTAAGATTAGGAGAATATTATTTTAATTAATTTATTATATTATATTTATTTTTTAAAAAAAATTTAGTATTTTTTTAATGATTTTTTTTTTTTTTTGGTATTATGTTGGTCATAAGTAGATATTATTTTCTAAAAGAGACAAAAAAAAAAAAACTGGCCATATTGGATTCCCTTATTTTAAAAAATAATATCCACTTACAATCAAGAGAATACTTAAAGTCTGTTTAGTCTGTTTGAGATTGCGATTTCTGATTTAATAAATAAAAAACAAAAAACAAGGAATTGAAAAGTCACTTAAAAGGCTCTATTCATTGCATGGGGTCTTCGTCGTCTTCATCCATTTATGTTTGAGAATAACTTATATATTCAGGTTGCACAAAAAATATTTTTTGTGCCAACCATTCATCATCTGCCACCTCAGCATGAAACACATTACCAAAATAAAACCAAACAACAACATATGAGGAAAGAAAAGAGAAATAAGAGAAAAATGAGAAAAAGAAGAGAAGGAAAAAACGAAAAAGGAAGAAGAGAGGTGCAAAAGGAAGAAGGAAGGTGTTGGAAGAAGAAACGGCGGAAGAAGAGAGGCGCCGTGAGTGGGTGCAGACCCACAGCCGGCCTGGGTCTGGCTAGCCTGGATCTGACCGGCCACTAAGACCCACTACATTAGAATCGATTTTTGAGGCATTATAAACGAGATCTTAGGTATTAGAATCGATTTTTTAGGCTGGGCATTTTTTTTTTGTTCGCTGGAGGTGGCTAGAGGCAGTGGACGGCGGACGACGGCAGCGTCTGGACGTAGGTGGAACCGGAAGCTACAGGGGTGGTGGCTAGTATTTGTAAGAAAAAATTAATCCTATGTTTTGCTAATATACAAATTTTTTATATTTTTTTAAAATAAGTAAAATATCAAACGGTGAATATAGGTCGTACAAAAATCACCTTTTGTACACAATCCAAACCCAAGACGCTCTCTTTATGTTTTGCTGTCTCTGTCGACTGTCTGTTTCTACAACGAGAAAAGGCTCGAAAAGTGCACCCGTGGTTTAAAGGTTACAGCTTGTGCCCACTTGCACCGAACTGACTCGCTATTGGGCCACCTTTTTCAAGGGTCATCAATCAATTTTTTTTACCAATTTACCATTCAAGTTCTTGGGCCGGGCTATTCGAATCCTAGAGGATTCATATTAGTAAGGGTTTGCAGGCCTTGGGCTGTGATACTCGAGGATTCAAATTTGGGCTTACTTTTCCTATTAGGCCTTCTGTTTAAGCCCCTTTCCCAATCAAATTAGAAAAGAAAACAAAAAAAAATCAACCAAATTTTCTTAGGAGGCTGCGTTCTTGGCTAAAAGAAGAGCCAGGGTGGGAGTTTTCAAGCCTAATTCAGTCTTATTAAGACATCATTAATTTTTAAAGCAGTTAATATTAATTACGTTTGTGTAAATAATTCTCTATTGTAAAAATTGAATCTACGTTAGAATAAGCAGAAGTGGAACTACATTAAGCCTTGGGGGACCTGGACCCTAAGGCCTAACATGATCCCAAAAATTAAAAACAAAATTATAAAATTTCTATAAAATTTAATTTTTAACCCCCAAATTATTATTTTTTTTTAAATTTTCTCCTCAAACACAAATATCTCAAATCACAACTCTTTAATTTGTCTCTAAGAGATAGCTCAATCGGTTGGGACCACGCCTTATAAAACGAAAATCACTAGTTCGAATCCTCAATTCCCCTCTTATATAGACGTGTCAAAAAAAAAATAAAAACTCTCTAGTTCCCACCAACTTGACCATGTAGACAAAAAAAACATAGGGAGTGCTGTGACGTAAACTACGTCACCGAGTACCACAGTCCACAAAACTTGATGCTAGAGTGTGGAACAAGGCCACCAAATCTTTGGAGGGATTCAAAAATGGAATATCTTAAGAAGTAGTTGACTTTTCTCGGCTTTCCAAATGTGACATGCAAGTACGAAGTCAGAAAATATATTATATTATATAATATAAATTCCCTGCTCGTCGCAGTCCCTCACCGATCAGCCCTCTCGCTAATTCTCAGATTGCTCTTCAAACATGGACTTACACGGGCTTCAAACACAGCACAATAACTTGATCCAATCCATGTTTTACGAGGTAATTGCATATTCTTCTTCCTCTTGTTCTTCATTAGTTTCCTCGTTTCAATTGCATAAATAGATGCATATCTTATCTGGGTTTTTCATTTTTGGTCAATCGTGTTTTTCAATTTTTTCGTTTTGGTAGATTCTTAATTTTCACGTACTGACTGGCAAGTATTGGATATATTGACGACCAAATATTGTCAACTTAGTGGATTATTAGGCCAATCTTCAGTTCTTCACCTTTTCTTTATCAAATAACTCCCCCAATTTTAAACAAAATTCAAAGAAAAACATCAAAAAAGACCCGTATTTTGGGGACGATTGAGGAGTTGATGAACATGTTTTCCCCCAAGCTTTGTTATTGAATTATATCAGAGCATCTGTCTCAAACATATATGATTTGCAGGGTATGTTGGACAGCCAGTTTGCTCAAATTCAAGTTCTGCAAGATGCAAACAATCCCAATTTTGTCATGGAAGTGATCACGATATTTTGTAATGACGCAGAAAGGATCATGTTGGAATTGAACAATTATCTGTAATCTTTGAGATGCTTTGCCACTTTATATCTAATAATTGATCCATGCTGCTTTTTGGGTAAGTTTTGTATTTTGATTATGATCTACTTGCAGGGGTCAGCAAGATGTGGATTTTAACAAGCTAAATGGTTTGGTGCATCAACTAAAAGGAAGTAGCTCAAGGTAATTTCCTGGTTCAATTGCTGTATAATTCTCATTCGGCTAGGATGCTAAAACAGAAGCAAAAAGAGTTGCATCTAACTCAGCAATTTGGATAAATATTTGGTGAGTTGCTACAGTGTTCATGAAATTTACTCACCAAATGAAATGTAAAAACAAAGCATTTTTTAATCTCTAACATTCTCCTTCCTCTCAGTAAAAAATAAAGAATAAATAATATTTTATCTATTAATCTATCACTTTGTCTCCCAGCGTTGGTGCACAGCACTTGAAACTTGCTTGTATTGATCTACATCAAGCTTCTGAGGACAAAAACAAAGGAAGGTAAGAAGGATCAAAAACAAAAACTTTGCATATTTTTAGGCATCTTTGTTTGAAATGTTGATTGATTTGTGCATGGTGGTTCTAATGCTCACCATAAAGAATAAATAGATCCTCAGGCTTAAAATGTTAGCTCTGTGTAGAAATCAGTTTTCTGAATAATTTTATCCTTACAGGTGTCAGCAAGCCTTAAATATAATCGCACACAAATATTGTCTTCTCCGAAACAAATTTCAAACCCTAATACAGGTAATCCATAAGATGTAATTCTTTTTTTATGATTTAACTTCATGGTATGAAGAAAAGAGCTTCTTTTTGTAAATTCCTTAACCTTGTATATGTGAATTATAAGATTCTGATTTAGTGGGATAAAAACTCGTTGTAGCTTTGTTTCTTGCCATGTAGGAAGAAGAATAAATGTAAAATGTGGAATTTTGTAACTGGGTAAATTACACTAATCCTTTATCGATGTTATTATCATTATTTGAGATTATTTTGGATAGAAATTTAGATTGGAAGGGGATATTTTTCTACTAGCATGTGTGTGGTGGTAAGTTGTATATGTTATCTATGGATCACAAACTTCAAGGAACATAGCACCGTTTGTAAACGTAGAAGGTAAGTCTTTGGTATTTTGCCAAATCTTGAGAGAGGTGGGTACAATTTATTCTTTGTAATCATTGGTGATCGAATGTTACAAAATTCTCAGTTAATTCTATTTTCTTTATCCTTGGAAAACAAATGAGAATCATTGTTTAGATGGTTGGAATTTGGAAAGCCAAACAGATTTGATGAGTTCCATCTCCCTCAGGTTGTCACTGTTGACAAGTTTATCTGGACACCTAGTAAAAATGGGGATTTACTAGCTTTCTCAGTCTACAAATCTCTGCAGCCTCCTCCCTCAGACGATCATCTCTCTGTTTAGGATTGGAAAACTTTATAGAAACTTAACATCCACCATAGACTAAAACTATTATTGTGGAAGTTGATTGGAATTGCATCTCCTCCCATAGCAATCTGTCTAGATTTTTTCCTCTGCATGATGATCAAGAAATCCTCTGCCCCCGTTTGCAATTCAGCCCCAGAAACTTCTGAACTTCTTGTTCTATTTTACCATTTCTCCAGAGTTATCTGGAGACTCTACCTTTGGCCCATGAACGCTTTGAAATTCGGAGGTCAATCCATTGTTAGTTGGATAAAAAATATCATCCGACTTTTGACTCTTCTTTGGCTTTCGCCAAAGTGAATTTTGATGTTGCAATCAGAGAGACATTTTTTGCCTTAGCCATGTTGGGCTCCGACCCCGAGGGATCCATCCTCTTTGTAAAATCATCTATCTGCCCCCCCTTGTGACTCAAATGTTGGTGAACAACAGGTTGCCTTGTTTAGCCTTGGAACTTAAGCTGGATAACATAATACCGGAGGGTAACTCTTTGGCAGTGGTTCTTGCTATTCAGTTCAGCCACCTCACCGAGGATTGGAGGATTTCCCCCTTGATCTCCGACATCCTTGGCTCATTAGCTATAAGCTTCACAGTTGGTTGACAGTCAAGGTTTACATGAGTGCTAACTTTCACGTACATAATTTAGCACATTGGCTCTGGAAGCATTCCCACTTCTATTTCTCCTCTATTAGATCTTTCCCTCGATAGTTGGAAGGATCTCCCTTGTATTTGTGTTTTGGTTTTGGCTTCCTTTGCTTGTAATATACATTCCCCGTTTTGCTGATTATGAAGAACATTGGTGCCACAGATTTCTTCCTTTTACTCTTTAAGGCACAAACCAATTCCCGCAACTCCATGTTCCAGCCTTATTTTCCTCTTACTTTTACTTTCAGATTTTTATTTGTTCTGTTTTTTTTGGCATTTCAATGTCAAGTTCTCGCAAAGGTACATATTACTGGTCTAACCAGCTTTTAAATTTGTTTCATTTTTGGCCTTTGGTGGGCAGCTGGAGAAGGCGATCTCTGCCTTTGCGACCAACCAGCAATTACTGGATAGCAAGTATATTGATGGGTCAGCCTGAAGTTTCAGAGCAATGGCTATCTTCATCTTCTTTTATATTCAGTACTTCATTTGTTGATTTTCCTTCTTTTTTGTTGTGAAGAAGTGTATGGTTCTTACATTCTGGACTTCTTTTCACAGCAAGTGCCAAGCAACTAGGAAGTAGATTAACCCTCCTCTCCATTTTGTTTATAGTATCTTAATCTCTTTGAATGTCACAAGTACAAAACTAGAGAATATTTGTGAATAAAACATGTTCAGTGCAGAAGTCACATGACAACATTAAAAATTTTCTTCAGAGGCAATTTTGCTAATCATGCAGATGCAATACTTTCACTGGCAAACGGTCAAATTTTCTATTCCCCCCAAACAAGGTACAAGCGGTTCCTCATAACATAACAAACAACATGGAACAGAGTAACAATGTTATATCGACAATCTCCCCCTCATCTATGAACCTCCACAACAACCGACAGTTTTCCCCCTCGAACAATGCAGACCATACCGTCAAGTAATTACAGGCTCAACCCCTTCTATCTGAAAACAAGCAATGCAAACAATCATGGTGTTACACTACCATTCTGGTCTCCAACTGGTGAAGCTTTTCAGGACCATACAATTCCAAATTTCCAAGACAAAGTGATGAGAGGGAACAGTTACCTGAACTCCATGAAGATTTCCTTCATTTTCTACTAGAAATGATAAAAAACGGTCAAGGGTATCTTCTCCAGGCTGGTAATGTCCACTATTAGCAGAGATGGACTGAAACGTCAAAGCAATATTCAAGGATCAGATGCTATAGATTTAATTTTGTTACTCAGATGGTTGATAATTCCTGTTTAGGCAGATGGATCCTATAAAAACACTCTCACATTTATTGCCGGAATTGCAAGCACTTCGGACAACAAATTGCTAAGAATTCAGATCCGGGAAACTTATTGCCACTGCCAACAACCTTCTCATGCATGAATCCCTAAGAACTGTACCTTGAGAACTCCATGCTCTGCCACTAGGCTTCCTGCAACTGTGGTAGCACCTCCAGCCAAGATGCTAGAATGATGGAACCTTCCTTTCTCTTTCTGTAAGGTATTAAGAATGGGATTTGGCTCGGATCCAATTTTAATTGAAATTAGACCCGTTGAGATTGTGACAAATGTTCCTTGTGTCATGTTATAAGACTCATGTCCCAATCTCAATATATCTAATTTCAACTAAAACTGAACCTACGCGATACCCGAATTAAGAATGTGTTAATTGTCAGCAAAAATAGGAATACGAGAAACTTGTCCCCCTCATTTTCCCACCTTTTCAATCTCTCACCTTACCCACGTAGAGTCTCCCTCGGGTGCACATAACGAATATCCACTTCTCTCCTAGTGTAAGAAGATGATGTCCACTTTGACTCAATAATTCTCCCCTCAGCAACGATATATTCATATTGTATCCTCTCTAGCTAATTCCATTACACAAACAATCAACACTAAAACAATTGGGCCTCTGAAAATTAATTTATCATGCAACAAAATGCACTTCAAAGATACTCAATTGCATTAAATTTGATACATGGAAGCACATACAGGTCTAAGGTACTTGACGCATTGTTCTCGGAGCTTTGATCTTGGGCATTCAGTTATATTAATCTTCTTCCCAGCTCCTTGATCCAACCTGTGGAGCAATCAAGTAACAAAATAGCTGACAAGCATTTGATATGAACAATTCGTTTAAGCAAAGAATAACGATCCTTACTAGTTACCAGTAGAAAAATGGCTGGCCAGCATTGGATGTAAACCAATGGGTGAAGGACAAACGTAAGGAGTGCCCATAACGATGGCGTGGATCAATCTTGGGTGCGAAAGACGGTGAAGAGTAAAAGTTGAAGACATGTATGATATCAGAGTCAAAATATGCATGATTTGGAATTGAGGAGATAAATTAAGCAAACAGAGCTTACAGCTTCAATCCAATGCTGAAAAAGCCAATATATTTTCGTCGTCGTCTTCACACAAACCACTGCCCACCTACTCAAAAAGTTCAGGGTTGGTTCCACAAGTTAGCCAGTTTTCGTTTTATTTATTTATTTTAAAAAAAAGAAGAATTTCTTGCTATTTAAGACCTATTATTATCACCTGATTTGTATGAGTTTTCATTTTAATATGACCAATTCTTCAAAATCATAATCGTATATGCCAATTAAGAAATAGGCTGCATTCACAAAATTAGTGCAACCAGCTAGTATTTTTTTATAAATAAAATAAAATAAAACAAAACAGAAAATACATGTGAAAGCTTAAGCTGCTCTCTGAGAACAAACTTGGTAGTGAATCAAAGAAAATTATTTAAAAGAAAAAGAATATGAAGCTAACCATGATTTACCTAGAAAAAGAAAGTGACAATAATTTCATGGGTTATGAGAAAATATATATATTAAGTGGCTATGATTACATAGTATATAAGTAAATGGTTAATTTCAATTTTGCAAGAGACAGTATTTAGCATAAATAATTCTATGGAATTTTAATGAATGAATGAATGAATTTTTTTTTTGTGTACGTTAGTAGGCAATTACCAACAACATGATAAAAGTATTACTATGTGCATTCATAATGACAATTAAGGAAACAAAACCTAAGACTGAAGTGGCTATATTATTTTTTTCAAAATATCTTCTTCTTTTTTTTTTTTCTTTTTTTTTTTTTTTTGTCAAATGGTGTGGGGAGGGGGGCTTGTCAAAATCGTTGGGCCCTTTGCCTCTGCCTTCACATTATTAATTAGATGTAGTTCAATATAAAATAAATAAGAAATTGTTTGAGCACTACAATTTTTTTATAAATTTATATAAAAAGTATATAATTTTTTTTTTTTGACATGTCCACGCAAGGGTAGGGGGAAGAGGGATTCGAACTTGTGACATCCGCTTCATAAGGCGTGATTCACAGCTGATTGAGCTACCTCTTGGGGAAAAAATATATAATTGGTGAAATGATGAAGAGAATATAGATGACAAGTCAATCACTAACTAATTAAATTGATAAGCTAAATCTTTTGCTTAATTATTTTATCAATTATAAACGATCACTACAATTTATTAGAAAATTAATAGTAAAAGTTGTAATACTTATAGTAGCACTCAAATAGATATAAGGTTCAAATTTAAGGTTACTTGTTATGATCTTATGACAAATTATTAACTACGTATCTAATTTGCCTAAAAGTCTAGACAAATATGAATTTAATAATTTAGCTTTTATTCTAATAACTGTATGTATATCATTTCACCAATTGTATGGGCATCGATCGATGACAGGCGATTTTTTTTTTTTTTTTTTTNGTGGGCTTGTCCCACATTGCTCAAGTGTTGAGAAAGCCCACATAAATAATAGTCTTACCTAAGCTTGTCCCACATTAGAAAAACATGAAATCCCTCTCCCCTTTGGCTCCTATATAAGGAGGTTTCTTATGTACAATTATATTGACTTAATAAATCAAGATGTAGCCTATAGGGCTTTAGTGTGTAGATGTAGGTCTTAAACCGAACCACTTTAAATCTTGTCTCTTATTTTCTTCTCTCTCACTCTTTTATATTTTCGCTTTATGATTTCTTTCATGGTAAGTCAACATCATCCACACACTAAAGTCCTATATGCTACATCTTGATTTATTAAGTCAATATAATTGTACATAAGAAGCCTCCTTATATAGGAGTCAAAGGGGAGAGGGACTTCATGTTTTTTCAATTTGGGACAAGCTTAGGTAAGGCTTATTTATGTGAGCTTTCTCAACACTTGAGCAATATGGGACAAGCCCACATAGCTATTCTCTAACATATAATACATTTGACAACTCTTAAGTTTCAAATTATTCATTTCATGCAATAAATCCTCAGATTGTTAGAGAAAAGTGTTACGTACTAAATTTATATTCAGGCCATTTCCCATCCCCTAAAAAAAAAAAAAAACAAACAAACTAAGAAGTTTCAAACTGCACAACTTGTTCTTTTTCTGATCCCAGTAAAAAATAATTAGTTTTTTTTTTTAAAAAAAAATCCAAGAATAGTCAAACCAGAGAAGCATTAAAGCCGATCCGAGTCCACCGAGTATTCGAACTCCCGTTCAAAAAAGTTGTACTGCTGTTCTGTGAAGCGAAGAGTACCACGCGCCTCCTAATTCATAATCATCATCATTTTTTTCAGTTAACATTCAAGGAAAAAAATAAAAAACAGATAAATAAGAAGAAAGACAAGCTATCTAATCCCCATATATAAATATATATAATACCAGTGCTTCATTATAATGGCGTCCGCTAACATGCGCCGGTGCCTAAAGCCCCGGCACGACCTCTGCAACTTCACAGCAGCTTGAGAATCGTCCATTTTTGTTGTTGGTTTTTTTTTATTTTTGGGGGGGGGGGGGAGTTTCAGCTCTCTGGCTTTAGCGGGAAATCTACCTATCAAATTCGAGTGTTCTTAATTTATTTTACCCTAATTTTCACGCGGTCCATTTTTAGACTTTGTGGAAGTTGCGAGGTTCATTCTCGTACGTACCTGCCTTTTCGTGGCGACACACGAGCAGGGTGGTGCGCCACACGGCCAGACGGCATCCTTCAAGGTCATCGTCTTTATGCCACTCCTAAGAAAAACAAATATTTAATAGGTGGAATGGTGGAGAAATTTTTTAATACAATCCTCCGATCCTTACCTAACAAATTTCAAATACCCTGCACTCCTCCTCAAACAAGCAATTATAAACACAGATTTACGTGATTCATCCGTTTCAACGACGTTTTACTATTTTTAAGAAACAATGCAAGAAACATCAATTACGTCCTAACAAAACCATAGTGTTAGAAGTAACTTTAAATATGACCTCTAACTAGGTCTAACTAGGTCAAAAACACTGAGACGGATAAAAAAAAAAAAAAAAAATCTGCTCCATGAACTAAGCCTTAGAACAGATCTCATTTAAACCATCGTGTTTCCAATTAATGTCAAACCGGATCATATACAAACTAGACTTTACATAACCTAAGACCGCATACATGTTTTTTCACATTTGCTGCGAAGCGGGTTAAAAAAAAAAATTGATGGTACGTAGCTGATCCACTCGTTACTCGTTCACCGCAACAGTAATCAGATGTGCACGTTGGTGCGTTTCTCTTTCCATTTGAATTCCGGCGGTGTGCCAGGTTAACGTTGCGTGATTCATGAGTCAGAGAAGGTCTGACCCCAAACGTGATTTGCGCAGCTCGTTGTGAAGCAGAATGCGGGAGAACTCCTGCACAAAGCAGCTGGAGTGATTGGGCTTTGATAGATTTGACGAGAATTTGATGAAATCAAATTATCTTCCTCCGCCGGGTTCGAGTCTTCTCCGTCTTGGCAAACTGGTCTAGCTAGCGCATAGTGGCTCGGCTTATGGCTTGAGTTTAGAGACTTGCACTAGGTATAGTACTCAGCCTAATTCGGCTCACTAGTACTATTGAGGAATTTCATCAAGCTTCATGTGTATGCCTAGAAGTTGGGTTTCACTTTGGTTTGCAATTATCACGTCAATATTGTATATATGCATTATTATTAGAGTATGTGATTTTTATGTGTATTTTTTTTCTTTAAAAAAGAAAAATGCATTGATCATTTTAGATAAATATAAGTTTCATCCAACCTAATTTAGGGTATGTTTGGGAGTGTGTTTTTTTAAAAAATTATTGTGTTTTTAAACCAAATCACAATTTTGGAGTGTTTGAGATTACAATTTTAAAAACAAAATTTTAAAATCGTGAAAAAATTCGCGATTTCAATAAACTGACTAGTGAAAAAGTGCGAATTTAAACCAAAATCTCGATTTCGCTTAAAAACCTATTTGGCCATGAAACCGCAATTATATGCTAATTTATCCAAACACTCAATTGATAAAAAAGTACTTCTTAAAATGTTTTGTCAAACGCCTGTACGATTTTAAAAAATAGCAATTTCAAAAAATAATTTTTAAAAACATAATTTTTAAAATTGCACTTCCATAGAACTTTTTATTCTTTGTTTTGGGATATATAGAGATGGTTTCCTAGCATAGTAAAACTAGTTGAACCTAAAACTTGTTACATGATCGGTGCCGGCTCAATCTTCAGGCAATTTAGGCAGTTGTCCAAAAGCATCCAATTAATAATTGTACAATAAAGATTATTTCTTAAAAAAGTCCTAAAACTCTAATATATATATGGTACAAATTTAATAAATAATATATAATTAAGGAAAATGTTAAGTACTTTCCTAGTATTTTTCTCGTCTTAAGTAAATATTATTTTTTAAAAATCAAGTAAGAAAAATAAGAACTAGTTTTTTTTCTTTTTCTTTTTTAAATAATATTCACCTAGGATTAAAATGATAGTATTAGAGCCTTAAAAAATCTCTAGACATGAAAATGGGAATTCTCTTTACGCTTTCGCTATGATATCATTCCGCTCTCTCCTTCATATATATATATATGTATGTCTCTCGATCATTTCTCTATTTATTTCAATATAGTTAATATATATATACTGAAACACAAATATAATTTCGAACGCCGGCCCTGGCTAGATGATCAGTACTAGCTAGTGAATGGCCGAAAACGTTTAGGGCATAAGTGGGAAGTACTGTGCCTATATGTACTGGTAGGCTGGTAGCGTTTGTAGCTAGTGCAGAAAATCCCCATTACAGAAATACAAAATCCATACAACACACGCATCGTACGTACCGTCACATATATAGATTATATAGATCGACTCAAGATAAAAGTTGACTACGGTGGCTCTGACTGATCAGTTTGATCATGATGAGAATTGAGAACGATTAAAAAACAAAAACAAAAAACAAAAAACAAAAGAACGCAGGAAACCAATGAAATAACATGATTAATTTTCTTTAAAAAAAAAAATATCGAGCCAATATGTGTAGATTAGTGGATATAATTTGTCCGTACTGAGTATAGCATGCAGCAGTGGATCGCCACGTGTAATTTAGGCTTTTGGAGTTTAGAATCTTCAAACACGTTAGAACACATGGCATTGTCACTGACAAGGAAGTGACACGCAGCACATGCTCAATATACAGTTCAAATTCTGCCCCCCTTTCTCCCAGCAAATCCAAATCTAAAAATATATCTAACATGTACTTTGTTTTGTTTGGAGCCAAGTCTTGAGTTAGAGTTTAAATTCAATAAGAATAGGGTGTAAATTAAAACCCTCTAATCACATGATGGCATGTCAACATTTTACATAGAGAAATGCTTCTTTGCAAGCAAATCTTCATATTTTTCCCATCAATGCTGAGGTGGCAAAGCCATTTGTCATTATTTTATTATTTTATTAAAATAAATTAAAATAAAAAATAAATAAAGAAAAGTTGAAAAAAAAAAACTTAAAAAATATAATGGGTGGCCGGCCAGCCCAAAAGGGGTGGCCGGCCACCCTAGTATAGCACAGGGGTGGCTTCGGCCACCCCAGACCGCCGGTCTGGGGTGGCTGAAGCCNTACATTTGCCTAGCAAGCTGCAGATGGATGGTTGAAGGAATTGTAGAAGTGAGGTTTTGTCGCCACAATTGAGAAACTGTCTCTTATACACATCTAGATGTGTATAAGAGACAGGGTCTGGGGTGGCTCCAACGGCCCTTGGGAGTGGATTGGCCACCCCAAGGGCCAAACCCATTTTTTTAAAAAAAAAAAAATTTATTCTTTTTGGCCTTGGGGGTGGCCGATCCACCCCCCAAGGGCGAAGCCACCCCAGATCGGCGGTCTGGGGTGGCCGAAGCCACCCCTGTGCCATACTAGGGTGGCCGGCCACCCCCTTTGGGGTGGCCGGCCAGCCATTATATTTTTAAAGTTTTTTTTTTTTTTTAACTTTTCTTTATTTTTATTTTTATTTAAATTTATTTTAATAAAATAAAAACAAGTGGCCTTGCCACCTCAGCATTTATGGAGAAAAGATGGACTTTTGATTGCATTCTAGCAAGACCCTTTTACATATTAGCAAATAAACTCTAACTCATTCAATAATCACTTTGAAACACCCATTTCATATCAACATACAAACACCCCCAAGCTCTCAAGAGGGGCAGCCGAACAACCCTCATATCAATTAGAGCCATAGTACGTGGATGATTTTACCGCCCCAGCATGGTAGTTCAGTCATCCCTTATTGCCTCCTCCCATAATTTTACATTGAGTAATGTTACTTTTTACATTTATCTATTATACTCATTTCGATCTCTTAATTATATAATTAAATTCATCATTTTCTGTTAATACCCACCCAAAAGCATTGATTTAACAAAGAGAAAACCAAAATGTTTTCATTGTTTATTTTCTTTTTTGACACATGTGAGTGAGTAAGAGTATTAAAATATTAATTAAATGATCAAATTTAATATATTTTTTTAATTAATTTAACCTTTTGAAAAAAGGTGGTGATTTAATAGAAGAGAAAACCAGAACTCCTTGTGAGGATTATGGGATAGCACAATGTAAAGTAATTAATACAGGATTAACCATTGATTTTTTTTTTTTTTTACATGTCTACACAAGGGAATGAGGATGGGAGATTCGAATTAGTGATCTTTGTTTCATTAGGCGTGATCCACAGCCGATTGAGATACCTATTGAGGACAACCACTAAATGCTACTTCGTTAATAACCATAAATTACAATTATGTCTAAGAATACACTAAGTGTGCCATGTGATGGCTTTTAGGTTTTCGGAATAAAACATTAAGTGTGCCAGCTCAGTACTACACTACTACCATTGGATAAATTTACAGCAAAATTTACGTTTCCTATATAGGCATGGAAACTATATTCCCATATATGGTAATTAAACTATTAAGGTAAAATACCACGTTCCAAAAACATCACCCAGACAGCTTTATGTATCCGACGTTAGATTCCGAAAAAAAGGAAGATGCGAAATGATGGCCTATGTGATTCGGATGCCCTTACTTTTCCTCAAGCTTGAACTATGTAACAGTACGTAGTTACTACTAATGAAGCCAAAACCCTAAATTGGCATGAGTAAAAAAGCTTCGACAAGGCCGCTTGCATGCACATTTGGTTGCTTCACCTTCCTAAATTCGTCTTTAAAATTTGACACAACTAAACGATCATAGAACCACAAAATTAACCAGGGATAAGAAAGAGCTTAGTATTTGAATCTTGTGCAAACAAATAAGTAGGGTTAGCAATTTTGATATGACCCGCGAATCTCGACACAAACTCAACAAGAAATTAGCGAGTTAAGATTGAGACGTATGACCTATTTAATTAAATGGGTCAGATTATAATTGATCTATCTAATTAAGTTACCATCTACCTGCGTTTCTGCTTGAAAGTGCTTGGTACATGGTGCGTCGATACTAATGAAGCTTTTTTTTTTTTTGACATGTACCCACAAAGGAAAGGGGAGTGAGATTCGAATTAGTGACCTCCACTTCATTAGGCGTGATTTACAGCCGATTGAATTACCCTTAGAAACACTAATGAAGCTAATTTAGACAGCAGTAGCGTTCAGCTAGCTTTTAATGGAAAGCAAACAATAACAGAGTCAACACAAACAGGCGATCAATGATGATCTTTTTGTACTAGTTATTTGAGTTACTACATGATGTAGAAAAGAGATACAAGGCTTGATGAACAAAGCCTTACCTGAGAACTCCATTTTTTATTCTAATAGACTACTGCACTAGCTAGCATGGAGTTTTTTTTTTTTTTTNGGGGGGGGTGGCTTCAGTTAATAATTAGCGCCTTCTTGCGGCTGTTTCTCTCTGTGCATTGAAATAAACAGCAGCAACTGGGAGGCCGAGATCGTTTTCAGCTGCGAAACTTCGGGTGCTGAAGTGATCCCTGGAAGAAGGTGGGTTCACTGACTGCCTTCGTTTCTGCTTGAACAGAACAAACACAAACCTGTGGATCCCAATATTTGGCTTTGGAATCTCATAGCTCACAATCTCCCTTCCTGTCATGCATATTCAAAACCCACCAGAAGAGGAAACTTATTATACATCAGTATCTTATCTCCGCAACTCTCTTTTTCTTTACTTTATTTGGAACAGATTAATGAACATACCAAATGTGGCATCTGTTGTGCCTGGGATGTCTGTGACTACCCTGTAACATGTTATTCAAACCGTTACTTGTCTATCATACTTTAAGTCTGATTTTTTTTTTCTTAAAAAAAAAAATTTATATATACTGATCGTTTGCTTTTTATTTTTTTATTTAGTTTTATATTTGACACGGAATATGATACCAGTGCAGGTGCTCCCTTAAATAAGGATCACTAGGGCCAGGAACATCTGGGTCAGTCATGACCTGCAATACAAATAATGTCAACAAGACTACTTTAATAATAGAGATGTAAAGAAAACGAGAAATGAAAAGGAAAGGGGGAGTTCCAGAATATAAACCAGAGTGAAAAAATATCTCATATCAGATCCTTGAATCTCAACCCTTGGTTTGGTGGTTAGTAAGGAAGGATGGAGCTCAACCCCCTTGCAGACTTGCTTGTTGTTGTAAGTAACAGACATTTTTATGGTTGGTGTGAAAGAATCAAGAACATCTCCTATGACTCTCCCAACAATCAGAGGTTCTGAAATGCTTGCCATTGGACGTGGGAGAAAAGGAGAAAATCTTTGTTACTGGGCATGAAAGTAGAAGCAGCGTATATGTATATATGCTACTTTAAAGTACCCTGCAACTCATTTGAGCTGAGATACAACGTGGCTTTTTATGTGTAGAATATAGGACATTAGGGCCGGCTCGATCCATCTATGCATTTTGAGACTAAGAGTAAATACTTAAGTTCGGTTTAACAAATATCTACATAAACCCTACATTTTTCTATTTTAGCTACTAATTTTTTTAGAACGCTTATATATATTTGGCTCATCATTTTAGTTGTTGACTTTTTTTTTTTTTTTTCATCTAATGCCAACTCCGACAGATTCTCTATTTCATTAGCTATTTGCTTTAAAATATTATTTCTCATTCTTTTTTTATTATATTATTGTCAACACTTAATTAAAGGCAAAAACAATCACATATATAGAAATCATTAATAAAAAGAAAAATAAACACATACAAAGAACATTCATCTCACATGGAGGTACTAATTCTTAAAATTAATAACAAAAATAAATATATGCACTATAACTAATAATTCTTAAGATTAGCCGTGCAATTCCCACATGTATTCCACCAGGTTGGATTGCAGCTGAGAATGAATTTGAAGGTCTCTAATGCTTAAATGCCTTTGAATGAATTTAACAAATCTAGGGGTATGCTCGTGAGAAACTTATTCGGGAAGGGGAAGAGAAGAAATAAATGCAGAGGAAGAAGAAAAAAGGTTTGAGGGAAAAGAAGAAGATCGAATACCCAAAACAAAGAAAAAACAATATTAGAAATAATATTATATTATATTGAAAATAATATTAAATTAAATAATATTATATTCAATTTAGAGCAGTTAAAGTATAATAGCTAATATGAAGCTATTCTGTTGGATAAAAAAAATGACAAAAATAACTAAATTTAGCTACACTACTAGAGATGCTCTTATGTGTAAAATTCACACTCATAAATAATGAATTTTCAGTGAAAATTAAAAATTAAGGCCCCCAACATTATATATTTTTGGAATGTTCAATTATTTATTTTCTCACTTTCACGATGAAGGTCCAATATATATGCATAACTTTCTCGAGGGAAGGCAACGTCAGCAGAACATGAATGTAAAAAATCTGTCTCCAATATGTATTCCAAGTTCCAACATCAATCTGAATTGAATGGAACGTTTTAAATATAAAAACTTGGAAAAATTACAGTTAACCCTTCTGAAGTTGTCAGTGATTTTCAATTTAACTTCCAAAGTTTCAATTTTTTTCAATTCAAACACTCCGTCAGTCAAAGCCGCTATGACTGACGAAACAATGATGCACGTGATCACTTTTGTTTTTTTTTTTCCTAAAATGCCCCTAAACCCTAAACAGTGATCACGGTGAAACCTAGCCGGAGAATGCATAAATTTTGCCTTTTCGTTTAGAATGGAAAAATCGGCCTGTTTAGATTTTGCCTTTTCGTTTTTGTTTTTACTCAATCGAACCAAACTGATATGGAATCGAGACTGGATTTGGACCTTCAATTGGATCAGATTATGAACAATGGAGAAATTCAAAACCCTAGAAATCGCAACGCTCATCGTGCGACTTCTTCTCCGAAATTACAAAGACTTTATTTGAAGCAACCGTCAGTCAGTTGCGAGGTTGAGGTGAGTGACTTGGGCGTAGTGAGGTCAATTATTTATGGATTCGCTTGGAATTGGAAGAAATCTGTGTCGAAGGTGAAGTTGAAGAAGTTGTTGGAGCTGAAAGGGTCTGGGATTGCCATGGAAGAGCCGAAGCTCGAAGCTTGGCAACCGACAGAGTTGGACAAAGATTGGGACACGAAACTACCCACTAGAGAGGCCTCACCAAGCAAGTGAAGCTAAAAGGATCTTTAGCAAGTTCACTAGTGAAACTCCAGCGAACTTAGGTGAAGGCAAGTGATTGCGATAGGGATGGAGGCATTTTAGGAAAGAAAAAAGAAGAAGAAGCAAAAGTGGTTACTGTTTCATCAGTCATAGCGATTTTGACTGACGGAGTGCCTGAATTGAAAAAAATTGAAACTTTAGGGAGGTCAATTGAGAAAATTGAAACTTTGGGGGTTGAATTGAAAATCGATGACAACTTCGCGAGGGGGTTAATTGTAATTTTCCCAAAAAACTTAATTAGAAATTTTGTGTTTCAAAAAGTGTGAAGACTTATTTAAAATAAGAATATTATATTATATTTTTAGAATATTTTATACTCTACTTTATTATGTTTTTTTATTAGGTTTATTATTCTTCTTATAGGATTTTTTGTTCACCACTTTTATGATTTTTTTTTTTTGGACATATTTATAGAGACTATTTGTAACATTGTTCTTAACGCATCATACTTCTTAATACAATGTTGTTCTTACGTCCTTCTATTCTCTTTTTTTTATTTATTTATTTTAATATATTTAATATGGTATTAGAGTGAGTGTAAAAAAAAGTTTAGGACTACATTTTTATTATATTAAAATATAATCAATATTTAATTAATATTAAAATCTAATTTTTATAAAAAATATAAAAAATATTTAAATCTGAAAATGTATTCTGCCGGCCGTGGCTAGATGATCAGTACTATACCTATATATATATATATATACAGGTAGCAGTAGCGTTTGTACTTTGTAGTAGCTAGCTAGGTAGTGCAGAAAATCCCTGTTACAGAGAAAATGCAAAATCCATACAAAACACCTGGCCTTCTGTACACCATCTACGTCATGTCACATATACACAGGGGATATTCTATACACAGACCCACCCCTACTCTCTCCAAACCCTTTCATCCACCTGTCCCCAACGTCACATTTCGCAAACGTGGAACGTGTTTTATTCCCCCTCCCAATACAAAGACTTTAATTAGAGCATCAGGTATTTTACTCTCTGAAAAAAGACACCTGAACCAGACATGCCCAAGTACGTGTTTGTAGCCTCAACGTACAGGGGGAGGACTCGAGCACCTGCTCAAACATGGTAAATTATTATTATTATTATATATATATATATACACTACATTAGTCTAAAAGGTTAAATAAATGGGTTTTTGTGTATTTAAATATATAAATTATTTTATTTTTTATATTTTTTTCCCGTCAGATACAATATTTACAAGTATACTACAACATTTGACATACCCAATACACACAGTCTGCCAAAGCATGACGTGGAACAAAATAAGAAAGGCAATATGATTGCGGGGAGATCAAACGTAAATTGGATCCAAAAATAATTTATTAACTACTAAATGTCATTAGTCAAAAGTAGCATAACAGTTAACACAAAACTCTAAGAATCATTCCCTCACATCTGAAACCTTTATCGCCACGACCATACCCCGATCCTCAGACAATGCAGGCCATTGCTCAGGCAATATTACAGCTGCAACCTTGTGCTCTATCTGAAAACGAGTGATGAAACAAGTTATATGTGAACAGAAAAGTTTAAATTCATGTGATATATATAGTCACTAATTTAGCTAACACTTTTTGACACGATTCGTAAATTCGATATAAAATTTAATACGAAATTAGTGAATTAGGGTTGAAGGATCTGACCCATTTAATTAAATAGATCAAATAATAATTGACAATTTTTGACATAACTCACAGACTGAACACAATTATAACAAAAAAATAAATTGGGTCATGATTGAGAATTGTCAATTCTCACCAACCCTATGGATTATTCAAATTTTCAACACAAGAAAATTACAAGATAATGTGGGGGGAGTGGGAACAGTTAGTTACGTACCTGAACGCCGTTAAGATTCACTCCGTATTCTCCGAGAACGGATAAAAAGCGCTTTAGGCTGTCGTCTCTTGGCCGGTAGTGTCCACTACATCGAGTGATGGACTGATTAAACATCAAAGCAATTAAACCACATGAGAAAAGCACAATAGAATAATTAATTATTATAATATTAATTTTTACTTTTATTTTACCACATCCTTAATTTCCGAACAAGACAACTAGCTACTTCAATTCCCACGTATGAATCTCCATGAACCGTACCTTGAGAATTCCATGTTCTGCCACTAGGCTTCCGGCAGCTATGGTGGCTCCTCCGGCCAAGAAGCTCGAATGATGGAACCTTCCTTTCTCTTTCTGTGAAGAATAAACACAATTTTAAAGATTAAACTGTAATTTTATATTTTTAAAAGTCAATTTTGTGAGAAATGTAGGATGAACATAGAAATATGATAAACTTGGAGGGGAAAAAAATAAATAAAGAAAAAACCTTTCCGACGTAGAGTCTCCCGGAGGTGCTGAATACGAATATCCACTTGGCATCTTGTGATCCTTGGGTTGTATGGAGGTCATGTCCACTTCGTTTGTGAATAAATTTGCCCTTTGAAACGATGTATTCATATTGGTTCCTCTCCAGCTAATTTCACAAAAATTAAGCCGTTGCAATTTCATTTATCATGAACATAATAATGCATATATATATATAGAAACTCAATACTCAGTTTAATTAATTAATTAACGTATCAATTAAATCTGATTTATGAAATTACATACAGGTCCAAGATACTTAACGCGTCGTTCTTGAAGAATAGATCTTGGGCATTCTGTGAGATCTATCTCTTTCCCGGCTCCTAGATCCAACCTGGAGAGGGAAAATAAACAAAAAATGATCCAATCAATCCTTACTGTTCTGCAGGCTGTAATTAAACAACAACTATTTTCTAGAGATTTCTTTGCCCCCCTCCCTCCTCCCTTTTTACTTTTCTATTAAACGGGCAATAGTTTATCTATTCAAAATGGCTATAATTTGGATGGTCGATTGAGAGAGGGCCCTAATAGAATCCATCTACTGAGCAAGTGAGCTCCATCATAACCCTCTCTTGTGGGCCCCAATAGAACCCATCTACCGAGCAAGTGAGCTCCATCGATCATAACCCTCTATCGTGCACAGGTCACTTTGGACAACAAATCGCCCCCAATCCCGATTCATCTTTTTGTCTATAAACATTTCTAAGAAAGTTAATTTATTACTTTGACATTCTTTATAAGGCAAGAAAATATGTAGTGAGAGGAGCTCTCATGTTGGAGCAGGAAAACCCTTTCACACACATAGCTAGGGCTCTACAAGTGAGCCTCCTGCTCAAGCAAAACTTTTTAAATTGAGAACTTAAAAAAAAAAAAAAATTATAATAAAATGAGGGATTTCTAATTAATTACAAGAAATAAGAGTATTGCTGAGGAATAGGATCCAGTCCAGTTCAAAATGAACTGGACAGTATCCAGTTAATGGCCTAGATTATCTTAGAAAGATCCTAGGGCTATAAATAAGACACATGCCCATTTAATATAAATAATAATAAAATATTATTTAGTGTTTAAAAATAAATAAATATTAAAATATTAAAAAATATTTTTAAAAAACTTAGGGTGGCCGGCCAGCCCATAAGGGGTGGCCGGACCACCCCCA
>CM017327.1:1492817-1580604 GCA_006937295.1 Carpinus fangiana | reverse complement strand
GGGGTGGCTTCGGCCGCCCTAGATCGGCCGATCTGGGGTGGCTGAAGCCATACCCAGGCCGGCAGGGGTGGTCCGGCCACCCCTTATGGGCTGGCCGGCCACCCTGAGTTTTTTAAAAATATTTTTTAATATTTTAATATTTTTATTTTTATTTATTTTTAAACACTAAATAATATTTTATTATTATTTATATTAAATGGGCATGTGTCTTATTTATAGCCCTAAGATCTTTCTAAGATAATCTAGGCCATTAACTGGATACTGTCCAGTTCATTTTGAACTAGACTGGATCCTATTCCTATTGATCTATGGCGTTAAGTGTCTTATATTATCAAGCATGGTAATCTTTTGTGATTTGATCAATTACCACTTTGACCTAAAACTAATGAAGCAGAACCAATTGCACCAACCGAATGGGAGCAATTATTAAAAGTGATGAACCACTAGAGTTCAATCCCCCATTAGATAGACATAATTACAGCTCATCCATTTAAGTAAGGAATTAGGGACCTCCATTTTTCATCTTCAGTATAGTTTTCTTACCAATAAAAAAATGGCTGACCAGCATTAGAACTACACCACTGGTTGTAGTACATTCGTAAGTGATGCCCATAACGATGCCGTGGATCAATCTATGGTTCAAAACACACTGATTAGCATATTTGAAGACATGTCAAAATTACCATATAGATTTTTTTTATTTTTTATTTTTTTGCAACTTTGCTGTTCAAAATTCATATTATTAGCAATTCTAATAAAAAAATGTGAGTCTCTTTTGACCCACATGATACTCGGCTAGATGAGCTCTATAAGAAGCTTTTACTTTTTAATATTTGTTGCTAAAATTGTTAGTAATTCAGTTAATAAATCTAATAATTGGAGCAACAAATTTCTAGAAATCAGATCCAAAATTAGCATAAATTCGAATTAATCAAATGAAGTGAACAAAGTTTAGAGATGAAACTAGTACAGCTTCAATCCAATGTTCAAAAGCCAATATTTGTGCTTCTTCATTTTCAGACAAGCCTCTGCCCACCTGCCCAAAGAGTTCAATTTTCCACGGAGACAAAAACTTAAATTAGGTTCCAATTTTTTTGTTTTAAGCAGAGAAAACAAACAATTTGATATATATATATGTTGTTCTTTTTCATGGCAAAAGGAAAATAATTAATAAATAAATAGAAGCTCCAAGAGAGTTGACAAACCAGAGAAGCATTAAAGCCAATACGAGTCCACCGAGTGTTCGAACATTTCTCATTCACGCACTGGAAGAAGAAAGTCGTGCTGATATTCAATCGAGCAAAGTCTATCGCGTGCCCCCTTCAAAATCACCACCATTTTTTTTCAGTTAATAATTAACATGCATCCACAGAAACAAATAAACAAAAAAGAAAGAGAAACTTATATATATATATATATAAGAGATCGATTTCAAGAAATACAATATTACCAGAGCTCCATTATAATGGTGTCCGCTAACATGCGCCGCTGGCGAAAACTCCTGTACATGTTCTGCAACTTCACAGCAGCCTGAATATGGTCCATTTTTGTGGATGAGAGAGCGCTGAGATGAGGGTCATGTGGTACTTGGTGCATGCTTTTTTGGAGTTTCTGGTCTGGGGATTTTGCTTGCGGCAAATCTACGTACGTACCTATCAAATTTATAGGCATATTTTTTATTATTTATTATTATTACTTTGTCTATTCCTTTCGTAATTTTTCACGTGCTCCACTTTCTACCGTACCTATTTGTGGAAGTTTTGCTGAAAGAGCATAAGTGGGTTGATGATGATGAGACACAAGGAATGTTAGAGCATCCACGTTCTGTTTTTCAAACACCTTTTTTCTTATATTTTAAATAACCACGCCTTCATTTTAATATTAGCCTGTTTGGTAATGGTAGCTGTTTGGAAACAGTTTTTGTTTCCACAACTGAAAAATGTGTTTTTATAACGTTCATGCATGTTTGGCAAACAGCTTTCTAAACCAAAACATTCAATATAAACAACTTATACATGTTTCTAAAAACAATTTCCAGTTGCAATGCGTGTTGGGGGAATGAATGAGAATTCGAAGATGGTTATAAATTATAATCTATTAATATATATAATGGCATAATATATGTGGACAACTGAATGAACTGTTATGTGGACAACTGATGATCATGCATGTTGTCTAAGACTAAACTTATTTGGAGCGGCACGTTTATATTTAAAAGCTTATCCAATTTGAATGGAGAATATTGAATGATTAAAAGGAGACTTTTGAAGAAGCATATATAGACTTCCTCCTTCAAAGTCGCCTTCGAGTTCTGGTCTCTGGTCGTACAAAGAAGCACATCCTGGGACCTGGTCCTTGCGAAGTGACCAAGACACTTTCGTAGTGGAACTCGTGGCTCTCAACTATCAATCTTAAATATAAGAGTAAAATAAATGCTATATAATTTTGTGGTGCTCAAACGGTTATAACCGGCGGTTATTAGCAATAACCACAACCGTTTAAGCGGTTAGCGGTTATTTTATAACCGGCGGTTAGCGGTTATTCAATCCAATAACCGGTAGTTTTATAACCGTTTTTTTTATATGAACTTTTGAGTTTTTTTAAAGTGTTTTGAGCCTTTAATGACCTATTTTTTGGGCTTATTTTATGGGATTAGCCTATTTTTTGAGCTTATTTTAAGGGTTTAAAGCCTAAATGTTCCAAAAAAGATAGAGGAAAAAAACATGTTTTAGATAAGGCTTAGCCTAAAACATCACATACCACATTATATATTTCATATAAATAATCATAAATAGCCAAAATCCATTAATCCAAATACAAATGAAAAAATTAATATATATTTTATTAATATAAAATATTTAATATATATTTCTATTATTATATATAAATGAAGGCGGTAAGCGATTATAATCGCCTTGTCCTACTCTCTAAAACCGCTAACCGCAACCGCTTTAGGCGGTTAACGATTTTTAATAACCACTCACCAAAGCGGTTAGCGGCTATAAGTAGTTAGCGGTTTGCGGGACGGTTATAACCGCCCCGTTTGAGCAGCCCTACTATATATATAGATAGTATGAACCACATCAATATTTTACTTTTATATATAGTAGCTAGCTAGCCCTTATGGTTTTTTCTTTTTTCTTAATAAGCCCAAAATCAAGGGCTATTTCACCTTGTCACACCAGTGTTAATAAGATTAAAAATATATCTATATGTTATATAGAATTTTACGAAAAAGGTTATGATTGACTAAACAAGAAAATATATGGATTAGTCAATTTTTGGGTTGGATTTCTCACCCCTTGTTTATGGGATAATTTTCTTTCCCATATTATCACAATGAACATAAACCTCTAAAACCAAGATAGGGATCGGTGCAATGAAATGCATGTATTGCGAACGATATAGACATCTCATTGTCTTTCACCTTCTCTATTTTTTTTTTTTATCAAAATACGTACTCTTATGCTCATATTTTATATTTTTTTTCAAACGATAGAAGAAACATATATCGTATACCACAAAATTGTTTTACCTTGATTTTAAAGAATATTAAACAAAATCATCATCATTTTTATGCTTATTTACTCGATATGCTCGAATGCACAATCTAAGAAGTCAAAGATGTGAAATAAAATGGACCAGAGTAGTGATTTTTGTCCAACCGATTATTTTATTACCGGCGTGCTTAGTGTTCAAGCACACCGGTAGGACAAAAATCACTACTCAATGGACCAAGCTAGCTATATGATTCACGTGATGGAGAATCGCTAGTGGGGAAACCCTTGGAAATATATTTCATATGACTCCTAGAAAAGGTACATTACTTGAGAATCCTGTTTGGAGGACCATATATATTACATGTCCATGGTTTTTAAAGACCCAATTACTTAAAAAGCCTAAAGAAGTTTAAAAGATGTACACACATACCAGCAAGGCCAAAACCAGGGAAGGACCAAGCCCAGTGGCCAAAGCTAGTGCCTCTGGTCCTTTAGGATTGGCGGGCTTTTTGAAGACATTTCTCTTATTTTGCACGAGGAGCTTTGTTTTTGGCTCGACCGTTTGAAATCTGCTTTAACACTATTATTAATCGTGTCCTTTCTCTTTGGGTAGAAGTATGTGAGAATGAGCTCTCTTGCTGGAGAACGAACTCTATAATATGGTCAAATATGACAGGACACATCATTAGAAATATTTGCCACAAATTGCTGAGCTATGCCAATTTGACTTTTTGATATAGTGGGCAAAACATAGAATTGGCCTATTATGGAAACAAGATTGGATGGAAAGCAGATAATGGTTTGAGAATTGAGGTGAGGAAGCATAAACGTGGTGATATATGAATTCAGTCACCATTGGTCCCATCACCATTACTGATATCCGGGACAGGGTGAGTTGGTGATGCGATTGGCGATGCAATACCAGCAGCCATTGGTGTGTAGGATGATGACGTGGGTGGAACTCTTGTAGATAGGTTGACTACCTCCAATGCCCGAACTCTCTCTTGGTCCAGCTCCAGTTGACCACTTGAGTGGGAGTACTTGACGCCCTAATTGATAAGATTAGGCTGCCTTGTTGGAATTGATTCGTTGCAATATTGCACTCTTGGGCACCTCAGCTATCGGGCTATGAAGGCCATAAGATAAAGTCCTTTGGTATTTGTTTGAGGGATTTCAGTTGATTCTGAGGATGGGGTTTTTCTCTTTTTATCTGGAATTTCAACTGTAGCTCCACCTCCATTCAGTTTGTTGTCATCAGAATCTTCGTCCAGCTTTATCTGAAAACGAAGGTGCAAAACATATTGTGAGGCAATGACATTTTAACTTCCAACTACGGTCTACCGAACCAAAGACAAGAATGTCAGCAGAAAGGATACAAATCCATGGACAGCCCAGCTGCCCATGTAACCTGAAAGCTCAAGGATACATCTGACCAGAGTGTTTGACAAAAAACAACTCCTGGCCTGAGAGATTTAGGGATTAGGGAATGAGTGCTGCTATGCGGCTGCCAAGCGTCGGCCATTTTTTTTTTTTTTTTTTCTTCTTTTTTGTCATTGGTGTTTATGTTTATATTTTTGCATTCAATATGTTTGATGAAATTTTCATGAGAAATATGAAGTTTCTTGGGTTGTATTTTGAGATATTTGAGTGATATTAGCTAAACTCATTTCTAAATTTAAAACTAAAACCTAAGAGTGAAATGTTAACCCTTTAGGAATCGTATCACCTTAAAGGTTAAAAGGATTCGGTCATCCTAAATGTGATCTTAATGCCTCAAAACTCGTTTCTAAATTTAAAACTAAAACTTAGAAGTGAAAGGTTAATCATTTAGGGATGGTATTACCCTAAAGAGATTCGGTCATCCTAAATTTAGTGCTAATGTCTCAAAACGCTATATTGGTTCTATACTATAATTATGCCATTGTTGAAGAAACACATAATGTCCTGCCATTATGAAAAATCAACATAATGCCTCAAAATCTTGGGAGAAGAGGAAACAAAGATGAGAGCAGTTATGGAGAAAAGAGAGAGTATTGTAATTTTTTTTTTTTTAATAAGCATTTTTGGCAGACACGGGGATGACCTGTGTCTGCCGAAAAGCTTTACTCTTAGGGAATAGCCTGAATTGTTTTTTCTTTTTCACTATCCAGATTCCCTTTACCAAGTAACCATCAAGCATTTTATGAGGACAAAATTTAGACATAATGTGGTCAGACAAAACAGTTACCTAAACTTCATCAATGTTCACCCCATTTTCCTTGAGAAAGGATAAAAAGCTGTCAACCCTGTTATCTGTTGGCTTATAATGTCCACTTTGCCGAGAGATGGACTGCAAAATTACACCAAAAACTGAGCAGATGCAATATATGCAGATTATACCATAATTTGATTTGGCATTGCCAAGATGAAGATGTTGCTCCTGTGTGTGTGTGTGTGTAGGAGGGTACTTAGATAAGAGTTGCTTGGTCAAGAATTTCCGAACATCATTTGCAGTGGTTCAAAAGATACAAAATACTAATTTAAATTTGTTCAGAGTTTTTGTTGTGAAAATCAGTCCCCATGCCAGTGCCTCCCAACTTTTCCAAGTATAAATCCCTATGAACTGTACCTTAAGAATTCTATTCTCTACCACAAGCCAAGAAGCTATAATGATGGAACACTCCTTTCTTTTTTCTGAAATGAGTTAACAATATATTAGTCGTATCAAAGACTGGAAATATGAGGAGCTTGTACGTCAGAAAGCAATTAATCTTCAGCTTTTTTATCCTCTTACCTGACCAGCATAGATTTTCTTGGAGGTACTCCAAACAAATATTATGCAATCAGCTTCCTCTCTTGCTAATTCCAGGAAAAGGGGAGGGAGGGGGAGAAAAATAGAATGTCAGGGTGGTGAAAACTCATGGATCCTTAACTACTAAACCTATTATATATGCAATCAACACATACAGGTCCAAGATACTTGATGCATTGTTGTTGCAGCTTTGATCTTGGGCATTGTTTGAGAATTGAGATCAAGGTCTTTTCCTTCTCCAACATCCAACCTGCAGAAAGTGGTAATTACAAAACTTTGCACAGCGAGTTGCCTTTATGCTAAGCATGAGAAATACTTCGTGCAATATGAAAACTGTATCAGTCAGTCACCAAGCGGCAAAAACTAATTACCCATTCATACATTTTGACAGAGCATTTCCCACAGAAGAATTATGCTCAGTTTGAATAATAAGTCATTTTGAAATTCCAAACTATCAGAGTGCCAATATATAGCCAATACCATCAACTTTTTTCTGGGGGTAACTATTTTTTGGAGCAACATATTTGCTTACCAGAAGAAAAATAGCTGATCAGAATCCGTTTGGCACCACTCTTCATGGTACATATGCAAGTTGTGTCCATATCGAATTATCGATGCCGTGGATCGATAATTTAGAAGTGACAAGGCTTCCTCTGTCTCTCCATAGTTGATGCCCCTTTTGGGCCTATGGAGATGATCAAATCCAAATCTAAATTTGATGTCTCCTGAACGTTAACAGCTGAACACCACCGTCACTGGGCATCAAAGGCAAATTTGGTCTAGCCGGTCAATGCAACCTTTCTTATTAGAGGAATCTGCTACGCACACTTTTAAAAGAAATTGGTGAAAAATACATAAAACAAAAATTCTGCTGTATTTTCTTCGGGATACAATGGAGTCCAAAACTTCTGTATTTTAACTGTGCGAAATTAAAATCTCGAAAATACCTTCAGATTTTTTATTTTAAAAAAGACACTCCTATATCTCATTATTTCTCAGGTTGGTGGGCCCCTACCCAAAGGGTTCTCAGATAGTTGGGCCTGGGCCAAGGGTCCACCAATTACAAATTATTTCATCCCTTTAAGTTCAACCCATACCATACACGACCATACACATAAATGAGTCCCTATTGGGCTATTAGGATGCATAACAAGCAATGTAATCCCACTCGACCTTTATACCTTAAAGTGAATTTTATTTCAAAGAATATTAAACAAAATCATTATCGTCATTTTTATGCCTTGTTTGCTCAATTTGTTTGATATCTATACACAATGTACGAAGTCAAAATGGGAAACCCTTGAATATATAGCTCCGAGAAGGAATTAAGGTCCTTTGCCATTCCTTAGATCCAGATCTTTCATTCAAAACAAACAATCTCGATTGAGCCACATCAGCAATAAGATACTAAAAAATTAGAGACAAGAAAATAAAATCAAAAGAAGTTAATGCATAGCCAAACCACCTTTTGACTTTAAGGGAGTAGTTAGCTACCCAAATGTGTTATGTGTGGCTAGAGTAGTCAGTCATGCCAAAGGTGTTCATGAGGATCACCCTCAGACCCTCGGTAGGGTCTTGACCCTACCCTTTGAGGGCTCGTGGGAGTAATTCAATCACCCCTCAAAAGATAAAATGGTAGTTAGCAACACCTTTACTCTTTACTTAATAAAATAAAAGTTGATATCAATATCATTCATTTTGAATGAACAACTTGAATCCAACAAAGAAAAAATAATTGACTGCAGTCAATAGCCCAAATTACAACCCGACCGACACTTGCATGAGAAAGGCCCCATCAAAACCTTCTCTCAATTGCTTGAGAAGGGCACAATTTTTCTAAGGGCTACAGACTCTAGAATAAGGTAGTAGTTGAAAACAACGGAACACATGTACAGCTTCTATTGTAGAAAAGATTTGCCTCAAATTGTTGACGTACGCCAATTTGACTTTTCCATGTAGTGGGCAAAACAGAGAATGGGCCAATTATGTAAACGAGATAATGGTCTGACCATTCTAAAAGGGGTTTGAGGTGACATAAAGAACATAAGCAGATATGTACATTCGGTAAAGCATTTCCATTAGAAGAAAGCATAAACTTGGTGATATGTGAATTCAGTCATCATGAGTCCCATCACCCTTGTTGATATCCGATCCAGGGTGAGTTGTGGGTGATGCGGTTGGTGATGCAAGACCAGCCAGAGTTGTGGGTGATGAGATTGGTGATGCAAGACCAGCCATTCTTCTGAAGGATGATGGTGTGGGTGGAAATCTTGGAGACAGGTTAGTAAACTCCATAGCCTGTACTCTCAACTCCACAGGGTAGTCAGCAACACAACCAATTCTAGGTCCAGCTCCAGTTGACCACTTGAGTGACAGCTGATTCCCTAATTGGTAAGATTTTAACGCCTTCTTGGAATTGATTCGTTGCAATATTGCACTCTTAGGCACCTCAGCTCTCGGGCTCTGGAGACCACCTGATAAAGTCCTTTGGTAATTGTTTTTAGCTTCAGTTTGAGGGACTTCAGTTGATTCAGAGGATGGGGTTTTCTCCTCTTTATCTGGACTTTCAAGTTTCTGAGTTTCTGAGTTTGAAGCCCCACCTCCATTCAGTTTGCTCTCATCATAGCTATCAGAATCTTCATTCGCTTTGTATATCTGAAAACAAGGATGCAAAACATGTTGTTAGGCAATTGCAGGAGATGGCATTTTAACTTGAAAATAGAAAAGCCATCTGACAGCATGTAACATGAGGTTCGAGGACACATCCGACCAGAGTGTTTGACAAAATAAACTCCTAGACAGTTGAAAATCTCACGTGTTCTCCACTAGGGAGTTTTAACCAATCACCTTTCTAGGGGTAGCCTGAATTATTTTCCACTCTCCAAACTCTGCTTTGCCAAGTAGCCATCAAGCTTTTTGTAATGCACGATATAGGCACAATGTGGTCAGACAGAAAAATTACCTTAACTTCATCAAGGTTCACTCCGTTTTCCTTGAGTAGGGATAAAAAGCTATCAAGCCTGTCCTCTGTTGGCCGATAATGTCCGCTATATGGAGAGATGGACTGAAAAATCAGAGCAAAAAATGAGCAGACGCAATATAAGAACATTATAAATAATTCAACTTGGCATTGCCAATGAGCTCTTGTATGTGTGTGCGTGTAGAAAAGTACTTAATAACCAAACAGAGAAAGTGTGGGAAAGGAAGGAAAGGACACCTACAATGCAGTATTCATGAATAAGTTACCCCCATCAGGAATAAACAACAAATGAGAGTACTTTGGTAAAAAATTTCTTAATGTCATGGCAATGGTTCAAAAGATACAAAAATGGATACTATCAATGAAGATAGATCCATGAATAAACTCTAAAAATGGTACTCAGAAGAGGTCAACCATGGGTATCCCATAGACAACATTTCTAATTTAAAAATGTTTAGAGTTTTTGTTGTGAAAATCAGTCCTCATGCCAGTGCCTCCAACTTTTCCATGTATAAATCCCTCTGAACTGTACCTTAAAAATTCCACGCTCTGCCACTAGCCTTCCAGCAGCTACTGTGGCTCCTCCAGCCAAGAAGCTCGAATGATGGAACACTCCTTTCTTTTTCTGCAAGGAGTTAACAATATATCACTTGTTCAGGAATAATATCAAAAGACCAGAAATATGAGGAACTTTTCAAAAACAAATTGATCTTCAGCTTCTTTTTTTTTTTCTCTCTTACCCGACCAGCATAGAGTTTCTTGGAGGTACTCATTACGAATATCCACTTCACCCCTTCTGACCCTCTGATTGTATCAAGGGGATCTCTGGTCTGTTTGTGAATTATTTTCCCTTCGACAACTTCATATTCATAATATTCCCTCTCTTGCTAAATACAGAACAAGTGTATGGGGAAGGAGGGGGAGAAAAATAGAATGTCAGCTTGGCCAAAACTCATACATCCTTGAAAATTTCATCTATTGTGAAACAAATTGCATTGCAATCAGCACTTAATTTCAGTTGATAATTGAATTGAATCTTATTCGTTCAAATACATACAGGTCCAAGATACTTGATGCTTTGTTGTCTCAGCTTCGGTCTTGGACAGTGTGGGAGATCGAGGTCTTTGCCGTCTCCTACATCCAACCTGCAGAAACTCGTAACAATAAAACTCTGCACAACAAATTGCCTTTATGCCTAGCATAAGACACACTTCTTACAATATGGAAATTGTATTAACAAGTCAAAGAAGCAAAAATTAATTACCCATTGATATACTTTCTCTTCTATTCGTTTTCCCCATCATTCTTTCATCAAACAATTTTATTGAAACAAGAGTATTATCACCACATTACAAATATTCTTGAGGAAACTTAAATAGAGCCAATACCATGAACTAAGAACAATAACTTTTTTTCTGGAGTTCCCATTTTTTTGGAGCAAAATCTTTGCTTACCAGTAGAAAAATGGCTGACCAGCATCCGCTTTGCACCACTCTTCGTAGTATACATGCAAGCTATGCCCATATCGATGCCGGGGATCAATCTAACAGATTCAATAGCATTAACAAAAACAAATACGAATAAATATACAGTACCAAAATACTGGTAAAAAAAAAAAACCAAATTTATCAGTAAAAAATGCTCGTTTCATCAAGTTAAAAGTAAGAAGGTAATTACGGCTTCAATCCAATGCTGAAAAGCCAATTGTTGTGCTTTGGCGTCTTTGGACAAACCCTTGCCCACCTGCCCAAAAAAACTCCAAATTTACACGACTTTTTACCTCACTTGAATCAGACCCAAACCGTCATTTTCCAAACTACAACCAAGCATACGATAAGTAACGACGTACTAACTACTATAAATTGTTCTTTTCTGAGATTCAAAAAGAAACCTTCAAAGAAAAAGAAAAATTTTTGGATAAGAGAAGAAAAAGAAAAATACAAACACCTTAGAAGCATTCAAGCAAACACGACTCCACTTGGAAGCCAAACTCTCGGGCTTCGAGAAATTGAAGAAAGAGATCGTGCTGTGGTTCAGTCTAGCATAGTCTATAGCTTGCCACCTACACAATTAATTTCGATAAATAAATAAACAGAAAGAAAACAAAAAAATAAAACAGCACAGAGATACGAAGCACCCACCAGAGCTCTTCGGCGACAACCGCGGAGTCCGCTAACCTGCGCCGGGTTCGATAACTCCGGTACACCTTCTGCACCTTCACCGCCGCTCTCTCCGACGACGCGCCTCCCGGTGCTTCCGTCTCACTGTCACACGGCTTCCCGGTGGGGTCCACCGGCAGCGTGGATTCCATGTCGGTCTTCAGCGGCTCGTCGTCGTATCCACCGTAGCCATCGCATTCATGAGAACCGTCTTTTGGCGGCGGAGGTTCGACGAGGACGTTCTGAGAGTCAGACCCGTCGGGTTTCTGAGTGCCCATGGAGGGTGATTCGGGCGTGTCGGGGCTCCGGAAGGCGTCGTGGGAAACGAGGTCTGAGGAGGAGGAGATGTCCAGTTCGTCGAGAGGGTAAGAAGGAAATGGAGGAGACTTAGACTGGAGCTCGAAGGTTGAGACGGTCTGGGGATGAACCTCCATTCTCGACTGGGTCAAATGGAAGACTCTGCGCTTGAGAAAGACAGACACAGTGAGTGAGTCTCGGAGTTCAATGAAGTCTCCTCTCTATATATTGGCTGTACCGGGAAACTTACCTGTCAATTTCTTAATTTATTTTCTTTTTCTCTGGGAAGAAGTGTCGTCCGGTCTCTTGAGTTTTTTTTTTTTGTTTTTTTTTTATTTTTGTCGGTCTCTTGAGCTGAGTCTTGATAAAAAATCCAGCACGTACTGTTCATTCTCAGACCCTTTTTTTAAAAAAATAATAATAATATAGTGAGATTTTTTTTATATCAATGTTTATTATTTTAGAATATGATACATAAAACAGACAGTCATCAATAATGTCAAATTGTTAAAACGCATGGATACTCGTGATAAAATTTAAATGATATTGACTTATAAAAAAAAAAAAAAATTAAATGATATTGACTCTTTTGTTACGGTCTTTTCTTTTTTTTTAATTAAACCGAAAATATTTTAATTTATCAAAAAAAATTCGTTAACTTTTGTAAAATACTTTTTTTTTAAAAAAATCTGCAAATCATTTTTTGAATTTGATCTTATTCTTTTAGCATGAACTCTCTCACAGTTTATAGTCCACCCTCGGAGTTTATCATAATCCATTGTCGCCTACCACCATAATCCACCACTAGTCAGGGCCGGCTTAAGTGCTTAACCATTAAGTGGATTAAGCAACTGCTCTCAATTAATAAATACTTTAATAAAAAAATTTCATACAAAAATAAAATTCTATATTGCCATTTATATTCTTGAATTAAGGACCCTTAATCATATTAAAAAATTTGAAAAATGTCTCCAATTTAATAAGCCCCCAATAAGTAATAGAAATAAGTTTTCGATGCTGTTTAAGTTGGCTATCAGAAATATGATGCCGGAAAATTGACACACCTAATAGGCTAATACTTTACTTACTAACCCCCGTTGTCTAGGCTGGTGGCAGAGATGATGTCAGGGGTGCGATATTCTCATCCTGCCATTGCCAAGTCATTAGTCTCCAAGACTACAACCTTCCTCGCGCTGACAAATCTATCTGATTATACATATCTTAATATTTAATGAAAATTTATAATAAAATGAGAAATGTTTAGTCTTAATAATTTGTTCACATTTTTTACAAATTCAACAGATCAATCATTAAATTTATGGAGTTCATCATTAACTCATATAAAGTTTATATAAATCTACAAATTTAATAATTAATTTATAAAATAATATGAGATAAATATGACAAAATGTAAGATGATCATATGGCTCCTGGGAAAGTAGAGTCTATGTATGGGCCAAGGGCCTAAAATTTTAATGGGTATGAGCCAATAGGCCAAAAAAAAAAAAAAAAATTACCTTATAATTTTTTTTTAACTTATTTTTGGGGGCTATGGCCTACACCCACCAACTTGGGATTGATTTTTTTCTTTTTTTTTTTTTTTTGACATGCCTTGTGAGTTGTGATTGATTTTAAATGAACATTCTGAACACAAAAAATCTATTTTTTTTTTTAACACAATTCCACACAAAGAGTATAAGGTAATTACATGACGATCCGAAGTCCTCAAATAAATTAGACAAAATGTGAGGAAGCTGTGTACGGAATGGAATGTGACATGCCATCTTGCTGCTGCTAAAAGCGTTGGAAGCTGACTTTGAATTTTTTTTATATTAAAAAAAATATAAATTGCCAGCAATATTGACAGATTCATCACGTGGTCCACTCTCGAGCGAGGGGAAATTTTCAGATTCATCGTGCGTCTCTCTTTCCATGCAATGATGCAAGAGACCTCGAACTAATTATGCAAGAATTTTATTTATGATGAAACCAGAAAGAAAACAGAAAAAGGTTTATATTTATAAATTGTCAATAAATTTTACTTAGAGACACTAAATATAATAATTAAAAGTTAAAAAATCTGTCATTTGTTTAAAGAAAAAAAAAAAATTAAGGAGATGTACGATGTAATTTATCTGATCACATGGGCCACATCCGAAGTCTTTTTACTGTGGGATGGTAAACACTTTACCGGTCGTTGGGCTCTCTGTGCTTTGGTCAATATTNAACACAGAAAAAAAGAAATAATCAAGAAAATATTCAAAAATCGAAGAGAAGAGATGAGAGAAATATCTTGCTTTGAGAGATAGATATCGTTGCTTTGAGAGAGGAAGAACATTGCTTTGAGAGATGGATATCGTGAGAGATGTGAGAAGCCTAGGGTTTTTTTGGACAATTTTACACGATATGTTTAATCCCATAGGAAAGGATTAGCTAAGCCACTCATTTTTTAATGGCTTAGCTAACCCTGTGTGTATGGGATTAGTAGTCCCATGGGAATAGACTACTCCTAGGAATAGAGTGTTACCAAACAAAGGATTAGCTAACACTAGTGTTAGCTAGTCTAATCCAAGGGCCTAATCCGCGAACCAAACGAGGCCTAAGGGTTTGTTTGGTTTAGCGATTTTAAAATATTATTAATAATAACACGATTTTTAAAAACACAATCAAGTGTTCAGTAAAACTACATTTTAGCATTTAAGATCATAATTGACCTTTTAAAATTGTGCGTTTTTAACAACTCACTTTCACCCACTATCTAAAAACGTACTCATAAACAAAATACGACATTTCCTAATTTTGTTTATAAACACATTTTTTAACCTGTTAAATTAGATAGCCAAACGATCTCTGACCAATGTTAGACCAATTTATACTTTCATTTTCAACGTAATAGGTGTCTTCTATTTGCAATTTATATACAAAGGGGGGTGTTTGGTATTGAAGATCACATTTTAAAGCCAATTTGTAGAACAATCAAAACATAAATATTAACAACCAATAGCCTTTTTTTTTTTTATCTTTTCAAAACATAAAATATTTAAAATTATTTTAATCTTTATGTTACATCTTAACACTATTAAAAAAAAAATCTTAAAAGTATTAACAAACAAAGGTTTTGATCCCAAAAATAAAAATTCCTAATATTTGTCTTTTAGCAACTGAGTATCTTCTCAATCATACTCCTTCTAGTATATATCAACGGTATGTATAATGAGTGTCCCTACATCAATAATGCTTGGGGCAACTGATTCCCCACCTGCCCCAAAGACTGTTTAAACCAATGAAATTACTCCCTTGTAACATTTTTCTTCTTATGAAATTAAAATTAAAATTAAAAAATAATAATAATTGAAATTCGGGTGTTTATTTTGTTTCTCTATTCTTTATCGCCTTAAATAATAATAGGTTGAGTTATGGTTGTCAAGGAAGTTATAAATTGATTAATGTTGGGGGAATATGTGGTTGTCTAATGCACACATTTATCTCGCACAATACCTTTTCTTTAAATCAGTGGCAAAAGCTATATATATATATATATATATATAGTCGTGTCACGTGTGGTCGTATTTCAATGGCGCTATAGTGGTAGTCCTAGTCATTACTTTGTTTTTGTGTGCTTTTCTTTTACAGCATTGTCTAGGCTTTCAAGTCAATTAACGATAAGATCAAGGAGTATATATAGATTATATTTCATAATTGAGAAGATCTATTTCATTATATATAGATTATATTTTATAGATCAAATAGTAACGCCGCATGTATGGTGTATATATTGTCATGTTTTTTTTTTTAATTTTAAATGAATTATCACTATGTAAATCATTAGATGCAATAAAATAAAATATGAACCATAAAATACATCATGAGAGTATATGTCTTCATCCAAGAGTTATCAAGATTAATAGAAAATGTTATCGAGACCNGATCAAATAGTAACGCCGCATGTATGGTGTATATATTGTCATGTTTTTTTTTTTTAATTTTAAATGAATTATCACTATGTAAATCATTAGATGCAATAAAATAAAATATGAACCATAAAATACATCATGAGAGTATATGTCTTCATCCAAGAGTTATCAAGATTAATAGAAAATGTTATCGAGACCAATTTATTTTTTAGAATGGAATCATCTCTATTTCAAATGAATTATTTTACTACTACATGATGAAGATGTTGTCACCTTAAGGTCACGTTTGCCCTTTAAAGTTGGACGAATACTAGAAGTCCCTCATTAAAGATTCACTTCTCATTCAAATGAAATAAACTAGAGCCAAGGCTCTACAAAGATAGAACAATCTGCTTTCAACTCACAATGTGAGAAATACAATTTGAAACTTCTTCAATCCAAATTTTATCAATGGAATTTTTCGAGGCCTTTTTGGCAAGCCCTTGAGCCACTCCATTTGCCTCTATCCGAACATGGCTGATGCTCTTGGATATTATTATTGTATTTTGATTACATAATAATTTTAAAAGTCACCCAATTTTTTTAAGTGACAAAAAAATCTCAAAGTTGACCCATGCTAAGTCAGCAAAGCAATGTAACTTGGGTGAAGATAAACGTTCCGAAGGCGTGAGGGGAACAGTAACTCATGCCTGAACATAATAATATATTATATATTATTATATATAAAATATTATAATATATTAAAAAATGAAGGCGTGAGGGACTATTCCCTCATACTTTCGGGACGAAAATCATAGTCCATGTGACTTGGCTCAATCCATGGATAGTGATTTTTGTCCTGACGGCGTGAGGGAATAGTTCCCTCACGTCGTAATATAATATATTATTATATATATAATATATATAATAATATATTATATTACGACGTGAGGGAACTTATATATATAATAATATATTGTCAGGACAAAAATCATAAGCCCTCAATCCATTCAAGCCTTTCCCATGTTCATCTAAGACCGTATGACTCTTAGCCCACGCCTAATAGTCAAACCTTCTTACTTGTCATTCTTAGTTAAATTATAATTGTTTTGACCAAGTGGTTCACTTTCACCGTTTCACGTGTCAATATTTTCCTTTTGAATAAGGTTAGAAATTACAGTTTTTTTTTTTTTTTTCATTTTATTGATATGTTAATGTCAATTAATTATTATTAAGAAAAATCAACAATTGGAAAAACTACTAGTATAATGAAATAGTGGTATAATAAAATTGTTGTTTCTAACTTATAAAAAATGTATATGATAATAATGATTTAGCAAGATGAAAGTCGTGTGAGGTAAAAACAAAACCCATTAAAATGCCAAAAAAAAAAAAATTAGAGAAAATATTATTATATAATTTTGTTTAAAGAAAGTGTCCATCGATCTCAAGATTGGCCCATGCTGTCGCAACACCTAGTAATTACTAATTAGTATTGTATTAAATTTATAAATTTAAAATCCAATATTCTAAAAGAATGTTATAAGGATGAAAAAATGATCCCAACTATAATGGAATCTAGCTATAGTCCCGACATTAGTTCCTTGTGTCATTGCCGGTCAATATCGGGTGCTAGCTAGCTATAACTTTGTCTGTTCTTGGTCAACTTCCATTGTTAAAGAACCAAGCAATTTCCACGGAGCAATATTTGAATAAATACACCCTAATGTCAACTTCCATCCACATTACGATTTGGTTGAGTTGATTGAGCCCAAATCACAAGTTCCGATTGGACCACGAAGACCTACGTGCCAACACCACATCAGAGAGTATGGAATGTTGTACAACATCAAAATATGACCATAACCTATTAGAAAAAATGTAATTCTACTTCATGATTAGTCATGGTCGCGTCATGATTGGATAGTCAATATATGCCCAAAGGCCTTGCTTTATCTTTGAGGAAGCGGGTAAGGAGAGGACATGCGCCCATTTCACGTATCATCACATAAACAATCGAAGACTTCGATCTCCTACCGGCAAGTCTTCGATTGTTTTACTCATTGCATGCGATGGACTGCATCATCAATATTATTAGGGATTGAATCAAGATAACATATCAACATTAACCCACCAACATTCCATTCTCCCACAATTAAAAAATATGCAACAAAAAACATCCTAAGAGAGAACTCATAATGGACTACTTTTGCCCATGCATACTGTGTTACATTTTCTTCTCTTGCATGGGGCTTGTCTTCGTCACTACTTTAAAGGACAGCCATAACTTTACAGGTAAGTGGACCTTTTTTTAATTTTTATCTGACAAAAAATGGAAGGAATATATATATATATATATATATATATAGAAAAGGAAGGAAATTAAGGTCAAAGGAATTTGAACGTTCCCCATGTGATCTTTAAGGTTCAAAAGTCGATTCAGAAGAATCAGAACCATTCATGATCCATTTCTAACCGTACTTGCCATAATTTATTGGGAAATTGATGAACCAACCCTAGCTATCTACCCCCTAATATTTTATTGTTTACTTCTTCTTCTTTTTTTCCATTTTTTATACTCACCTACCTATCGATCGGATATAATCTACTTACCCCAAAAACAACCCTTTTCTTTCTTTGTCCAAGACCCATAATTTTTTTTCGAGTCATTTTCAAGTTTACAGAAGCACTATAGGTTCATAAATGTCGTGACAGAAGAGCATGTGGGAATTAATTGAACTTAGCTAGCTGTCTAGGAGAGAGAAAATCATTCTAAAATGTAATGTTCGGAAGATAATTCACGCTTATTAAATTGATGACCAATTGTGACAAACGTATGATAATCTAATTAAGGATGCAAAAAATTGTTTTGCATAGTCTAGAGACTTGAAAGGTGGAACACACAAGAATCGAAGCAAATATGGCAGAACATGTTTTCAAGCTCTCCAAATATTTACTAAAAAAGTTTGGATAGAGGAGTATCTTAAATTTTTGCATGTTGTTATATGTTATGATAGTTTGTAATCTCTAATTTTTAAGAATGAAAGAATGAGATTTTGTTTTTTTGTTTTTTTTTTTTAAAAAAAAAAGAAAAGAAAGAGAGAGATAGATGATTATTTTCCATTTTACTTGAAATAAAAGAAGATTCATTTAATTTTATAAATTTAATATTGTGTATATATTATCACATTGTTTATATATAACTTTTAAAAGACTGAATAATATTACACCAACCACTCACTACTATTACATGTAAAACAAGTTTATAATCATCGTCTACATTCGCATGTTATTCTTTGATCTTAGCTCTAAGAGAGGACAAAGAACAAGAGATAAAAAATAGGAAGAAGGTGGCCCAAAACGACAGCCCAAAGCTAATTGAACAGCCTGTTTTTGTGTCCATCTTGTGGGGTTTGCTTTTTCCAATTTCCGTCAGATAAAGATGCCTCAAAGAGTCATAGACCATACCATCAATCAAACAATATCTCACGGTGGCATGCACCATATGATCATTACCAATGAAATGAAAATGTCCCCAAAACCCAAAAGTCCATGATGAAGGAAGAGGGCTGATTTGTTCATGTTTTTCTTTTAATAAATTTGAGATTCGGTTTTGTGAAAAAATTCGAATTATCGTTTTTTTTTTTTTTTTTTTTTTCATAAAATCCACATTCGCTATAAATTCTACGTGCTCAAATATTCATAACTACATCATTTTTAAAATTTAGAATCAAAATTTGAAGATAAATGTCAATTTAATAGACTGGATTAAAAAGATTGTCTTCAACCAAATTTGAAGGGAAACTTTCCATGCTTCTTCATATTTTCCCCAAATCTAAAAGGTAATAACTCAATCAGCTATGAATACGTCTCATGAAGCGGAGGTCGCTAGTTCGATTATCTCCTCCCGCTTCCCTTGTGTGGACATGTCAAAAAAAAGGTAATAAGCTTTTTTCCCCCCCCCCCCAAAATTAGTTGAAATCCCTAAATTTTTTAGCCAAATTTTATCAACAGAGTTTTTAATGGTGACATACTCTAAGCTCCATTTTCAAATTAACCACTACCTTGTCCAAACAAAATTCAATTGGATGTCATTTGTCACTTTAAAATTCTTTCAAACTCATTATCTGGTATGCCTAATTACCAAGGGCCCATGAGGCCCATCAACTTAAGGATTGTCGAGCCCAACAACCACAGGGCCACCCCCAACGAAGCTAAAATGACCGAGTGGCTGAAAGATTACCAAGGCAACATGGGCCACTCAGACCAATTCATTGGTCTCTCTGGGTGGAGCTTTTTCTTCTGAAAATTTGGAGTTCCTATCCGGATATTGAAGTTTATTTGTCCTGCGGAGGTGTAATAGTTTTTTAGGTTATATTCAAATTCATTCAAAAAAATAATTAATAATAATAAAATTTCAAACCTTGTATTTTAAGTTAAAAGCTGACCTTAGGTTACAATTTAATTAGAGGAAGGAAATTATGTAATTAAATGCGGACATAACAGAGAGAGCGTAAAACTTTACATGAGAGAGCTTTGATAGTCGAGGCCTTCTCAAGTCCCAACTTTAGATTTGCAAGATCCGACTTCCGACCCAAACACATTGCTTGTTCTCTAAGTTGAAGGAAAAGATAATGCAATGAGCAATTAATTATAAAGCGGAATAAATAAAATTGACTAAGAATTATGTGATTCGATTTATGACTTATAGTACACATGATAAAGTCCAATGAACTACATTTTGTTCTTATTTCTTTGGTGAGGTTTACAATACATTTTATATATATATAAATTACCTAAAAGATATATAGTTCAACTCTGAATAGGAATAAATTATTTCAAATTGTAATTAAGTGATAGAATTCAACTGCAACTAAACTCTAAGACAAGTGACCAAGTTCCAATATAAGCCGAGGACATAAACTGCTGGAAATAAAATTATACTACAAGTCCATCAGATTTTGGGCCTTAAGGCCAATGATAAGCTCACACAGCTATTAATTAAATAGCAGGACATACAATCAAAGTGGAGTTCTATTGGAATAATCTAGTCAAGAAGCCCGTTTGGGAATACGATTTTAAAAATTATGTTTTTAAAAATTGTGTTTTTCAAATCGCTACTTTTTAAAATCGCACAGGAGTTTGGTAAAACATGTTAAAAAATACTTTTTTTATCAATTGAGTGTTTGGGTAAAATTAGCATATAATTGCGATTTCAGGCAAAATAAATAAATATTGCTCCAAATATTTTTTTAAGCAAAATCGTGATTTTAGTTTAAATTTGCACTTTTTCAAATAAGCACCCTTTAATCAGCTAATTGAAATTGCAAATTTTTCCACAATTTTAAAATTTGCGTTTTTAAAATGGTAATCCCAAACACTCAAAAATTGCGATTTGGTTTAAAAACACAGATTATTTTTTAAAAAACGCACTCCCAAACGGACTATTTTGGAGTATGAGCTTAAGTCCAATTACAACTCTCAAGCATCCCAAATCAACACGAACTAGTCCAATTCTACCTCAACAAAAGATATATTCTCATACTCTCTCAAACTCTCATACTAGAGAATACAATTAGTTCCCATTGAGCATCGGGGAAACGAAGAATGCGCAGAGTTAGACATAAAATTAAATTGTTCTAACATAAACCACGTACAAGAATAAAGACACTTTCGTTTCGCCTAGGTGCCTTGTCTCCAGTGTTATTCTCGTTCTTTCGTTGTTTCTGTTTTTTCCAAGAAATATGAAGGTGATCGCTGCGTATTTGCTGGCTGTTTTGGGAGGGAACACAAGCCCCTCCGCTGAAGATATCAAGAACATTCTTGGCTCCGGTACCTTTTTTTTTCTTCTCTCTACGCTTTCTTTCCTTGTTCTTGTTTATGGTTCAAATTAGTATATATATACAAATATATTAGTTTGAATCTTGTAGTTTGACAGTTGGTCGATGTGAATTATGTGATTATGTTTATGATAATATATTTGCATATGTTGATATATAGATTAGGATGAATTGTCTAAAAGGCATTGTTTGGCTGACACTTGAGCCACCTTTTGAGAGCTTCATTGTTTGTAGTTACCCATTCAATATAATTCCTCTCTTATCATTACCTGCAAGAGCATATGATTTGAGTTTAGCTTTTGACTGTTTCTTGGCTTTCAGTTGGAGCTGAAGCTGATAATGACCATAGGATTGAGCTTTTTCTGTCGCAAGTTGAGGACAAAGACATGACAGAACTTATTGCTGCTGGGCGGGAGAGGCTTGCCTCAGTGTCTTCTGCTTGTAGTGCCGCAGTGGCCGTCCCTGCAACCACCGCTGATGTCGGTGCTGCTGCTGCTGAGCCAAACAAAGAGGAAAAGGTGGAGAAGGAGGAAGAAGAAGAAGAAGAAGTAAGCCTTTCTTGGCATAATTTTCTTGGGAATGGTACTCTAATTTTGCACTTCTCATTTATGAATTGCCACCTTGGATAATATAGTGTAAAAGTTTTAGCATCCCAAGTGTTTTCTTCTGAGAAACCACCTTAGCATGCACTCAACTTAGTTAGGTTAGACGGGTTAGATTTTGCATGTACTGAACAAAAAGCTTCACATAAATTATGTTAAATGTTGGAAATTTATCTGATTTCCTTTTCTTTTACTTGAAGTTGTTGCAGGATATGCTGTTCAGTATCTTTGGTTAAGGGGTTGGTCATGCGTCTCTCAGTACGAAGACTTTCCTTTTCATTTTGGAGCTTTCAATTGGATGTTGAAGTTTTGTGTTTGTAGATAATATTAGGTAGATAAGACATCTGCTGAGTTGCATGCAGCTTATACGATGATGTTGGATTTGAATTTGGTTTATTATTTTATTCGAGCTCCCTCTTAGATATTCATCTATTCTTCTGTTGTTCTGTATACTATTTTGATGGGATTTTCATCTAAAATCATAGATATAATTGACACTATTAAGTCTTAACATATGGATGGTGAAAGTAACAAATCCTTGAGAGCAATACAACGGAAGGAGTAACTGCAAACCATGTTTCCATTATTTATGCAATCAAACAAGAAGTAATTAACAAAACCCAGTGAAAACCAACGGCAACAATTATATGTAAAACTAGCTAGACCACAAATAGCATCCCGTCCATGTTTCCCCCTGCTAATTAAGGAAAGTAATTAAATCTTAGCAGCAAAGGAAAGACCCTCTTTTATGAGCAGATCAGGATTCTCAACAGGAGGTTGAGCCTTCGCAACTTTGGCTATAGCCTTGTTTTCCTCTGGAGTCCCACCCTCTAGGAAAGCTCCAATGACCTTCCCATCTTTGATCCAGTACGTTCCAAACTTGGGCTTTGGTGATGCTGGATTGTTGTCTCCAAATAGCACAGTGTCACCAACATTGTCGCCATAGAATTGCCATGACAGATCAAATGAGCGAGAATAGAAGAATGGAAGGTAGTCGTACTCCTCAACAGTCTTCCCCTCCTCACTTGCCTTGATGGCCTGCAAAAAACATGACGATACATAGTTATGAGATCCACCCACGATAAATTTTTTTATTACTACATGTTTTATATAGCTATGTGCATTGTTTTTGGTCCTCTATGCGTGCCACCGGTTCAGGTACAAGACACCATCATTTTGGTCATGGTACACTAGCAAATAGAATCCTAGAATGCTGATACTGCACGGTTATACTATGCAAGAACTCCAAATCATTCTCTTGAAACTCATCCTCTTCATCATAAATGATCCGCACGCAATATACCAAATACGGGCTCATAATTTGTGAAAACGACAGTATTGGGAAGGTACGCACCTTCACAGCCTGCTCAGCAGATTTGCGTGCATGGTCAACATGCTCAACTCTTCTCAATTCGTTGTACAATTTCAAAGGGAAAGTAGCCACATCGCCTACAGCATATACGCCAGTAACACTTGTTTTAAAGGACGCATCAGTCTGCAATCAAACAAGTTGTGCATAAGCTAAAATTCGAAATTGCCATCTGACTCCAGCCTAATTACAATCGTTATGATAAGACAGAAATTCCAATCACAAGTTCCAGTCTAACAAAAGCATAGGCTCTCAGAAGTCACACTAACCTTAATGCCGCCTTTCTCCTCTTCAACCTGACCTTTGAATAATGTTGTAAGGGGCCTTCCCCCAACACCAACAACAACAATGTCAGCTTCAAGCACCCTGCCATCCTTAAGTTTCACTTCCTTTACCTGAATGATGAGCAAAATATTGCCAATAAAGCTTTTAGCTCATAGATCACGCAATCAACATTTAAATACTAAATGATTGAATACTTACCTCTCCGTTTGAATCAGAAGTAAACCCAACGGCAACTGTTCCCTTAATAATTTTGATTCCTTTATTTTTATAGTAACCCTCGTAGAAAGCAGCTATATCAGAAGTGAAAAGCCGAGGCACTGCAAAAAACACAGCCCGAGTTAGAAAAGAAGGATCTACAAAAGAATCCAACAAAGAGTAGGTCATCCAATTTCAACAACAAAATATTTGAATCAATTATACAAAATAACGCCTAAAATTAGCCTCCACTTACTGCACCATGGCTCAGGGTATACCATGCTGACATCAAAATTGTTCATTTGCAAAACTGCGCCAAGCTCAAGACCAATGTATCCTCCTCCAACAATCACAGCCTTCCCGTTCTTCTTTGCTTTGAAAGCTTCTACAAGTTTATCAGCATCATCAATTTCTCTCAAGTAGAAGATGTTTTTGGCATCTGCTCCTTGCACGCCAAAGTCTGTCAGCCTGATAACCTGTGAAAAAGTAAAAAGCATTACACTGTGTAAACAAGGTAAGAGAAGGCAAGCAGAAGTCGCTTCCTGGAAAACTTAGGAGCACTTACACTTGAACCAGTTGCAATAATCAAAATCTGATACTTGAAAGTTTCTCCAGCAGCGCTTATTAAAATTTTGGCAGCAAGATCTGCTTTTACTATTTCTGTCCTTAGGATCAACTCTATTCCTGCGACCAGCAGTTGAGTTTTCATGAGAAAATGTTATCCAGGGCATTCTCCATTGGACATATACAAATTGGAAGCCACCAAAACACTGAATTCAGTATTGACTACTTGCTCAATCTCATCACATTATTGGCAGGCAATATAGTTTCAGGAAACCACTCGTACAATATAAATCAGTATTTGCATATAATGGGTGTGGCATAACCTTTCTCTTTGTACCAGTCAGGCAGCAATCTCTCTCCACCACTTCCGACACAGACATGGAACCCTGGGAGTCTAGCAGGAGCTGGAAAATAAAACATGGAATGAAACCAACGTGATCTTCAATGTAAGTAAAAGGCCAGATGTGCAACACTATATCTTAGATTTAACTTAAATTGAACAAGTAAAGTTATGAACATTGCTCCTTACACTCAGGGAAAAGGTAAGCCTTGCTTAGTGCTGGACGTTCATAAGGAGCCACCTGGAAGTATAAGAAGAAATCAGCAGAAGTCCCATAAAATTTTACTGCAAGAGGTAATAAAACCACACCGACTGCTGTAGTAGTAAAACAGTTTCAAAAATTAAGCAAGTAGCATAAAATTGAAGGTTGTTTTGCCAGTGCCTTCAAATTTCGAATATTTCAGTGGTTAAAATTGAATTCATGTACTTAAAATCTAATTGGAGTCACGGGTGGGTATATATCATCTTGAAGTTATGTTCGATCATATTATTTCTATAATTTAAAATATGTTCAAACTATGCAACTACCTACATTTTCCCTATCTATACAAATGTGCTTCACTTCAGTCAGAGTCTAATGTAGCTTTAAGAATTGAGCCTAGGCTCCAAGAAAATGCATTTTGAGCTCAAAATAACACTTGTTATTCCTAAATACACATCACATGAGCATTTATAATATATTTTTTTTCTGTCTGTTATGCCCATGAATTGTACAAAAAATACGCCACAGTAACAATACTAACTACCTGAACTTTCTCAGTAGCATAACATTTCCACAAAATCAAAGCGTTCACAAACCGAATTTAGCATTAACCAGATAATTGAGTATACAAAGGTAAAAGAAAGTGTACCGCCTCCTTGGAAATGATCGCCAGCTCGCCTGGTTTAAGGCCCTGTTTGGCAAACTCCCTAGCTGCATATCCCTATTATGTCATTTGTCAACAACGTCAAATTCAGCATAAAAATTAATTTAGACCAAAATTATTACAGATGTTATCTAATTTGAGTTAATTTTCCACTTCTTAGATTACCAAAAGAGAATGGAGATCCAAGGTCTCATACTTCAGCTCAATTTCGGTCAAAACAAGTTTAAAATTAATTAAATCACTCACTATAAGAAATATTTCTCAGCTAAAAGCAACAACATATAAAGCATATTGTTTACTGAAAACGCAAAGAAGAAAATTAAAATCGGAGAAAAAAAATGACATTTAGATCTGTGTAAAGTATAGAGCAAGCGAGAACCAAATTACAGGGTTCAGCTCAATTATTCAAAATCCAAAACCACAGGCTCAAGAACACAAACCAAAATATCATCAGCGGTCCAATATTTAAATAAAACTTGGGAATTAGCACCGGAAAACGGATAAAACGACAAGAAAAACTATCTGATCGTGAAAATGAAATGGACAGAGTAAAAATGCGAGAGCCAATGATCGAGAAACTCACAGCTGCGACACCGCCACCGACGATCACGTACTTGAAGCTCTTCTCTGCCATTGTTACGATTGTTGGTAAGTTTTTTGGCCTTTGCTGTGTGCTCTGTGACTTTTAAGTGCGCTCGGTGGGGAGATAGAGAGGAGAGAGGGAATGTGATGTGGTGTGAGCCGTGCGATTGGTCAGATATTTATGGGACGACTAGGTTTTCATTGGCTGGATGCTGCGTATAAACGGAATATTGCCACGTGGAGATCCGTTGACCGTTTATGTTTTTGCTGACTGTGCATCCTCCACGACAGCCAAACTTAGAAAGTCTTTTCAGACAGGAGGAACGATAAAAATCCAATTTTTTTGTTCAATTTTTATTTTATTTTATTTTTTTTAAAAAAAATAAAGTAAAAAATAAAAAAAAATGTCTAAAGCAATAATATTTTTTTTGTCATATTTTTTATTGGTTGCTTTTTTCTAAAGAAAAATGATCATTTTCTAAGAAAAATGACCATTTTTATGAATAAGAATAAAATTTTCATTTAACATTTTCCTTCAGATAATGAAGCAATATTTACAATTTTGTTTAAAAACACATGACAATTTGTAAGGACTAAGTACTCCAAGAACATTATAATCTCATTTTGTCATAATTTTTAATAAGTTTTTTGTTACTAATTATCAAAACATTTTATAATTATTTATATATTAGAGTCTCAATTAATACACAGAAGTTAACATATATCTATTATCTATATAATAATATAATATTTGGTCACTCAAGTATTTTATCGAAATTAGAGCCGTCTGCGTAGCATTTTGACTTCTTCTACTCACAAATCGTCCCCAACGGCCGGCCCAGATATTAGTTATAGCATTAATGCACAATGCCCAAAACCAGTCTTCGTTCAGATTGTAGAAAGTCGCTATTCAATGCTTCTACCGTCTACGTGATTCCTGAGATGGAATTTCAACGGTGTAGAATGCTAAGAGCGTGGGTACACTACTCCCGGTCGCAGAAGAAAAATCACTTTTGGAATAATCGCTGACGTCATTGGTGATGAAACGGTAAGACCAGGTCGGTCTTCCACATGGAAGTTCTGATCTGCTGCATATGATAACATAGTTCAGTAAGAAATCAAAAGCATTGAGACGTCGGCAGATTTGATAGAAAGGTCGACCATTTTTGTTATTTGTTAATGACTTTTTTATTATTAACAAATATATTCATAGTCGCGCTTTTGGCAAGGCTAGGTGCTTTTAAATCAACTTCCGACAAAATTATTTGAGAGCCATATCATGAAATAGTTTGACAAATGAAAATTTATCGTACTGTAGCTTTTGCTAATCCTTTTATAAACTCACGTGGTAGTTTGCATAACTTTTATTGTCTCTATCATTAAATAATTAAATTGACAAGTCATAATTTTACTAAACAAAAAAATTAGATAGGTTATTTAATTATTTAGTAATTAATGTTGTAAGCTTCACGTGAATTATAAATTCAATTTAAAATATATATAGTAAAAGTTATAATATTCTTACCAATATGTTGATAAAGAAAATAAATAAATAAAAGTTGAGAACTATTCATATTATTACCATGAGAAAAAAGGTTTAAACTATTTGTTTGAGATTGATTTGAACCAATTTTCGTAGTTGTTATATTGATGATATTCATACTCTGCTTATAAATGGTGAAGTGCTTTATTACGGGGAAAGCAAACTTGGGTTAGAGAGTACCGTCAAGCCCAACCGCAACTGGGCCAGCACCACGAGCACAAGTAGATACAAAGATACCATGTCTAGGGAAAGGCCCATCTTTCGAATGCCCAATTACTAAAATTGACAAAACATTCATGAGTCCCATTGGGGATATAGAGAAAACAATCATATGAACTTTTGCTTTAGAGAACTTTGTTTAGAGAGTTTCTTTTTTTCTTTTTCTTTTTTGGCGGTTTGGTTGAAAAAGTGTCATGGTATATGACGTATAAGTGAAAATATTTTTGAGTATTTTGTCTTTGAAGTTATTTTTTTAAATGATTTTGTTTTTTTGGTAAAAAGCTAAAATCTTCCCTAAAAAGCATTGTGAAATGATGCCATAATTCTTTGATATTAACAAGAGGACAAGTAATTCATCATTGAGACATGAAAAACAATCCTAGAAAATGTGAATTATTTATTTATTAGTTATAATTGATAGGTTTTTGGCTGGATTGTAAACACTGCATATGGAGACCATACAATGACACATGATTCACGTTAATACAAAAAAAAATTTTTTAAAAAATGCTCACGACAACGAACAGTTAGCTCTCTCTTTCCCTCCCTCCATTCCATTCCCCTTTCACTCTTATGCCTCTATATGCATTTTAGTACAATACTCAAATGAAACGAAGAAAGGTACTTTCACAAAGTCAACTTACATTTCTTGAAGTTATTTTAAATTGGTTGTGAGGGGCTGATAGTCAATTTATAAGTGTGAAGAAAATTCTTATATTTTGAGCTAACTGTTAGAGTTGAAAAATGTTGAGGCTGTATTTAGCAATGGACTGGACTTAAGGAAGTGGACTGGTGCTGTAGCAGATTTATTTGATGTGAAGAAAAAAGTAAGAATGTTTTGTATAAAAAAATGAAATTTTTTGTTTTGTTATTATTTTTTTATTTGAATAGTAATAAAAAATTATTGATGTGATATAAAAAGTAAGAATGTTGAGGTTAATTTTGAGAATCTTTTTTTGAGATTTTGGGTTGGCCTAGTCCGGTCCATTGCCAAACAAGCCCATAAAGACCACCCAACATTGATATGTCCAAATTCAACCAATAAGTCTCGATCCAACAGTCAACAGAAAAACAATTTGTCTATACTCCGACCCAAAACTCGATTTGTGAGGAGATCGAATCCCACGTGATTGTGGAAGTAGATGACGGTAGACTGGTCAGTGGCGGATCCAGAAATTCATCCAAGTAAGGGCGTGAAGGAAATAATAAAATATAATGATATATATATTTGTGTTCTCTTTATATATTATATTTTTATTATAATATTGTAAATACAATAAAAAAATATAAATTATAACATGGTATGTGTATCACAAAAAGCATATCTATGAGACTATATAAATATATGCCAAATTTATATTTCAGTTAACAAGTAGGTACTTGTACAAAAATAAAGAAAAATACATAGTGTCTAAAATTGCATTCTACGTTATTTTAGAGAAACAAAATCATCAAGTATCAAATATAAATTGAAGCTTTCGAAAATTTATCTTTCAATATAGACAAGTAAATTATTCGTAAAAAACTCATTCTCAATTTTATTACGAAGTCTTGTTTTAACAATCTTCATAATTGAAAATGCTCGTTTGATAGTTATTGTAGACACTGGAAAAGTTAAAACAAGACGAATCAATCTATCAATAAGATAGTACGTATCTGATTTTCTTGTCTCTGCTAATTCTCGACATAATTCCGTAATAGAAGACAATCTTTATAATTTTAGATGATTAAACATAGAAACTTGAAAATGTTTCAACTAAGTTTTCAAAGTTTTTTTTTGGAGGTCTGGCCTAGTTGTGGGTTTTTAAAAAGAAGGGGCTGGACTTTGGGTATTATAACATTTTAAAATATATATATGAATTTTTTTTTTAAAAAAAGACCTCGCCCCCGCGTCCATATAAATGGATCCGCCCCTTTATTGGTAGAACTTAAAACTCTCTTTTTATAGCAGTCACCGACCTCACCAGCCTCATCACAACCCTCACTAGCGCATCTCCCCTACCAGTCACTTATCATCGCTATTGAAGGCAGCTAAACCAACATTATAGCCACGTGGATGGTTCAATCGCTTTCAGAAGAGTGGAAAGTGGTGGTCAGCTACCTCCACCGGCCTCAATTGATAGAGGTTGTGAAAGACCGATGGCGACAATTCGGCAGTGAAGGTGGCGGTGAGTTTGGTGAGGTGGCAGTACTTACTGTTGAAAGGACAAAGAGTTTAAAATCGCAAGACAGAATCTTAAATAAACTACCCAAATTTATTATTTAACCATGGCCAAAAAGTCAATCCCGATCCGACACAGAAACGAAAGGACGAGGGATGTTTTGGGGATGAGGGAGACAGGAGAGTAAAATTGTAGGATGGCTTTTGGAATTTGGAGGGTAAAACCAAAAACTAACCATCTCTTTCAAAGGGAAAGACCGCGTGATTCATGAACGCGACGTTCCACTGTCTTCATCAGAAGAGTGTCATTATCTATACGTATAGTTTTGCTCCCAAGTTGCTGCATTTTATTTTTTTTTAAATAATGGAAATGAATAGTGTTATTATTTTCATATATAACACAGATGATTTATTTTCATAGATGTTGATATTGGGACCACAAAACGCAAAGAACCTTGGAAAGTTGAAAGGAAAACAAGCAATTAGAGAGATTTACGAAGGTTCCGTTGGACCACTTCCAATTTTTTAATTAGAACGAGTAACAACAACATCAAATTGACAAAGTAAGGATGTGTCGATTGCATATCTCGTATTCTCTTTATACTAACTTGTCATTCTTGTTTTTCCTTACTAGGATTTGAGGGCTATACTCTTTTTTCTTCAGTGAGATTTTTGGCACGATAAAACTGTAATCTAACATGGTGCGAGGGAGACGGTTGTAATATGTCTCATTGAAGTACACGTGCATCTTAGCATTTCTAGATACCATTGTGTCAAATTATCTTATCCATCTTTTCAAGAAAATGAAACAAGATTGATCTTGGGCTTGACTAGTGAGCCTCTTTTTGCCCAATTGATCCTGATAAAAAAACAAATAATTAGAGAAATTTATCGAAACTTCGACATGAGCACTTTCAATGCTTTAATTATAAAGAATAAGAATAACAACATATTTAGTAGGGAGTCCTACTATGAGCATAGTGGCTTGTAATTCTTGTCTTGCTAGGATTTGAGGGTGGGCTTACTCTCCTTATCTCCTGCAAAGTTAGTCTTGATTACCTTGTTGGCCACCCTAAGAAAATGATGGTGCTGTCCCTATGTATGACATAATGGAAGCAATGATAGCCCTATTCCTTGTTCACCACATGAAAAGTTGCCCTAGACCTCCAGCTTCAAGTGGTAAGCAAATTACTGATTCTTATTAAAAAGAAAAGGAAAAATTAATTAGTTTATTGAGAATTGTTTAGTGTTATTCTCTTACATGTTTTTGTTCATTTTCTTTTTTAAAAATATATCATTATATTTCTAGGACTCACATATATAATAATACATTTGATTAACAGACGGCTGATATATTTTTCCCCTAAGGATGATGATATAAAAATGAACCCTGCAAAAAGATGACGTGTTAAACCATGATTGTTACTCATGTGAAATAATGGGGTCGATGAAGGTTCAAAAGCCAACATGGGGGAGCCCATTTGTGAATATTTTGGTCCCTTATTTTTTTTTTCTTCATTATAACCGTTAATCATGTCAGAAAGTTATATTCAATTGGATAATTATAGAATTTGGGATAGAATCTGAGAGTTAAGAAATGCTGGAAACTTCTAATTAAAGTATGTTATACAGTAATGTCTTCCCAAAATTCTCTCAGTTACTGTTGAGAAAAAGCAGTTAATCATAGGGCAAATCTTTAGTCAAGATTATTTATAAAAATATGAAAGGTCAAGAGTTCAACGAGAATCACTCTAATGCTTAAATCATAATTTGTTTTAGAAAAAGAATAACAATATGTCATTAAATACAACTTTCTTTTATGCCTTGTGCACCCATCCTCTCAATTGGGCTGGATTAAATGCAAGATTTAGTTATAATTTTTTTTTCTTTCCTTTTTTCTCTAATAAATGAAATTTGCTTCCCCACAAGAAATAAGGATCAAGGGTAAATCATAGATTTAATCTCTATCGGCCTCCTCTATTTATACATGGATTTTGAGATTTTATTTTATCTTCCATATATGTTCAAAGTGATAAGAAGAAACATGGAAAAAATATAAAAAAGCCCCCCAAACTATCAGCCGTTTACAATTTAGCCCCCCAATGTTCAAAAAGTAATAAAGTAGCCCCCTAAACTACCAAAATGTAACAAAAATGCCATTTATTTTTTTATATTCCTATAATACCCCTATTATTTTAACAAATAAAATAATTGTAAAAAAAAAAAAACAATTTTTAAAAAATACAAAAAAAAACAATGGGCTAATAAATACAAAAAAAAGTTTTTTGGAATAAATAAATATTCGCCCATTATTTTTTTTTTGTTGGGTTTTTTTTTACAATTAGTTTAGTATTTTATTTGTTAAAAGAATAGGGGTATTATAGGAATATAAAAAAATAAGTGGCCTTTTTGTTGCATTTTGGTAGTTTGAAGGGCTACTTTATTACTTTTTGAATATTAGGGGGCTAAATTGCAAACAGCTGGTAGTTTGAGGGGCTTTTTTATATTTTTCCCAAGAAACATCATTGATTCATTGTCATTTGTCAACAAATTAATGTTGTCTTTAAGAGATAGCTCAATCGGCTGAAATCACGCTTAATAAAATGTATGTCATGAATTTAATCTCTATCGGCCTCCTCTCTTTATACATGGATTTTGAGATTTTATTATATCTTCCATATATGTTCACAGTGATAATAAGAAGAAACATCATTGATTCATTGTCATTTGTCAATAAACTAATATTGTCTTTAAGAGATAGTTCAATCGGCTAAGATCACGCTTAATGAAATGTATGTGACTAGTTAAAAAAAAAAAAAAAAAAATTGATGTTAAAAATACACGACATACTCTAGAAATAAATATCAATAAATTAAATGAATTTCCTCAAATTGAATTGGAGAAACACTTTTTCTCTTTTCTTTTCTTTTTTCTTTTTAAAAAAAAAGACAAGTGAAGAATTCCATGTACACCTACGGGATAAAAAATATAATTTATTTTGGAGTAATTCTATAAGTCTTTTGTGTTTATCTAAGTCCATCAAAAAATGATGTGAATATTAAAATTTGATCAAAATCTAATAATAATCAATCACAAATTTAATAATAATTTAAATAGCTACATCATTTTAAGATAGATTTAAAATAGACTCCTAGCATTACTCTTTATTTTGCACTACATTAACTACGTGATTGTCATGTTTATCATCAGATCTGAATAATTATTTAGTTAATACCAGAATCACGAGAGATAATTAAAAAGTTTAAGTACATTGTTTGTCTTCTTCCATATATATATATATATATATATAAATATATGTTTTCCATTTCCCAACAAAAAATACAAAAAAAGAAGAAGTATTTTGTTGGATAATATAAACATTAACTCTTGACCTGAGAAAACAGGTAGCTTAATCAACATTTATAATATGGGCATCCGCATCGGATTCTAGACAATCTTTTAAAATCTCCCATCTATCTTAGCCCAGCTTTTCAAAAGTTTATTCCTGATTAGCGGCTGCTTCACAAAAGGATGCGGTAAAAATAATAAATAGATTCCGTTTGTTAATAATTTTTTTATGGGTATTTTTTTAATATGATAAAAATGTGAAAATGTTTTTGAATATTTTATATTATTTCTTAATGTTTTTATTAAAAAAATAAATAAAGATAATTATTCATTTCCGGACATATATTCTTATAAACTATTGTTTGGCAAGTGATCACATGCGATCTCAGGCACTCGTGATTTCCTTTAATACAGGCTCTATTGCAGAAAGAGATGGAGACAATTTTAGTATATTCAATAATACTTTAATTTTTAGGAAAAAAATATTTTACAAATTAACGTGACCGTTCACGTGAAGTTTATGATATAAGTCATTGATTGACATGACACTTGTCATATTAACTACGTAACAATTTATAAAGAATTGTAATAAAAGTTAGTACCCAATTTTTATTAAAAAGGTATTTAGTTTATGAATTAACACCGACTTCTCAATGTTCCCATAATCATACTTCGCTATAACCAGCTTTGTTTTTATTATTTTATTATTATTTTCCTCTTTGAGAATTCTCTATAGTTATGGCTAAATCGCTGTTAATAATATATTTTATTTGTAGTCTTTTATATTTGCATTTTTATAAGGGGGCTATTATTATAGAAGGAGCTAGCAACCCAAGTTGGATTTGAATTTGGAGATAAATGTTGTAAGATCTACTGGGGACAGCGCAGCAAGAAAGAAGCCAAAAATGATCAGACAAAAAGAAGGCAGAAGTGGTCAGAAAATTTTGTGTTTCCCAAGCGATGCAGAAGTGGTCACAAAATATCTACAATTATTGACGGTTAAATCAGTAATAATATCTCCAAATATTGATTATTACCGATCTGGGATCCATCGAATGATAAAACTCAATAGTGTCAATCAGTAATAATATCTCCAAATATATAAGCATTCTATATGCATTAGAAATTAGAATGCTATATCCTTTTCTTTTATTTTCTTTTTTAAATATATATATTAACGTCAATCAATTTTTAATTTGTTTAAATAAAAATAAATTTACCATGCCGCATTAATGGAAACAAAGTTTTCTTTCAAATTGAATTGGATGAATTTCTTTTAACATTCTCTATAAAAATGACATATAAGATATATATGAATTTTTAATAAAATTTAATTCAACTTTGTTCTTATTATTAAAAAAAAATGTACATCTCACATGTTAAATGATACATGTTAATTTTTTAAATTAAGTTAAAGAAAATTCTTTCGACTTAGTTTGAAGAAAAACGTTGTCCAATAAGATAAACCTTTATTGCATAACATTATTATTATTATTATTTTTTCAAAAAAAAGCGGACATGATTCATGGCTAGTTGGTTCGTTGCTATAATCATACCATGCGCCAAATATTCTGCTGGACCAATTTGGTGCACAATTGAAATTAATTTGGTGCATAATTGAAATTTTGTGGGTCATATGTAGATATGATAAATATTGAGGATCTCTTGCAATTATTTAGAATTAAGATAAGTAAAGTAAATAAAAAGATGATTCAACCACCACTAAAAAATGGTCGGTCAAAATTTGTTTGAGGGAGTGGTCTGTCACTCAAAGAGAGCGTTTAAGTGATTTATAATCACCTCCAGATAAATAAGTAAATAACCAACCAAAACTCTTCCTCATTCGAGGAGTGGTCAAATCACTCCTCAAAGTGGTCAACCAGCTCATGAGGAGAGAATGCCAACAGCCCTGGATGGCTCGAGCCTAAAAGCGAGGTGCGTGGTAGTTTTAGCCTTTTAGGAGTTACAGGGCAATTTTAACCCTTTCAAATGCTTGATCCTCGGAATTTACTGAAATACTTTTTTTTTTTTTTTTTTAACTGTAGTGTGTTTTTTTTTTTTTTTATTGGTTGTTGGTAAGTGACCCAGTTTTTGTCTTCTAGCAAGAAGATAAAATTTGGGCTGGCTATGAGTTATATGGTAAACATGTCAATTATGGCAGCTGACTTAGCAATGAATCATGCAATCGGCATATGTGATGTTTGATGTGTAAGTTACGTTGTCATGGTGATTATGGGTGTTGTTATTGACATAATGAGAAGCCATTTAATTGATAGTAATAAAGTTAGATTATCCATTACTAAGATTTACTGTTTATATCATAATATTAATAAATAATATTATTCTTTACATTTATGTGACGTTTATATTAATTATTTAAAACAAATAACAAAATTACTCAAAATAAATGAGCATTACGATAACTAAGATTCTAAAACCATTCTATAAATCTTTCTTTTTCATTTTTGCTTTTTAAAAAATTTTCTTCCGTCTTCCTCGATACTCACCCAACAGCAGGTGGGACCCTGATCTTCAAAATAATCAGAGCCAGTATGGAAAGAAACAGCAACATTGTACTTGGCCTCTCTCTCTCTCTCTCATTTCGCCTACCGCTTCAGGACCCCCACCACTACAACCACCTTAGGGTTTTCTAGTCCTAACTGGGATTCCTTCTTCCTTCTTCATTCCTCAGATTTGATGACTAGAGCTTGTTCTTCAATGTGTAAACTCCTCCCAGCTCGTTTCAGGTACTGTTCCTCTTTCTCGATTGCAACCTCCTTCTTGGGCGGCTCACAATACACACCTTTATGTTTTCTTTGGGATTTTTTGGACGTTTCGTTGAGGTTTTTTTGGGTTTAATTTTTTTTTTGCTGTTTCTTTGTTTTGTTTTTGTTTTTTGCTGCTTTGGGTGAAGTAATAGTTATTAGTTTCTGGGTTCGTTTTGATTCGTTAGTTTGTTGAATCTGGGGTGTGTTCCGTTTTGATTAAGCCTAACTGGAAAAAGTTAAAATTTTTACAACTGGGTTTTGCTTCACATTGTTTCTGATCTTCGAGCAAATACATCAATATCTAAATGTATAAAAAAGTGAAAGAGTACTATCAAGTGGTTCTGCTTGCTTGTTCTTCTTTTTTCCTTCCACCCCCCCCCCCCCGANCCCTTTTCTATAGGTATTTCTTCATACGTTGTTTGCATTTGAATCTCGGATTTTTGACTGATGTTTAAATCCAACTGCAGCGCATATAGATTGCGAAATCCTGACCGGGACAGACCGGAGATTGTATTTAGAATATTTCTTAATTTCTAAACATCAATTTTGAGCTTTTCTATATCATTTTAAGTAAAGGACAAACGGGTTAGATTCAAGTATCTAAAATCTGGTACTATGATAAGGGTTCTGTAATTTGATGGGTTCGCTTTATGTGTCATGGAAATTTTTGTTTTTTGTTCGTTCGTTTGTTTTTATTTATTTTTTATTTAGTGTGTTGGGTTTTATAAATGTTAAGCCAATGGGATAATTAGTCAGTTGATGTTGTACTGGACTCTTGTGGTGGCAAATTCAATCGTACTACTTAAATGATCATTAAATGGATGTTGTTGTCAGGTTGTGGCTCATTCCATCCGGGAGTGCGCTTTCTGTTGTAGATGTCAACAAAACATGCCTCTGCCCTTTTATTTTAATTTATCTGATTGACTTTTAGTTTGCTGATGTTATCCAAACTTTGGTTGTCATTTCAGGGTTTGGATGTCACCATTTGGAGCCAGTGAAAGAAGCGGACAGATAGTCTAAATTGCATGCGCTGTGCTTTTAGATATCTGAATTTATTATGCCTGAAATACTTCTTGAGAGACGGATGAAAATCAACTTGCAGGACTAAATTCAGCCTTATTGTTGGTCGCTTCATTCAAGTAGCTTTAGCAGAGTAGCACAGTAATGGGTTCATTTTCTGGAACTTGTGAAATTGTTGAAGCAGGGGAAGAGCTGAATGTGGATCAGCATTCTAGGGGAACTTATGACAAAGATCGGAAGCTTCCTATGCTAAAACTCGGATATAAGGATTCTCTGGAAGTTGATATTAATCATCTTTTTGAGGCAATTACCCTTAAAGCTTCGACCAAGGGATTAGGTCTTTCACAGCAAGCAGGAACAAGCCCTTTAAGGAAAAGTGCCTTAAAAAGGCCAATCACAGTTGGTGCGCCCCATTCACCAGGATTTGGGAATTCAGAACCTGTGACTCTAAAGCAGGCATTAAGGGAGCTATGCCTTTCTAAGGCATCAGAAATGGCTGCAATGAAACGGTTATCAAAGTCGACTAGTTCTCCAGGAGTCTCAGAAGCCGGACGGATAAAAACATTGTACCATGCAGTTGTGGTTGAAGCTAGTGGATCTGGCCCGTCCTTAGATAAAGAGGAAAAGAGTGTGGTTGAAATATCACTTGTGCCAGAAGAAAGCAAATTCAGTTCTTCTGGGAAGATGCCCGAGCAGGTAAAAATGCCAAATATGAAATCATCAAGCCAAAGTGCTCATTCTTCTTCTCAATATGCTGTTACAACATTAGATAATAATACGGGGAACATACCATTACAAGATGAGACTGTTTCTTCACCAAGGAAAGTTGGGGCTCACACGCCAAAGGTAGAGCTTTTACAGAAAGAGAAGCATACATCTGCACCTTCTCCATCTTCTTCTAGTACTGTTCGCAACATATTAGAGATGGTTGAAAACGATCCTGCCTCAACCAAGTTAGCAAATAAAGCATTGGTACCAAAACCCATGCGGAAAGGCAGGTCACAGCCTGTATCTTCTTCTAGCTCAATCGTTGGCAATAGGGTGGGTAAGATATCAAGGAATACTCTCCGCTCAGTTAAACCGGTGGTTAGGAACAAGAGTTCTGTTAAGAAGAAACTAAAGCAGAACTCAAGTTCTGCTGCCTGCAGTTCTAGTGCATATAACAATGTTAATAATGACTTGGATCCTCGTACAACTCAAGTGGTTTGTGAGAGATGCCAATGCACTTTGAAGAATGCAAGCAAACAAGTTTCTTTTACATCCTACTCGATCGGTCCGAATGATGAGGTAAGCCCAAGTAATGAGCACTCTGGAGCGAGCAAGCCAGGCATCACTTCAAACAGCTGTAATAAAAGTAAAGCCAGTATGAAAATGAAAAAGAATTCAAAATCAAAGGAGAAGGGGGAGTTTTCCCAAAGTTCAAAAAGTAGCCAAGGTGAGTATAGTAGTAGTACGAGTATCAGTGATGAGAGCAATGTGAGTGGGTCTAGTTGTGGCAATAGACCTCACATGTCAAAGGATGTGAGATGGGAAGCCATCCGTCATGTACAAATGCAAAATGGAGTCATGGGGTTGAGACACTTCAATCTTCTAAAGAAGCTCGGTTGCGGTGACATTGGAACTGTATATCTTGCTGAGCTGGTTGGTACGAATTGTCTTTTTGCTATAAAGGTCATGGACAATGAGTTTTTGGCTAGAAGGAAGAAGATGCCTAGGGCTCAAACAGAAAGAGAAATATTGAGGATGCTGGATCATCCTTTTCTCCCTACACTATATGCCCAATTCACATCAGATAATCTATCATGCTTAGTTATGGAGTATTGTCCAGGTGGAGATCTTCACGTCCTTCGGCAGAAGCAGCTTGGCAGGAGTTTTCCTGAACCAGCAGCGAGGTAGAGTATGTGAATGATTAGTCCATTTATATCATTGTTTGTGCTCTTTTTTTTTACACCATGCATAACCAAGTGTTAAACTAAGAACAAGAAATATATCCAAGAAGCAATACAAAAAGTAACATATTTGAGTTCATTATGATAAGACACTAATTGATTTGTGTATTTACTGGGTTATGATTTTTTTTTTTCATGTTAATTTTTTATCATGCCTTTTTAAAGTTGAAAGTAGTGAAAAGGAATTTTAGCTTTCTCTTTGTTATTTTAAACGCTTTGGTGCTTTTTTACATTACTCAGGCTATGTGAGATGAGAATTTGTTAAGTACACAATTTGTCCTAGTGTGGATTTTCTAACATGAAGAAATTATTTCTTTGGTGTAAATTTGAAATAATAAAGCAACAATTGTGCTGATCTCCAGTTCACCTGATCAATATCATCATTTGATTTTCAGTTATCACTCAGTCATTCCATGCATATTTGTTGATTGAATGAACTCAGATATTTATATAATACTACCCTGTGAATGACTTCTACTCACTGCTTCCTATGTGCTTTTCTATCCGTACATATCTATAGCCAACCTAACAAGGATACATGTATGTGTTACGTCGTAACTCTCCATTATGAAAGAATATAGTTTTAGTTGAAACCAAGCAAAGCCATTTTTCTTATGATTAGTAAGTTCCCTATGCACCCAACTGGTCAACCCATTCCTCCTCTCCACCCTATTCTTATAGGGAAGGAATTGTCATTTGAGCCAGAGCATTGGCACTGCATCAAACTAATTTAGATATAATGGCAAATATGTTACTCTACCTATATCTGGCAACATGTTGCACTTCCATGTTACATGTGCTGACTTCTGCTGCCACCTTTATTAAACAATACCACTGCTTCTGCTTTCAGCTACCAAGATGCTCACTGTCACCAACAGCTCTTGCATGCATATTAACTTGACACCATCTCCATGTTATCCATGCAAAATATTTGACTAAAATTTAGCTAAAGAACACATTTTTTTCTATCTTAACTACCAATTTTTCCAAAGCACCTACTTTCAACTTAACATTTTAGCTATCCATTTTCATGATTTCATTTAAAATATTCTTTGTTTATGTAATTTCACTATTCCCAAAGAGGAGAGAGTGAAATTGAGTTTATTTATTTTTATTTTAATAATTGTACTTCTGCATTGTTGAGCTACAGTGCTCAACAAATTTTGGCTAAGCATCGTAGTAGCTAGTCAAATCCTTAGCTATTTTAGCTAGCCGGATGTGGAACTCTTTTTGTTATTTTTTGCTACACTATTTTGCCTAGCCCAATGTGAGTGCTCTTAGTTTGTGTTTTATCATAACTTCTACTACCCCTCCTTAACATCAATTCTTGGCGTGCAGAGAGCTCTAAAGAGCTGAATATAAGTCATTTGGGCTCCTGAATGTTGGTTCTGTGTCCTCTGAATCTGTATTCCAAAGTCTTTTTGTACATTTTTTGTCTTATATTGGTGCAAATTTAAAAACATTAGGTCTAATGCAAGTGTTTTTTTTTTTAATGAATTGATTATTCTTCTTTAATTTTTTCCATTTGCCATCACTCCTTTTAAAACTAATTTAAGTTTCCTCTGTTTGCAGGTTTTATGTTGCTGAAGTCCTCCTTGCTTTGGAGTACTTGCACATGCTTGGAGTTGTGTATCGGGATTTGAAACCAGAGAACATTCTTGTTAGGGAAGATGGTCACATTATGCTCACGGACTTTGACCTTTCCCTCAGATGTACTGTGAGTCCAACTCTTCTGAAATCATCTTCGTTCAATGCGGATCCTGTTAAGACGTCTGGTCCATGTACAGATTCTAGCTGTGCTCAGCCTTTCTGCATAGAACCATCTTGTCAAGTCCCATGTTTCAGCCCTAGGTTTTTACCTGCTGCTGCAAGAGCAAGGAAGTTAAAAGTTGATGTTGCATCCCAGGTTCGATCATTGCCACAGCTTGTGGCTGAGCCCACCGATGCACGATCCAATTCCTTTGTTGGCACACATGAATACTTGGCTCCAGAGATCATCAAAGGAGAGGGTCATGGAGCTGCAGTTGATTGGTGGACATTTGGTATCTTTCTTTACGAGCTTCTTTATGGTAGAACACCCTTCAAAGGTTGTAACAATGAAGAGACCTTAGCCAATGTAGTGTTGCAGAGTCTCAAATTCCCTGACAGCCCACTTGTCAGCTGCCAGGCAAGAGATCTCATAAGAGGGCTGTTGGTAAAGGAGCCCGAGAATCGGTTTGGATCTGAGAAAGGGGCTGCTGAGATTAAGCAGCACCCATTCTTTGAAGGCTTGAATTGGGCATTGATACGTTGCACCATTCCACCAGAGCTACCTGAGTTTTGTGACATTGGATTTCCAAGCACGGGTTCCCAGGAAACAAAGAGCAAGTTTTTGGAGTGTAAAACTACAGGAGAGCACCTGGAGTTTGAATTGTTTTAGAGAAAATCACTTCTTTTGTGAAGATAATCAAGCTCTCTGGTTAGGTTAGTCCTTGATTCAGACCTCTCCTCCCCTGTTGTAACTAATATGTAGCTTAAATTGTAAATTTAGTTGAGAACACTTCGGTAAAAGCTTGTCATCAATGGTATAGAAAGTTGTAGCTAGCTGAGGATTTGATACATGGCTTCATGTGGTTCATGACATGGCCTGAGCTGCATTGACAGTTACTCCTTTAAAAGACCTAATATAGTGCAATCTCAACACCCAAGGCCCTGTTCACTTTCATAATTGAGATCATTTTTTTTTTATAGATCATAATTGAGATCATTTGATCGTTCTTTTTTTCCCATTTGGGCCAATATATATATATATATATTTTTAATTATGACTGAAGATCCTATCTATTAGAGGATATTTAAAGCGCAATTTGCGCTTTTAGTGGTGCATGTAGAAGATCTTTGGCCTAAACTCTTGGAATTAGGATTGTGTGACGTGGTTAAATCATGGGCTTCAAATATCTATCAAGCATTGAAGCATTTATGGCAATAGTAGCTAAAATATTTAGTGAACAAGTGTATCTCTTTAGCTTTTAAATATTATTTCTTATTATTTTTTTAATTATTTTCTATTTCTCATATTTTTATTTAAAAGAGAGAGATGGCGGGGACAGAAAGAAAGGAACGGTGAGAAACAATTTTTTATTTAAACATTATGTTACAGTAAATAGTAAGAAGTATCAAAAAAAAAAAAAAAGAAGTAAAAAGTTGCTATTCACTATAGCACCGGATGTATTTTAATTCACCTCTAGCTAATTTGTTGGGGGTAAAAAAATGGATGTAATTTAGTTCACCTCTAGCTAATTTGTTGGAGGTAAAAAAATGGACAATATTAGCCAAATTTAACTAATATCGGCATTTACTGACATTTTTACAACATAGGAGTCAATAAATCATGCTAAACTCATCCAATTGGAAAATCCTACAAATAGCAACCAAACGATCACAGAAAATGTCGTATCATCTGTGGTTAAAAGAACAACAGGTGATACGATGTCCTTTGATGTACAATGAGAAATGCCATGTCGTGTACGGCAATGAAATATGACAGTGAGTGAGGAAACGGCAGCTAAATACGACATCGTCACGGCGAGGCAAAAAGCAAGGGGCTAAAGGCAGAGAATGAAAACGACAGAAAAGTCTCTCTTCTTGTCATTGAGCAAAGCTCTTATCAGCGATCACAAGCTCAGACAAGTCCCATGGCATCAAGCTCAGACGACGACGATGACTTCGTTATTCTCGTGTGCACAAGCCCCAACCCAATCGAAGCTGAAACTAAGCAGAAAGAGATTAACATTTCGACCGGAGATATCCTAAGCTGGGATTTGCCCACAATTCTCAGTTACCAGAGACTCAAAGTCCACGCATCTCGAATTAGGCCAGTTACTTTCCATCCTACTGTTTGGTTATCAGGAAAGTGAGAGAAAATGATTTTATGTTTTTAATGTGTGTAATAACAGGCTCGTTGAACAATCTTCGTATTTCCGAGGCCTCCTCAGCGGGAGCTTTAGGTAACTTTGAGTCTTACCGGTTATTGGTTAAGAATTTTGTTTGGTTGCTGAGAAAATTGAGTATAGAATGTAAAACACGGTTTTGAAACTGCTAATTGAAAGATAATTCATCAAATCAGACCTGTAGAGGCGTAGAATTTAATAATATTCAAGACATCTTAAATATTTTCAGGATTTTGCTTTGTTAGTGCTTGGTTGAGATGAATATCAAGTGCCAGTGCGTGTGTTTAATCTTGAAACTCTTGAACTAAAACGTATTTCTGCTTACTATCTGGTTTGTTATTGCTTAAATCTTCTCCAGTGAATCATGCCTGGACTGCATATCAATTCAGTGGAGCCTGGAAACATTTGTGGATGTTCTCAAGTGTATATATGGGTGCACATTGGATGTTACATCGAATAATTTCGTTCCTCTTTTTGAGGTAAACAGTTGCATAGTTTTGATGTTTCCACTATTTCACCCCTTTGTTGCTAGTACTGTAATGATGTGCAGTATGGATCAGGCAATCTGAAATATTTTACATTTTTTTTATGAAGTTTATGCTGGTGAGCCCAATATTTAGTCTTATTTCTTTATTAATTAACCTCTGTTTGTAGAGATCTTAATGTAAAAGAGGCGACAGGCATAACACATCAAGAGATCAACAAACAGAAAGCAAATCTCTCTTGTTTTGTTCTTATTAAATTTGATTCCCAAAAGAAAAGAAAAATCTTTTGCCTTTTGAAGATAATATTCCGCACATCTTCCACTGTACACAGAGAAAGTTGAGGTTGGATGCTGAATTACCTTTTTACGCTCTTAAACACAAGCTTAAGCAACATATATAAGCTATGTATAAGCCTGTCTCTATAACTCTATTGTCCGATCTTTTTGGTATAAGCAGCATGTCACCTGCATGTTTCTGTTGTGCATGACATGGAGGTCGTGTTCAATATAAAGTTTCACTTAGCCAATTCTCTTCCTTTGAAAATCTGCCCCTGATGGCCTAGCCTTTGCTAAGTCGTAGTCTTAACATTAAACATGTTGCACACCTCCTTTCTCTTTGATTGGAGATTAGTGCCTCTAGCACTGTCCAAAAATTGATGAGTGATGTTTGGGATTATGAATTGGTCAATCAGATTCATTTTCATATTTAACCTTTTCCAGGTACTTACATGTGTGATTGCATCTGTGTCAAATGATTTAGAAAGAGAAAATTGAATGAAGACAATGTAGGCCTTTTTACTTAGTTTTATAAAGCTGTGGGTCATTCTTCAACCATGTTATGTTGTAGTACTGTTATTCAGATCATCTTCATATACTCTTTTGTAAGCTAAAATGTAAAAACTAGTAAACTACATTATTGTGTCCTTAAAGTTTGAAACCAAGACACTGATGTATCACTTGCACAAATCAAATTCAATGGTTTTAATTACTTATACCCCTTTTTAAAATTCCTGTGCTAATCTTCCAGGGTGCACTTTATTTTGGGGTGGAGAGGCTTCTCTTGAAGTGTAGAGTTTGGTTTTCTGAGGTATCTACTTCCAAGGATTCCGGGTCACCGCAAATACAACTGGATTATTTAATTCATATTTGGAGATTTGGTTTAGAGTGCGGTGAGGATCTCTCAGATGTTTATACTGTTAGCGATGATGAAATATGCAAAATCGTGCTTCTAATGGTTCTGTTTTTGAAGTTGACATTCACAGTAACCACTCTAATAGATAGATTTTGAATGCATTGCAGCAAACGATTTTCTTCCAGAATTATGTGCGAGCTATCTTGCAAGGAACTTTGTATGTGCTTAACTTTTATTTAGCTTTTGCAGCCAACACATACGCTATGATTTTTTTTTTTTCAGTCAGAAATTTCTGCATAATTAGATAGTTTGTTCAGTAATTATGCATGTTCAAATATTTATCAAAAAAATAATTATTCGTGTTCAAATACATCAAATGCTCACATGATGTGAACTTTTTTATGTTTCATTTAGCCTAATGGACATGCCAATATAAAATGTCATTTCCTTGTTATATTAGAGTAGGTGAAGATTTGGTTTTAACCTTTTTAACATTCGTTTCAAGTTATAAATTTCTAAAGAATCATAGTTAAACATTTAGTTTCCACAAACGTTGTATGACCAATAGAAGTTCTACCCAAATTAGTCCATCTATGTAGTCATTTCTGCCATATGTGTAGCACCTTTCAGCAAATTGAGACATATTTTCTGTGGATTTTTATGCCATGACAGTGATTAGTAATCTTGCTTGTTTGAATTTCATGCACCTCTTTGGTAGCCTTAGTCTGTGGAGTCTATAAATCTGAAAGTGTAGGTGGAGTTAGTCCTTAGTGGGCTACTTGAGGCTGTTTGAGGAGCACACTTCATAACTAAATGTATAGACCCAAAGAGGAAATTAGTCAACCTAAATAGAACACCTCTTCTTTTGTGTAATACGTCCAAAAGAATATCACTTAAGCATAAGTCCTGCTATCTTGTGTTTAGATCATATCTTTCATGCAAAGCCCTGAAAAGTAGGGTTTGTTGATAACAGTTAGGAAAGAGACAAGGAAGGCTAAAAGGACTAGAGGAAAGCCAAAAAGGATGTAGGCAGAGTCAAAAGAAAAAGGACTTGGTTATTGAGATTTTATCAGAGAAGAGGGTTTTTTGATAGAGTTGGGTGGTGAAGGAAAGAAAAATATAATGTACCAAGGTAGATGTAATCAAAATTTCATAGTTGCTGGCTCGGGAGTTTGCTTTTAGTTTTAGAAACAGGCATATTGTCTTGCTAGAGTGCCAAGATAATCCAAGTTAGTCCAAGTTTACTTGGTGGTTATATTTACTATAAGCAGTCAGGGACTCAGGGTCAAGTACATAGTTATAAATGATTCTTCACCTTGTTTTCTCTTCCTTCTTTGGTATGCTTGGCTTTAATGTTGCCAAGTTCATGGATGCGTATTCAAAAAGTTGCGATAATTTGATTTTACTATGTGCAAATATTTGGTTTTTACATTTTTCTAACCTCCTGTCAATTGAAGCTAATGATGGTGTGTTTTCTGGGCAGATGTGGGCCACGGCTAGCAAATTTTTTATAGATGTTCCATACAAGTTGCTTTTATCTTGTACAGAGCATCCCCACTTGACGATTGACAGGTTGATCAGTTATCCTTTAGATATATTAATTCAATATTATGCAATATGTTTGGGAACTCTAATGTTTTACTGATCTTTGACAGCGAGATGCATCTTTCTGATGCGCTTTTAGTTTGGGTTGAGTCTTATGCCGAACAGTTGGAAAAGTTCAGCAGAACGGGTGACGATTGTCATAGCATCTTCAGACAAGTAAGCTTTCATGCGTCAATGTTTAACTTGAGGACCCAAAATTAGTGTTTTCTAGTGAAGGTGTCATTCCCTGTAAATTATCCTGGCTAATTTTATATATGTGATTGCAGCACGAAAAGGAGAATTAACAACGTATGAACTGTGTATTTCTTGTCTGGAAATTAATTTTTTTTTTTCCTAACGTTTGAATCAATTGTGATATTCTTTTGGTATACTCACTCTTTGTTGTTGTTGTTGTTTATGTTGAAAGATCCGCATTAGCCTTTTGCCCTTATGGTTTGCTGCAGGTATGCTTAATTTTCTGGATGTTTTCTTTACAGCATCGAAAGATATTTACTAATTTTTTTCTTCATAAAATTTGTTTATGAAACAAGTTGATTTGGTTTCATATTTCAGGGAAAAGAAGGTCTCGCCATTTCTCTAAGCTTTTTGAGGAGAGCATTGACTCAATTTTTAGACTAATGATTGTTCCACCCCCATATTCCGTGAATTTCTTTGGAGATGGTGACGTGCAGCATCTCAGGATTCGATTAACGGAATATTCCATGGTATTCTCTTTGGAAAGACTCTGCAAGAGCCCTTGGAGCCTGTACAATTACTTTTTGGGATTTTGTTGGCTTTCTTGTTTAGGGTTCATTTGGTTGGGCTAAGAAAAGCTAGAAGGGCAAAATAACAATAAATCCTATGAGTGATTTCCTGACATATAATGCCAATTGCACATGGATAGGCATTACTTTCTGTGACTCAACTTCTTGAGAAATAGGAGTTGTGGACGTGAGATCCTTTTAATTTACCTTTTCAATTCTGGTTATAGCTCTTTAATTTGGGTACAAATAGATTCATCAAAAAATTTGGGTACAAATAGACCATCAAGGGGTGTTTTGATAAGATATAGGGTTATTTAGATATTGACTTTACACAGAAAAGTGGAAGTCTGCTCTGCCATACACGTTTTTCTTAAAATTTGAATTCTTGAGTGGAACCTAGAAGAAGCGTCATTTAATTTTCTCAAAGAAAAATCGAAATAAAGAATAAATAAATTGCAAGTGTTACAAGTTACCACTACTATTTGGATAAGAATTGGATAGGCATCATATGCAGTTTCTGTAGCATGGTAGCTTTTCCATTTTCTGTTCTTTCTTTTCTTTTTTTTATGCTGGGTAGTGGGCAAGAGTGTGTGTGTCACACAAGGCAATTTAGTTGTACCTGGAATGGAGGAATCCTTTAGTTAGATGAATCAAAATCCTGAAGGAATTCATGAAGCCTTCTGGTGTTTGATTTTCCAATATCAGTAAGCCAATTCCACCTGCCTTATAATTCAATTGCTCAACTTCTCTCTGGGCCTCTGGCATGCAGTTTATAACTGTATCACATAATTTTTCCTTTCTGTACAGAAACTGAACCTTCCTGGTTCTTTCTGGCTTTTAGTTTTCCAATATCTGTAATTTATGTCATTAAGTTGATGTGCACAGCCTGTTTCACCTGCTTTAATTAGGGTTCAGGTGCACAATTTCCATGTCTCTGGCACATTCTTCATGATTGTATGAATTAAATCTTTCCTCCCCGTGCAGAAGGTGAACCTATCAGGTTGTCCACAGATAACATTAGCCATTATGCTCCTGTCTCTGCTTCCTTCTTCACATGCTGTGGAACCTGCATTAAGAAATATTGTTAAACAGATTTCCCTTATCCTTGAAAGTCTCGAGGAGGGAGATAAATGTCTGAATCTACTGTGTTTGCTGCCGATATCTTCCTTTGAAGCAGTGCAGGAGGTAGATATTTCCAAGTGTCCAAAGCTGCATCTTGAAGCTGCCATTATGTGCTTCAGCATGTCATTTCCTTCTTTAAGAACGCTGAAAGCAGCTTATCTTTTGAATGTCAAGGCAACAATTTTGCATCAATTGGTGCAGAACTTCCCTCTGCTCTGTGAAGTTGACTTAAGCAGTGATACTAGTCCTCTTATACCAGCACAGGTGTCAGTTGTATCCTCAAGTCCAGCTCTTACACTATCACCATCAAACAAGTTCTTTAGGGTTGTTGATGATCCTGTGAATGTTACATCATCAAAAAGGTCTGGACTATCGTTGTCAAATATCACAAAACTCACGTTGGAGGGCCGAAGTGATATCTGTGGTGAGATTTTCATCTGTTTGTTTTCTTTTAACCCTTTTTTGTCATTGGATCATGAGTCATTGTGTAATTCCACCAAAAGATGGTTTTCGGTATCCTAGTTATGTGATTAGTGCACACTAATTCTTTAAAAATCTTTATGCTTAGAGTCAAATTGGGTGGAATTCATGATTTTATGAAATCTCGCTTTGTGATTTAGAGGTACTTTTGCTGATCTCACAGTGCAGGATATCAGTGGGATAGAATACTCTACATGATGGACACAAACTTTGTGATAGCAGTTATATGAACACAAACTGTCAAAGGCTCAACTTGTATGACCGTTATCTCAAAAACCTCTCTTCTCTCTCATCTGTTCCTTTTCAAAAATTTCAAAACTTTTCAAAAATTTTCCAAACCCCACTAGATTTCGTTGTCTCCGGCGGCCATGTAAGACCGTTATCCTTCCCCTCATCTTCCTTCGTTCATCTCGATGGCGAAGGATATCGCTACTGTTCATCCTTGGCCACAATCAGGGATCTTATTCTCTAGCGGCGGCGCGTGTGGACGCGTCCCGCTAGAGATCGGCATCTGGTTTGTGGGAGGCGCTGGCTAAGCGTTAGATGGAACGTCGGTTTTCGGTGGAAGCCAAAACTTTCTCATTTTCGGCGAATACGGGTAAATCGGTACTGCGGTTGGAGGAAAAACGAAAGGGTTTCAGTGGGTTTATATCTTTGGGGATCAAGTGCTCGGACTGGCTTGCCGATGCGGTGGAGGAGGTGCTTGGGACTGAGAGGAAGGAGGATTTTGCCAGATCCTTCCGTGATGAGGTGAGGGTTGTGAAGGTTCGAATGGGAAGCAATAAAGCTGGGTACTTTCTAGAGGCGGCGGTCTTCGTCGAGGGTAATCGGAAGGGGGTCATTAGGCTTCCTGAGGGCCGCGGTGGTTGGGGCTGGCAGCGTTTCGTGGACGAGCTCCGCCTGCTGATGGCGCAACTCGTAGCGAAGGTTTCGCCGGCAGCCCCCGTGGTCAACGCCGGAGTGGTAGGCAGTCCGCCTACCTTTACGGATGTTCTGGTCGCACCCCCGGGAGACTTAAAGTCGTCCTTCGTGGAGGCTCAGGCACCTATGGAGGTCAGCTCTGGTATGGGGAGTGTTCTTTCTATGGGCGGCGGCTCCTTCTTGTCGGAGGCGTTGAGGTCCCTAGCGGTGGAATTCCTAGCTAAGGTTAGGGCTGAAGTGGATCGGGTGATCTTCTTCGGGTTGGGGCTCAAGCTCAATGCTTCAAAGGATATCAGAAGAAAGTTGGGCCGGGTCTTTGCTCGGTTGGGCCTGAAGCCCAAGCTCCTTCGTGGGTTTCATTTAAGGGGAAGACGCAAGCGATTGAACTCTAGAGGGCCTTCTCTCTGTTCGGATTCTGTCACTCGGGTTAAGGTCAACGGTGGTGGCGAGTGGGTTCCGGGATCTGATTCGGATCAGGGGGAGACTTCATCGGAGAAGGAGGAGGAGGAAGCTGTGCTGGTTACATCGGGCGACGACGTGATTATGGGCTCTGGAGCGGCGGGTTCTGTTGAGGCGGCAGTTCCGTCTGTGAGGCGCAAAGTGAAGCGGGTTAGGTCTACGTCTCCGGCGAGGGGTAGGCTCCAGGTTTTGGATCCTGTAGCGACGGCCGATGGTTCTCGGATGGGTTCTGTATCTCCGGCGAGGGGTTTTGTCAGGTGTTCAGGTCATGTCGTGGGTCTGGGTCCTTCTCCGGCGAAGGGCCTGCTCCGGCGCGGGTTTCTGCTCCGCCGAAGCTCTGATTTGGCCGGTTTGTCTTGTGGAGAAGAGCGGCTGCCTCTGGGTTTGGAGCTGAAGCAGGGTCTGTTTCCGGATCCGGTACTGGAGCCGGTTCTGGTCTTGGAGCAGGATTCGGTCCTGGGCCCGGATCCGGACTCGGGCTTGGTCCTAGATCCGGATCCGATCCTGGATCCGGCTCCGGTTCTGGATCCGGTTCCCAGGGGGGGCCTTTCTGTTGAGCAGGGGAAGGAGTTTGAGCTTGTTTTCCTTGAGATGTTTCCAGATTCGGCATCTTCTTCGCAGGGTTTTGATCCCAACATTCCTATGGAAGATGGCCTGACCATTCCGCAGTGGTAGCTTCTTGATTGGCTGCGGGATCAAGTAAAGCATGATGAGGCGCGATTGGCGTATTTGATGGATGTGGACCCTGGCGCCGTTGAGGGATCTGAATTGATGCAGTTGGAGTTGATGCAGGTGGTGATCAGGGCTTTGGGGTAGTAGGGCAGGTCTTTTGGGTTGTAGGCATTTCTGTTGGGTTGTAGGGCTTGTTTTTGGGGTGTAGCTGTTCTGTTGGGTTGTAGGCTTTTCAAGTAGTTCTGGTTTTTATGTGGGTGCTCTGTGTAGCTCTGGTTTTTTTTTTGGTGCACTTAGGCGCTCTTTGTTATACCTCCGGTGTAATTGAGTTGTGCTTTAAATTTGCGCTTTTTTGATATATACAACATTACTTATAAAAAAAAAATGAACACAAACTGTCGGTGCATTTTTTTTAAAGCCTGTAAATATCAACTCGTGAATGGATTTCACTATCTTTGATGTGTCTGGTGGAAAAGTTATAGATAGCTAGTGTTTGCATGCACATATCGCACATGAATTACTATGCTCTAGTTTTTTTTTTTTTATAAGTAATGTCATATCGAAAGCGTAGAGAGACACAACTCTAGTACATAGGAAGTATACAAGAGAACCCCTAATAGGAAGAAAAAGAAATACATAAATTTAGAAAATCTGCATTAGTAAAATCACACAAGCTATGATGAGCCACGATCCATATATATATTGTGTTAAGCAGAAGCTTCCTCAATTCGAATGTTGAGGTCTCTACGTCTTCAAAAGGCCAAGCATTCCTGTCACACCAAATACACCACATTACACAATGGAACCATCCTCCAAACTTCCTTGGCTGGATCACCTCCACGCACAGCGCCCTAGCCAATTTGCTATCCCCCTTGGATTGTAATTGTTGCTATTTTTCTTTTTCTTTTTCTTCTTATTATTATTTACTCCACCCTACTAACCATTTCTTTTAATGTTTATGCTAGATTTGGATCTCCAGTATATCTCAAAATTCCGTGCTTCCTTGCAAGACCTGAACCTTAAAGGGTGCATATCAGTAACAGATGTTGGCATATCAAATCTTCTATGCAAATGTATGAAACTACACTCAATTGTAGTCTGTGATACTTCTTTTGGGATTAAATCAGTGCTGGCTCTTTGCTCTGGTATTTCTGATCATGATAACCATCCTGCTGCCCATGTTGGATTGAAGCATAATTCTTTGGCATTTAATCTTCAAAAACTGCATATGGGTGGCTGCAAGGGTGAGTGTTATTTCCTTCATCTTACTCTCACTCTCTCTGCTATTTTGTTGAGCTGTTTTTCTTTTTCTTTTTATTGGTAACAATTTATTGAAAGTGCCTTCTAAAGGGTGCATCCCAGTGAAGTTTACTGCATCGGGGGGGGGGGGAGGAGGAAAACGACCGACAACAATGTCCAAATTTAAATCATCGACACCTTGAGAAAACCAAATTTGTGCTCTCCCACTGATTGCTCCTTGCTTTCAAACTCCCACTTGTTCCTCTCCAACCAAATTCTCCACATTAGGTTTCTTCTTTTCAAACAATAATAATCCTTCCCCTACCAAAATTCCTGTTCCAGCAAGCCAATAGTCCATAAAAACAGAACATGGCATAACTCTAGAAACTCCAACGAGAGAAAACCAATGACCAAAGAGCTGTACAACTGCACAATGTAAAGACAAGTGATACATGGTTTCTGCATCCTTTTTAAATATATAGCACCTTCTTACTTTTCTTTAATAGGCAAATGCACAACTCACACGGATGAGATTGAAGCTGTAAACTCACTGTCCACTCTTTAGTTATCAGGGAGGAGAAACCATTTGGTCTGAAGACCATTGGCATATAATACCTGCTTACTACGAAATTCCTGCGCTCCACCAATTTATCTACTGTAGAATTAGATTCTGCAGAGCAGCCCATACTGTGTGTCTGAATGGACCCCCTGCTCACCAAATATTCCATGGAAACAGCATGTTGCCCGGACTACATAACACCTGATAAAACATTTAAACAAGTGAAGGAAGAGATGCGCGTAATCTATTTTTGTATTCCTTAAAGTAAACCTCCTTCATAGTCAAGTTTTTTATTTTTTACCATCTATTGGATTTAATGGCTAAGAACACTGGCAGCATGCTTAACACATGCAAGTTGGATGGGAAGTGGTGTTTCCAGTGGCGGATGGGTGAGTAACGTGTAAGAACCTGCCCTTGGGCTTTAGAATATGATGATGTTGAAAATATTTTTTTCACATCTTTATGGAGTTCCATTCCCATGATTGATTGATAATGTACTGGTAGTACATAAGTTTTCTACTTTTTTGCCTTCAACTTTTGGATCTATGTACTTGAAATAAAAGCCTGAAAAGAAGTAATAATTGTAGGAGAGAGGAATATAGGACATTTGCTTGACGAAGCATATGCTTCACTTAACAAAGCTTTGTAAATTCCCCCTTCTTTGCCTTTTTTGCTTTTCTTGGTCCCTTTTATGTCATGGACTGTGATGTCTCTTCTTGCGGCCTTGACCTCATTCTATACGGTCTCTTCAAAATCTTGAGGTGCCTATTACATGTAAGAAATCTCTTCATTCAGAACATGATTGATTATGATTTAAAAGAAGATATGACCTAAGGAACTATAAAATGTGATGGTATGCATAACAAGTCAAATCAATTGGGATTAGGGTTTTCTAAGTTCAGGTAGTGTCTTATTTGGTTTGAAGAAAGTAATTTAGGATATTTGATACCTGAAGATGTACTTATATGTATGTGCGTGTGTGTGTGTGTGTTTTTGCAGGTGTCGACGAAACATCTCTTCTAAAGCTTCTGTCTCAAACACAAATGCTGAAGAGTCTTTGCTTGAGGGACGCTCACCTGGTTGACCAAGCTCTGCATTGTTTCCCAGGTTCTTCCTTGGAGATGCTTGATGTTTCTAATACTATGGTTAGTCATCAGACTTATGGAACCTGGAATTTTGTCCCTGCTAAGAGTATATGAAAGTGTCATTTGCATATCCTTCTTTGAAGAAATTGCTTGATCAATGATGATGAGTTTTTTTAAATATTAGCTAGTTTGAATTGAAAACTAGAACTAATAGATACAGTATGCCAGACACATTCTCATCTATGACTGCAAGTGGGACAAAATTGGATTGCCATCAAGAGTTCCTGATATAAATCCACATAACAGTTTTTTTTTGTTTTTTGTTTTTATTTTATTTATTTTTTAAACTAGGAAACACAATGATTTCAATTTGAGAAGAAGAATCATGTCTAGAGAGCCAATATCAATTGGCTCCCCAACCCAATCCATCGAATAGCATGTTTTAAACCAATTTGATTGAAGGCAAATACACATTAAACTTTGGTGGTTGACACAGCTGACCAAATAGAAAGACCATGTATTTTTTAGTCTCCTTGTTCTTGCTGTTGCAGCCGTGGTGATTATGTGCTAATTTCAAGGATATCATGCTTCTAATATTGCAGGTTTCTGGAGCTGCGTTAGCTTGGATAGTCCGTGGAAATCCTGGTTTGAAGTGCTTGAAAGTGAGGGGCTGCAGACATATGTGTCAACCAGAAAGTAACACCTCAGGGGGGGAATTTTCGTCCTCGTATACATTTAAAGAACTTTATGTTGAGTTAGGCAAGAAATGCAGATTGGAAGAAATTGCGCTAGGATGGGGATTCTCTTGCTTTTCTCTGGAAGCTCTCCAACCTGCTATTATGTCACTAAGGTCAATTACTGTGGGTTTAGGTGGATCATTAGGTGAAAATGGACTGAAGCAACTATCCGCAACTTGTCCAATGTTAGAGTCAGTAATTTTTCATTTTCAGGTATTAATTATTCAAAGAAATTCGAGATACTTGCCCTTTAAATTGGAATTCTTCATCTTCAAATAATTGGAATTCTTTTAGGTTTTACTTGCTCTTTAGAAAGTGTCTTACACATGCCATAGGTTCACAACAAGGACATGCTTCCGTGTCTTGGATAACTCCTGCAAGATAATTATGTTCACTATGCAATGAGTAGCCTTGTACGTTTTGATTCTCTAAAAGAATAAATGATCAGATGATAATCTTATAGGATTGAAACAGTAGACACGTGGGGAGATATTTCATTGTTTAGGATGATTGTATTTGGGCCCTTTCTCGCACTTTTACTTTTCAGAAAGAAAAACTTTCCTTGCTATTGTGTAATGGATTATCTGATGGCCTCTCATAGGACTGAGACCAGTATAGACTATCAAGTGGCACATATTATTTTTATCCTTGAAAATTGAAACACTTACATTATGGTTGTCACTTTGTTTAGTGATCTGGGTTCTCTTACAGGTCATATCTGACACTGTCATAACAAACATGATGGCATCCTTGAGAAATTTGCGAGTGTTGGCTTTGTGCTATTGCCTTGGTGATATATCTATATCAAGCTTCAACTTTTCTATGCCAAATCTGAAGAAATTGCAGCTTGAAAGAGTAACCCCTTGGATGACAAATAATGATTTGGCTATTCTGATTCAGAATTGTGCAAACTTGGTTGAGCTTTCACTGCTAGGATGTAAGCTCCTCAATTCAGGTAAGCAGTTATTATTTGTAAAGTACATAATTTATACTCTACTGCATAAATTGGATTACTTGGGTCCTCTATTCATGTTTCATGATCTGAATTCTCGTTATAGTTCAAATGTTAGCAAGAAGCCAATGAGACCCATCATTAATTGTTTATTTGTATTATCTCCATGTCAGATGATCCCTTTCTGCTATGTTCCATAAATGGCTTAGTGTCTGTTTGTAGCAGATTTGAAATAACGGCCATACTCTTTGCAAGTGTTGGGGGGGTAATTGATATGTTTTTCTGAAGTTTCCTTTTGGTCTTTATCACAGATTCTCAACAGATCATCTCACATGGATGCCCAGGCTTGACTTCTATCCATCTAGAGGTTTGAAATTGTTTCTTTTCTCTTGGATGAATGCTCAATTTGTATAGTAAACTAAAATTTGATACAGATCCTACTAAAATGTTCTTAAGGTGCTTCTGATGGAGATGAGTGATGGTTAAAGCTCCAAGAGCACCTGCTGTCTTCTTCATCTTCTTGCTCTTGTTGAGTTGCCTGAGAAAAAAATACATGAAAAAACAAAAGAGAAAGGAAAACAAGAAAGAAATTTGGTTTAAATAGCCTGAGAAAATCTTGAATAAAACTCTCACATTGGGCGTTTAGTGCTTCTGGCCAAAATGCTTGCTCTGTGTTGATGAAAAATGATCTAAGCCACTACTCCTCCCTTTGTCTCTTTTCTCATATGTATGCTTTTTTTTTGCTGCATAGTCATTTAGCATGACATGATTGTCTACTTATTCATTCCCTGGAATGCCTCTAGAGGTGTTACTTGTGCTATTTCAACCATCAAAGCTTTGGTTTATTTTCAGTATTTAGTACTCATGAAAGTGTAGTGAGGTTTCTGCCCTTTCAGTGCTCATGAATGTTTCCATATGTAATGGCATTGTTGTATAGGACTGTGGAGAAGTAACGACAAATGGGGTTTCTTCTCTTCTCGATTGCGTGGCTCTTGAAGATCTCTTGCTGCGTCATAATGTGAGCCTTCTATTACCTTTTTTTTTTCTTCTTTTTTTTCAGATGAACGTATCATCTTAATGTACTGCTTCGCATGTTCATAGGGAAACATGGTACAAAAAACTTCAATATTGATTGCTTGTACAGGAGCTTCCTAGTCTATCACTTAAAGCTTTAGTTATATCGTCTTGTTTATTGTTTCACTCTTAGAATCATAATTTGTCCTGTAAGGTCGTGAACAGTGCTTTTGAATTACAGAGAATGAGCCAAATTTGTGACTATCTGATAGTCATCAGTGAACTTGCTCTTAATCATAGTTCTTTCTGATGGGCCGATGTAGTTGTGACTAGATAATGTACAGAAATAGGGCTGTAGTTAGCCAAATCTAAAATTGAGTTCATTCGATTACAATTTGTATACATAATTTGTATGTGATAATATTTAAATATGTTGGAGGTGGAGCATTATGGTGTCAACTGTTGTCACAATTTGTTTTTCTCACCTCAAGTAGAGGAACAGATAAATGTACGCTGTTTGGATTGGCTGGATTTTAATTTCTGTTCATTTATAACTGACCTGATGGTGATTATTTGCTCTGGACTTGAGCAAACATTATACAGGGCCCTGGGATAGAGAAAAACTTCATTTTTTATGCTTCTTCAAAGGTACTTATAAGTACAGTGCCACATTCTCTTCTGTTCATTTTTTGTTAGAGAATCTAGTTTAATCCATTTTGTGACTTTCATCATGACCACAGTTGCCAATGCTTCGGAAGGTATCGTTAGATTTGTGTGATGCAAGTGAAGGTGAATTTGACATTCCAGATGTAAGTTACAAAAGGCAACCCCTCTACATTATAATCTAAGTGGAATCTGAAGTAAGAAACTATAGATGTTGTGCATATTTGACTTTTTTATAAAATTTCAAATTATAAGAAATTTAGAATTTTTTATAATTGACGTTTATGCCCCTAACTTTTCTATTATCCTTCAATTTTATTTTTTACTAACCCCTCTACATTATAATCTAGACAATGACGTTTATACTCATAATTTTTTTATAAAATTTCAAATTTATCCTTAATTTCAAATTAAAAATAATATATATTATAAAAAATAATTTTAAAAAAAATCACAAGGTGACCCATGGTTGGGCCACCTTGTGACCTTTTTTTTTTTCAAAAAAAAAAAAAATCTCAATTTTTTCAATTTTTTCTTTTTTAATAAAAGGGGAAACTTCACTTATCCCCCCTGAACTTTCACGGTTTTTGCAGATACCTCTCAATGTTCAAAAGTTCTCACTTAGGTATATGAAACTTTGATTTTCTCTCACTTTGCCCCTTCCGTACATAAAATTCTTCGCAATTCTAATTTTACTCCTGACTCTATAATTACACCGTTCTCAAAACGACGCGTAATTTTGAGGTAAAATTGACATTCTATTAGGATTTTCTGTACGGAAGGGACAAAGTGAGAAAATCAAAGTTTGATATACCTAAGTGAGAGCTTTTGAACATTGGGGGGTATCTGCAAAAACCGTGAAAGTTCAGGGGGGATAAGTGAAGTTTCTCCTTAATAAAAAGAAAATTGAAGGGTAATTTTGTCTTTTTAGGGATTTTAATGAAAAAAATTGATGGATGGGGTAAATTGACTACAATTGAAAGTTTATGGGTTCAAATCGAGAAGTTTCAAAGTTCGAAGGGGGCATGTCAAATTGTATGGTAGTTCAAGGGTCTAAAGTGAAGGTTTTAAAAACAAAAAGAGTCATTTAAAACACGTTATGGTATAAAGAATAGCATTACTTTTAATCCGATCTATCTTTTAGTTACCTTTACTTAATGTAGAACATTGTCAAGTAATCCAAAGCATGATCCTCTCTCTCATCCCATCCTCTACCAACTTATCTAAGAATCAAGATCCCAACTGGAACAACCAAAAATTAGTGAGAGGTTCTATTTTAGGATAAATCTAATACATACTTTTCTGAGCATTTAAAGTCTTTAATACTGATTAACTTCTATCACGTGTTTGTTTGATCCTGTTGTTTCTGCTTCAGTATGATGACATGTGCTTCTTGAGTACCGTGAAGATAGCCAGATGTAAATCCCCGAGATGTAATTTTAACCTCCCAGCTCAAAGAAGGTCTGTGCACAGGGGGACTCTAGTACTGGTTCGGAACAGCAAGAATCTCATTAGAACAGTGGTGAAGGAGAGGCTTTGACAATCGACAGTGATATGGATGTCAACTCTGAATTCTTGTATATTATTTTTGACGCCCTTCAATATTTGAGCTGATTTTAGATGTCATTTGCATGAGGTAATGACACAAATAGAGGAAAATGTTTATGGTACTTGCAGGTTTAACAACAATCCCTTGGAAACTCATGTGGCAACTCACATGAGTGCCACGTGGCAAAATATGGGTGAAGAAATGAAGTAACAAAATTTAACAGGTAAAATTTATTATGAATGGCCTGAAAGTAGCGTTGCTTTTGAGGAGCCTCTTCCTGGGTGAAAAATGGTTTGCCTCTATCATCTTGCATTTCAACTTTTAACACATGAGGTGCGTTCTTGGCGTTAAGGTTACCACAGGTGGCTTGTATATGCACTCCCAATCATGAGAGAAGACCACTTGACATTATAGAGGGCTTAGAGAAAAAGGTTTTTTTTTTTTTTTTTTTTTTTTTAAATTAAAAAGCTCCGTTTTAATTTTTTGCCCCTTTATACATAAGAGAGAGTTTTAAAATATTTTAATTAAATAACTGAATTCATTACTTTTTTTTTTTTTTGGTTAACATTGTAGTAATTTAACAATATGGTTATGAATCTAGTATAATTTTACACGAGTGATTATAAAGTCATGAAGCTGTCTGTCTTGCTTTATCTCCCTGCCATGACTTGGTTTGATCTTGAGGTGAGATTGTTTGTGGGTTTTGGCTTCCGTTTGGTTCTTTGCAGTGCTTGCTTTGCAACTATTATTTTACAGTGATGGTTGTTTTATCCGCATTGGACTCTTCACGGAGTTTCTTTGCAATTTACACCGCCTTGTGCGGCCATGGAATAAGCCCGACTTGCTTATAGTTCTTTTTGAACTATTAGTAATTACCATTGCCTCATGTTCGGTTCTTTTGGACCGGATCCAGTATTTGTCCTTATATTTGCACTGTTTTTTATCATTTGGGCTATGTTGTTGGGATGCCCTCCCTTTTTATTTTGGATTTATTGTTGGGGAGTCCACCCCATTTTCGTTTATAAGATCTCTCATTTTTTCTTCCTTTCGGATTAAAAGTGGGAAAGATCCTTTCGTGTAGTCCTTTCTTTATTCAATTAAAAAAAGAAGAAGAAGATTATAAAGTCATGAATATTTGTTTTTTATGTCGGCCCGAACTAACCCAGTCCAGCCCAGCTCATCTCTACACTGTAACAGAGAAACAATGGAGTTTCATGGAGCTTTATCAGTGTTTCGGCCACCCCATTTAGTCCATTTGAGGTGGTAGGCCACCCCCTTGTCACTCCGAATTTATTTATTTATTTTTTAAAATTATATAGGCAATTAAGTATTTTTCATCATTTTCGTAAAAGAAAATAAAAATTATTAACAGATTAGTCGCGTTACAAATTTTTGATATTTGATTAAAGTATATTACAAATTTTTAAATATTAGAGTTTTGCAAATCTATTGAATTTAAGGAGTAAAATGTATTTTTCAAAGTATTTTATTCTTTCGCCAGGCATGAGCGAGCTGATTCTTGAGGTTGTGGCACCACTAAATGAGTGACAAATCAGCCTGAAACAAATAAAAAATAAATTCTTGAAGAGAAATGCTTCTTTGCAAGCAAATCTTTATATTTTCCTCCTCAATGTTGACATTGTTGAGGTGATAAGCCCACTTGTCATTATTTTATTATTTATTTAAAAAATAAATTTAAATCAAAATCATAATAAAGAAAAATAAATTAAAAAAAGTTAAAAAAAAATAAAATGAGTGCCCAGCCACCCCACTTTGGCGGTCTGGGGTGGCTTCGGCCACCCCCTATGCTATACTGAGGAGTCTGGCCACCTCTTATATTTTTTTAAGGTTTTTTTTTTTCAACTTTTCTTTATTTCTATTTTTTTTTTAAATTTATTTTTAAAAAATAATAAAATATTAGTAAGTGGGCTTGCCATACCAACCTCACACTGAAACCGAACATATCACGGAACAAATCCATCCTTTCTCTTTTCTCACGCAGCTTCAGGAAAACTATCGCCGCCTGAGATTAGCTTCACCGCCCAGCCCGGAACACGCCACCACCGCCTAGATTCGGACGCCGCCACGCCACGCCCAGGCCGATCCCCGCACTGCCCAGAATCGGACCACGCTGCCACGCCTAGGCCGATCCCCACCGCTGCTCCACCGGTAATTGATCTTCTCTAACTCTCCGTCTCCCATTGATCTTATTTAAGTTCTTTGTGAAGTTGAGTTTATTAACTTGTATAAACAGAAAAAAATTTCTGTAAAATTAACTACAAGAAAGAATGGATATTCACCAGATGATATGTGAAAAAAAAAAAGTCTCATTCCCCGTTGGAGGCGTGCTCCGGCCATGGCGGTGGGCTGGGCGGTGAAGGTAATGGTTTGAGTGAGAAAGAATGTGTTTGATATGTTGGGTTTTTAGCGTAGGTTGGTATAATCTGGTGTATTCAGTACTTTTTTTTTTTTAATTTACTTCAGGCTGATTTGTCACTCATTTAGCGGTGGGCACAAAAGCACAAAAGGTTGCTTTTGTGCCACAACCGCACGGAAGATGCACTCCATAAAATTTCATTCAGCGTTCTTGAAACCTAACTCGAGCTAATTCTTATATTTCCTTTCCGATTAGAACTTGGAGGTACGTTGATTTCTTTTTCCTCTTGGACTGAATTTTGAGCTCGTTATGGATTGTCTTTTATTTTCTTTTTCTTGGTTACCATTAGAAATAGGGTTTTGATGTTGTTCATCGAAGTGGGGTTTTGTGGGAATGGGCGGTGTGGGATTTATGTTTCAGGTAATGGGTGTGAGAAATTAGGTGTAGCTTTAATAGCCCCTCTCAATCTCTCACGGTCTCTCCAATCTCCATCAACGAAGAGGATCAGTTTGGGTGTAGGTCAGAAGCTTGGGACCCAGGTCTAGAACGTGGCTTGTTTTCTACATGCCATTGCTACCCAAATTCCACATTCCGTGATTCGATCGAGACCAGAGAGAATAAGTTCTGCAGAACGAGTAAGATCTCTTTGTGGGTTGAACAATGGGATTTTGGTGTGGGTTTTTGGATGTTAATCTCTTTGTTGTAAAGACGATGCATTCTTTGTCTCTGTAGTAGTATGCGATTCCATCTTTTTTGTTGTACGCAGTTCAAGGCTCAGGTTTTCAGTTTCTTTCTGGAAGCTGTAGATTGAACCTTGATTCAATAATTATACACTAATATTTTGAAGTATCAGACCTTCTTGGGTGAAACTTTCTCTTCGAAAAACTTAGCTGCCAACACTCCTAGGGTTTGATTTTGCTTGGACTTTCTAAGCTCACTGGAACTCAAACTTGCTTCTGACCTTCCAACCGCCAACACATCCCTAGGCACACTCTGTGTTGATGAATTACTCTCCATAACCCGACCAAAAACACATTCATTAATCAAATTGTATACATCTTAATACCTAAAATTTTTCAGATCATCATTCAAATAAAGTAAAAATAACGTTGGGTCATTCAGGTTAGTTAGGTCAGGTGTCTTGTGTGTTGTCAACCCAACACGACCTGTTTACGGGTCACATGGGTTGTGTCATGACATTAAATATCCAAAATTGGGTTTGAGTTTGTTTTGGTTGTTGAAAGAATGCCCTATATATTCTTGTTAGATTTATGTGACATTATTCCTTTTTGAGATCATTTTCAAATGGTAGATGGTATTAAGGAATTGCTGGGGGGAAATGCTTGCAACTTGTATCAATTTAAGTATTGATCATGTTTTACCCCTTTGATAGGTTGAAGAATGCCAAAGGTGAAAACAAACCGTGTTAAGTACCCAGATGGCTGGGAATTAATTGAGCCTACTCTTCGTGAACTGCAAGCAAAGATGAGAGAAGGTTAATAATCTTTCCATATATTGTGTAACTTGGGGAATTTTTCTTTTTATTCCTACATATTCACTGAACTCGATGAAACTAACAGTGATATATCCTTTATTCTTTGGGCAGCTGAGAATGATCCGCATGATGGTAAGAGAAAATGTGAGACATTATGGCCTATTTTTAAAATAGCACATCAAAAGAGTCGTTACATTTTTGACCTTTACCACCGGAGGAAGGAAATATCCAAGGAATTGTATGAGTTCTGTCTGGATCAAGGCTATGCTGACCGCAATCTAATTGCGAAGTGGAAAAAGGTTTGTCTCAAAATCTATTTTATCTAGGTTTAGTACTGGTGAGTATGTTTTGCTTCCTTTTTTGGTGTGTATGGGACATACATAGTGACACATGCAGAAGCTTTTTAGCTATTCTTATATGCTCCTGCAGTAGTTCATAAACACTTGATTATTAAAGCTAAAACAATATAAGCATGAAATCATTTTTTTCCATCAATTTATCTGTTTAAGTTGTTCTAAACAGTAAACAGTATCATTTGTTCCTCAATAAGTTTTTACATTCCTTTGTTCTAATTTAATTTCATGGTTCTGTTTAAATTGCAGCCGGGGTATGAACGTCTCTGCTGCTTACGATGCATTCAACCACGGGATCACAATTTTGCTACCACATGTGTGTGCCGAGTGCCAAAGCACCTGAGAGAGGAGAAAGTTATAGAGTGTGTCCATTGCGGTTGTGGGGGCTGTGCAAGTGGCGATTAATTCTTCTCTTCTTCCAAGAATGGCAAGATCTTTGTACCATGTATTTTTCAGCAATCTGTGTAAACCTTCGCTTGTCTTAATCAGCCTGAGGCTGGACCTTTGCAACTGGTATTAGGATATCTTGCTAACTGAGGTTGCTGTGACAAATTGTTTTGATAACCAACCAAACATAACTTAAAAGAATAGTTGGAAAATCTTGCCCACTTTTCTAGTTTGTCGTCATAGAATTGTGTAAGATATTTCCTACTATCAAGGGTTGCCTGCTGCCTGCTTATTGTGCTGTAATTGTTATAGAACTATGGTTCCTTAATATTTAGTTGTACCCGGGTGAGGTTGTATTCACTATATTTTCCTGTCCATACTAGATTTCTCTCGAGAGTTGCATTCTTTGTGTGGATTATGGTTTTTGGAAAAATTGACTTTGGATAATTTAGGAAAGAGGAATGTTACTGCGGTGGATTAGTGTTGTATATGTAAGAAAAGTAGGGAATCTACTAATCACCTCCTTCATTGTAGATTGCAAGAGATTTATGGAGTTTGATTTTCCTTTTAGTGTTACATGATTATGCCTTATAGGGTGAGAGAGTTGGTAAGTTGGAGAGAACAATTGGAACATTATAGTGCTTTGGAAGTGTGAGAATGGCTCTTTTGTGTTTAATGAGGTGTATTTGGAAAGAACGGAATGCAAGGAGTTTTGAAGGTCATGAGACTGTGATTAAAGAATATGCCGTTTCAATCCCTTTACACATGGATGGTAGTGTTTAATAGTTTACTTGTTTATTTTATTATTTTATACATTAGAGGCTTTCTTGTATATTGATGTATATCATGGTTGTGTTTATATGCACATCTAATAGATTTGAATTACTTTAAAAATAAATTATTGTCCCATGGTGAATATGTCTTCACATTATTTAAATAATGTGATACTATATACACCGTTATATACAACAAAATTAAATATTAACTGTAAAATAGATCTTATTCCAATTTACCATAAATTTTCAATACTATAGTTTCCATTCTTTATTATTGAGATGTATATGCAGAGAATTGTCTACTGCCAAATGGCTTGTGACTTGTCTTTTTACACCGTCTTTCTTCCAATAGCATATCAAAAAAAAAAAAAAAACCAACGGGTGCTACAGTGAACTTTCATAGTAACATCTATTAGTTTTTTTTTATTGATTTGATATGCTAATATGAAAGTTCGCTGTAGCACCTATAGAGAAAATTGCTACTTTACATGTATTGTTGGAGAAAGAAAAATTTTAAATTTAACTAAAAAGTAAAGTTAGAAAGGCTGTTGGAAATGCTCTTTTGAAGTTATGATGCCAAAGAAATTTTCACCAAATTAGTGTGAAGGAAATTTCTTTCGATCTTAACGATTATCAAGTATCATTTCTCACATATTTTCTTTAATATTCATAGTAGTCATTCCACTAACCTATGAACTCAAACATTGATTTTTTATTTATTTTTGAATCCAAATATGTTAAATGACACTTATATGTTGAAGTAAGTTTTCTCCGAGCTAGTTTGGAGAAATTGTGTCCATATATAATATAATGTGAATTACAATGCATAATCTTGGGATTATAAAGGATAATATTAAGATCTATGTGACAAACGGATTTAATGTAGAGAAAAATACACTCTTAAGGTTTCAATGTCTTTAGACTTTATGTGATTACAGTTATTGTCTTTGTACAGCATTTTGCTTGTCTACTGTACAGTCTGCACTGCAGGAGGCTAGGAGCAGGACAATATAGCCGCTTTTATGGAGAAGCATGAACAAATACACGAGAAGAAAAAAGGGAAAATAATAATAATAATAAAAAAAATTAACTGTTTTGTTTCCCGGTTTATAACTACTACACGTACGGTTGCTTTCCTATTGTATATATAGTTGTGAGACTACTGAACTGTGTAACTGAAGCTGGTTATCTCCTTTGGAAGTTGAGGAACTTGATGCCATAAGCAAATACAAAGAAGAAGAGAAGAACCCAGCCTACGTGGGCCACGGCAACGGCTGGAAGGAAATCATAATCAAAACCCAAGCCCCTTTCAAGGAACATCTTCAGTGGCACGTCACCAATTCCAGGTACCTCAACGACATCATTTTTGTCGCCCACTTGAGATGTCACAAGGCCATATAGTGTCCAAGCCACCGGAGTAGCCCAATAGTACCACCTCCACCAAATGGGGATTTGCTGCAATGTGCAGACAACCGTTAGTTTTGTATGCAAAGTGATATTTTAAGGGTGCATTTGAGCCTGCAATTTTTTAGGCAAAACCACGGAAAGTTGCTTGTTTTAGAAGTGTGTTTGAAAAACATGGTAGTTTTAATGCACAATATGCAAGTGGGTGTATTTTTTAAGACGCAGGATCTTATCTAACGCTTAGCTATTCAAAGTCTTTCTTAGGGAAAACCATGAATCATCAAATAGTGAGATAAGTGAGCGCAGTATGCAACACAGATTGAGTTTGAATAACATACCGGCCTGGGAATGAGAAAACCAGAGAACAAGTTCCAGAAACTGAGGAAGAACGACATACAAATGGCGGCAATTTGGTGGCCAGGCGTCAGTGCAACAACCATCATTCCATACAGTGTGAAGTAGACAAAACACATAAATATGTAGTAATAGAACCACAAGAATTTGGCTGCCCTCCACTCAAACCCAATCATGGAGTAAAGAAGAAGAGTGTAAACAATAGTCTGAATTGCAACGTAAACCATCTCTATGGCCACCTGCATAATTAGTAGAGTATTAAAATAGAGTTTCATTAATTATTTGCAAGATATATTCTGTTTTCACAGTTATGGGATTAAAGCCGTACAAGAAAAGAGATGAATTGCATAAAAGTAAGTTACCTGAGCGAATGCATAAGGCAGAGGAGAATACATCCCGGCTGCTCTTTCACGGTAGAAAACTGTTCTTTCAATGGCAACAATAGACTGCACTGCAGAAGCATTGGTGGCTCCAAGGAAAAACACAGAGGCATACATTGCTCCCAAAAGATTGATCAAATCTTGTTGTTTGCCACTGTACGTTAACAAAAATATTAGAGTTAACATCTATTCAATCAGTATATCACTTTCTAAACTAATATTGTCACAAGACCAACTTACGTCTTTTGTCCTTTGTTCCAGAAGATGAGACCAAATAATGTACCAATGACAATTGTCATGAAGAACCGAATGGCATTGTACCGAGAGTTTCTCCAGTAAGACCAATGTTGTTTCCAAAAACAAGCTTTGCACTGAACAGAAAAAGATTGCGAGTATTTGGTTTTGAAATAGAGGTCCTTGGAACCTGGGACTGGAGAACTTAGATCTTTGATGAGTTCCTGAGTCCTCCTGAAAGACCATCAAGAGAGAAATAAGAATCACAAAAAATTAAAAAAAAAAAAAAAAAAACCCAAACTATCTTCAAAATAATCATGATTAGAAGAACTTACTGATAAAGTGAGGAGTTGAGATAAATTTCTGCAAAATCAACATCAAGTTGATCCTCAACAGTAGGAGCAGTGACTTCAAGCATCCATGTAGCAGGGTTGTAACCATCCTTGATCTTAGGCGCTCCTGAAACAGCCTGGCATATATAGGTTATAGACATTAGTCAATGGCTAGCAAACTCTTGCTAGTCAACCCTAAGGGTAAAATCTAATGAAATGGAAGTCACTTATTTGAATCTCCCCAGTTTGAATCTAATGAAATTAGACATATTGATCAACTCTAAAAAAAAGCATAGAACAGATAGTCACTTCGAAATATTCAATTAGCTTGTGAGAATGGTGACCAAGAGGTCCAGTATAAATGACTTGCCCTCCTCTTTTCATCAGCAGTAGCTGCATCAAGCACAATGTCAAAATTGAAAACACATGTTGCAACAAAGATGCATAAAAAATATAGAAATAACAAACTTTAACAACAAAGTTAAGAAAATGGAGGAGTACCTCATCAAAAGCTTCAAAATTGTCTATGCTAGGCTGGTGGATTGTGCATACAACAGTTCTCCCAGTATCCACTGTATTTCTCACTGTACGCATAACAATAGCAGCAGCTCTGGCATCCAGACCAGATGTTGGTTCATCCATGAAGATGATAGAAGGGTTAGCAACCAGCTCCACAGCTATTGTCAGCCTCTTCCTTTGTTCTGTTGAAAGACCATCTATTCCTGGAAGGCCGACTAGCGCGTTTCTCAGTTGTTTAAGCTCAACCAATTCCATAACTTCTTCTACAAACATCTGTACCCGCAAATAGAAAATTCAAATAAGAATTCAAAAAATGCATCAAGCACAAATAGAAAATTGATTCAACATACCTTTCGTGTTTCTGTGTTTATATCTGAAGAGAGACGGAGCCAAGCTGAATATAGAACAGATTCATAGATAGTAACATAAGGTGAATGAATGTCATTTTGTTCACAGTAACCGCTAACCCGGGAAAATGTTGCTTGGTTTTTAGGATAACCAAAGATGGTAATGGTTCCGTCGGTGTATCCACTGGTCTTTCTTCCTGCTAACACATCCATAAGGGTCGTCTTCCCAGCACCACTGACACCGACAAGTGCTGTCAATATGCCTGGTCTGAAAGCACCGCTAACATCTCTTAACAATTGAAGACGATCTTCTTCAATCCCTTGACTCTTCATTTCCTGGTAGGAAAGGCCAAGAACTTGTATTGGCATTTGATAGTTAACAATATTGCCAATGAAAACCTGAATTTATTTGGCAGAGAATGAAAAAAGTTTTAAAATTGAGTGACTTCACTTACAGCAGGCATATCCACGTAGTAGTTTATATGGTTAAACGCAAGTGAAAGGGGTTGGAAGGGCAAAACCATTCCTCTTCTTGGGGCATTATCCGAGGCACCAACAATTTCTGAAGAACTTCTCACGGCCATATCAATACCTGTAATTGTTTCACAAAAGGTTATGCATATTGAAACAAGCATGTAAGCTTTTTTCTCCCGAATACTTTGTAGTGCCTTGAAGTTTATTTTCTTAAGCCAAAACCAGATTTTTTGTTGACTAACAAAACCTGTCTTTTCTTTTCTTCTCAAATATATCATGGGACAAATTTCAGGCTTTTTTTTTTTTTCTCATTATCTTCCTTCTCTAGAGGAAGGAAAAAAAAAACATTGATGCAGGTAGCCAGGAATATTTCTGAGTTTAACATGGTTGTTCAAAATTATGACATGGTTGTTACAAAACAACATTAATTAAAATAGAATTACTGATGAGCTAATTTTAACTAAATGCCAGCAGAAGCGGAGAAATGGGGGAACCATTAAAATAGAAGGGGAAAGGTAAAGGATAAAACCTTCTGTTCTATGCTTTCCAGAGGATGACTTATCATTCTTCTTGTCATTTTCTTCATCCACAATGACAGCTTTTGAATCACCAAAAGCTGAAATTTATTTCCACAAAAGGGTTTGTCAACTTGGAATTTCATTTTTATGAATGAAAACTGTGAGTAGAAATAAGATTAGATAACTTACGATTCAGGAAAGTCAATGCTGCAATAAATAACAGGTTGAAGAGAAGTGTGAATCCAAAAAGTGCTCCAATACAAATCCAAAACCAATAATCATCGGTAAAGAAGCCTCTGGACTTTAGAAGGACTTCTCCAACTGTAGCTGCCTTAATACTGGGGTCTGTATTGGGCTGCAATAGATAAAAAGCTTTGGATGATTTTCAAAAATGCATAATTTGAGCTTATATTTGCATATTCATGTAAGAAATGTAGGTGCAATTCCAAAATCAACAAATGAAGACATCTTACATTGCTCCATCTTTTATCAAGAAATTCATTAATAACTATGGCATTCTGCCCATACGTCATAGGAGACATATAATAGCCCCATATCATCCATGGTTCAATGTCATCTACAGGCACAAAATGAAAGAGTCAAAATTTGATATCAAATAAATTAATTGTCTGAATTATACTGACAGCAAGATTGGAAAGAGATGAACTAATTACTTTTGGAAATAATGAACCCTCCAAGCACTAAAACAATTAGCAAGGTAAAGACACCCAGCGTACTTGCAACAACTTCTGTTCTTCCAAGTGCAGCAATGAACCGAAAGAGAGACAATGCCATTTGATGTATTCCAAAGAATGCCAAGAACTGTCGGAAAAACCTGAAGTAATGAAGGAAGAAATTGTGATGATGACTAAACCCCATGAGTTTGATACATAAAATTCCAGTATCTAGTAAGTAGGGAGAAACATTGACCTGCTAGGAGCTGGAGCAAATCCAATTGTGTAGTATGTAAGAATGACCCATATTCCTGATTCCATTAATGATAGAGGGATCCTAAGGACCCAGATAGGTAAGCAAAAAGCCCATGCAGGATAGAACAAGAAATCCCTATGTTTAAAAAAGACAGGAAGCCTGAAAACAGTCAATGCCAGTTCTGCCAACCCATTGACCATCACATTAATCAGACTGAAAAATAGTGCTCCAAAAAATTTTCCTCCATCTGTTACAGTTCCAACCGACATTTCGGTCCTAAAGAAAACTGTTAAGGCAATTATGGACATGATTGTTATCTGGGTAGTCTTGAATATATACACAAAAGAATTACGCTTCATTAGCAGCCACTCTCTTGAAAAGCAAGCCTTGAATAGTTCCATATTTGAAATACCATACTTATCTGTCACCAGAGCAGCGAGGTGGGTTCTGGATCTGTCATAAGGAACACTAAGATCAGCTGCAAGCTGTTGGCCAACGTGGAAAGAGCTGCTGAAGGCCTGTGCAAATTCGGGAACTGAGATGTATCTGTGAGGTTGGTTCTTCTTCAACCAATATTGTTCTTGATCCTTCTTGGAGGTTACTTCTTGCAAGAAGTCAGCAACCCCTTTCCTTTCTGGGCATTTGAAACCCATGTACTCAAAGAAATCGAGGACATTTTCTCTTGGACCTTGGTACACAACCTGACCATCTGAAACTAGGATAAGGTCATCAAAGAGATCAAATGTCTCTGGTGCTGGCTGCAGAAGAGAAATCACCATCGTCACTTCCATTATATGAACCATTTGCCTCATGAACTTGCATATCTGGAAAGTCGTAGAACTGTCCAGCCCTGTTGATATTTCATCCATAAAAACAGCCTTTGCTGGTCCCACCAACATCTCCCCTGCACCCCCATTATAATAAAACAATCACACTGCTAATGTATAATTACAAATACACATATATTTATATCAAGACTCATAATTACAATTATTCAAATTATATATATATTATGGAGATAATCTATTTTTATTTTTTAAAATACTTAATAGAGCTGAGTTTATACCAGTTGTCACACGCTTCTTCTGTCCACCAGAGATACCCCTCCTCATCTCATCTCCAACCATAATATCCGCACAAATATCCAGTCCAAGTATCTGTCAAAAGTTCTTACGAAGTCAGCTTTCTTAAATTGGGTTGTTGGATGAAAAAAACAGATGCTGCAACATAAAAGAGAGACAGAACAGAACCTTGAGAATATAATCTGTAACCAAACTGGTCTTTTGGCCTGACATTGCCGTGGCCTTCATGAACGCATCAATCTCAGGATCCGGCTTAATTCCCGCTTCTCTCTCTCTTCTTGAGAGTTCCGCCAACATTTCATATCTTGTCCCGACCCCTAGACAGCGTCCAGAGAAATCCAGTGTCTCTCTCACTGTCATTTCTCCGTGGTGAAGATCATGCTGACCAATATAAGCACAGGTTCGTTGAGGAACAAATTCATTCAGTTCATGACCGCAGTAGGTGACTTTCCCAGATGCCTGTATTATGTATAGAACTCCAATCAATTGGTAGGATTATGCAAACTGACACGTAAAAATAGCAAGAGATTGGGAAACAAACCCTTAGATCCTTGTCTAGCTTCCCGGCAAGCGCCAGCAACAATGTTGTTTTCCCTGCACCTGGAGGACCCAGAAGCAGAGTCATCCTGGAATTACCATATTAAAAGTTAAGGACACGCTCTAGAGAGACAAAATAAGAACGGTTCAGTTCATCCAATGAAACAACATACACCAGATACGAGGCAAGCAAGTTAACTTCCCCATCAATCATATTTGGAAAAAAAAAAAAAAAGGAAAAGGAAAAGAAATCAGCTACCGCTTCATGAAGATACCTTGAAGGTTTGACGATTCCACTAATATCGTCAAGTATCTGGATTTTTCTCTTCTTGGATGGAGCAAGGTGAACCAATCCGAGAATACTCTGTTGCCCATTACAAATTGAGAATGGAAAGAACAGAAACAGTTATCAGCAAAAGTTTAAATAAAATATTCCTGTCGAAGATTCCATACTGACAAACTCCCTCCCAGAAGAACTGGAGGAAAAGACACAGCAACAATTGTTCCAAATGACTAAATTAAGCCATTCCCAGTTTTGCTTAAAGGGAAATTACCTCTCTGTTTCACAATTATTTTAAAATAATTTTTTTAAAAAAAAAAAAAAAATTACCACAAAATCTAAACAGAAATATACAAAAAGAAAAAGGAACATATTTATATACCTCAATTGTGTTCAAGGTGACATTTAACAGAGTAGGAAGTGCTCGGCTCCCAACATACACATCCCCCTCCACTGACAAATGCTCGTAGCGAACTTCAATCTTAGGAACCTCAATCGACACCCTGCCACCAATCCAAACCCACCAAATTAAACCTTAAACTCACAAACCCAGAAACCAAAAAGAAATCCAAAAAAAAACACCACCAAACGACAAGTACATACCTGTCAGTCCTTTCCCTGAGTCTCATAAGGAACTTTTCGTTGTCCTCCTCGACAACCTTGAGTATACTCTCCATCAACCGGTTCTTGTCCTGGATCCCGAGCCTTGTCACGTCAACCTCGTCGTGCACAACCCTGCCATTTTCAAGGACCTGCCTCAGCATACCCTTCCTCAGCCGGTCATAGGTCGGTAGCCTTTCGATGGCAGCCAACCGGAGCTCCTCCTCATCGGTCTCCCGCCTGCCGCTCCGGTTGAACACGTCCGGCGGAGCCATCCAGACCTCCCGGAAGCTCGTCGATGCCCAGCTTCTCCGGCTGCTCGTCGACCGGGCGAGATCATCTCCCACCAAAGCCAACGCCATTCCTCCCTCGCGTGATCTACAATATGCGCTCAAGCACTTATCTTATTGTGTCCAAAAGTGGGTTTCTTTTCTGTATTTGCATACGTATGCAGTAGGGAATCAATATTCACTACAACTACTTTATCTTTTTCTCAGTCATGTTTCTCTGAATTTCCGTATGCTTGTGAAATACTTGTACCATGTATTCCCGGTTACCATCTGATCCAACACAAAAAAGTTGTCCCAAAATGAAGCTTGCTCTTGTAGACACTAACTCAGCCAACTCTGAAGCTTCCTGAGTAGTGGATAAGAGATATAGGGTGCAGATGGTGGGAAATTTGGTGCGAAAGAAAGGAGTGGATGGTGATTAGAAGGGAAGCAAAAATAGACGTGTTTGGGGATCAAAATGGAGATCAAGTCGATTTCATTGAGCGTTGTCGACTATATATATATATATATGGTTATATATATGGGGATCAAAATGGAGGTCAAGTCAATTTCATGCATGAATGCATGAAAGCATCCATGCATGTAGTTGGCTAAAGAAGAGGTTTTGTGGGTCAGTCGTATTGAACACCTTAAATATGTTACACTACAGTTCTAGTTCGACCAGTGGGGATCAAAATGGAGGTCAAGTTGATTTCATGCATGAATGCATGAAAGCATCCATGCATGTAGTTGCCTAAAGAAGAGGTTTTGTGGGTCAGTCGTATTGAGCACCTTAAATATGTTACACTACAGTTCTAGTTCAACCAGTGGGGATCAAAATGGAGGTCAAGTCGATTTCATGCATGAATGCATGAAAGCATCCATGCATGTAGTTGGCTAAAGAAGAGGTTTTGTAGGTCAGTCGTATTGAACACCTTAAATATGTTACACTACAGTTCTAGTTCGACCAGGTTTCTAGTGTACCTTTTTTTTTTCTTTTTTTTTTGGGTAATTTCACTTAACCCCCTGAACTTCCGCGCCTTTTGCAAACACCCCCTCAAAGTTCAAAACCTCTCACTTTGTTGTACCAAATTCTTATTTGCTTCAACTTTCCCCCTTCTGTTAGGATTTCACAAGAAATCCTAACGGAAATAGCCGAAAAGTCAGTTTTATCCCTCACTCCAAAACTACACCGTTTTGGGCTCCAAAACGACATCGTTTTGACCATTAAAATTTATTATTATTATTATTATTTTTTTAAAAAAAGGAAAACATTAAAAAAAAAATCGGGGGTGGTCTGGCCACCCCAAAAGGGAAAAAAAAAAAAAAGGTTTTTGGGGTGGCCGGACCACCTCCAAGAGCTTGGGTTGGCTTCGGCCACCCCCAAACCGGCCGTGGGGATGGCTCCAGCCACCCCTTGGCCAAAAATGGGGTGATCCGGCCACCCCATTTTGGCCAAGCCACCCCCAATTTTCGTCTTTTTTTTTTTTTTTTAATATTTTCCTTTTCTAAAAAAATAATAATAATTTTAATGGTCAAAATGACGTAGTATTGGAGCCCAAAACGGTATAGTTTTGAAGTGAGGGATAAAACTGACTTTTCGGCTAGAAGGGGGAAAGTGGAAGCAATTAGAAGTTGAGTACATCAAAGTGAGAGGTTTTGAACTTTAGGGAGTGTTTCAAAAGGCGCGGAAGTTCGGGGGCTAAGTGAAATTACCCCTTTTTTTTTAAATAATATTACTAAAAAAAGTAGGTGAGAAATAAATGCTACTAAACAAAATGATTTTCACTTAAGTAGGTAAAAAAAACTACAGAATAAGTTTCATAATTTTTTCAACCATACAGATACAGATTTAATGTCATTAAAAAGGGCTCTTATCTATCTGAGCAGGTGTTTGGAAAGTTCGAAAACAAGTAAGTTCTATTGGAACCCTCTATCAATGAGCTGCAATCCGGGGTAAAAAGAAAATTCAAACAGCTAAAAAGGAGATATAAGAGATATTGAGCCATCACCTTTGGGATATCCCATACATTCTTCCTTCCGCTAAGAGTAAAGAGCCTCTACCTTAGGAACTCGGGGCTTTGTTTGGGAACAGTAACCGGACTGGACTTTGTAAGTCCCAAAAATTTTTTTCTCAAAATCAACCCTAACATTCTTACTTTTTTATATCACATCAATCACTTTTTATCACTTTCCAAATAAATAAATCACTACAAAACAAAAAATTTCACTTTTCTATACAAAACATTCTTACTTTTTTCCTTACATCAATCAAATCTACTACAGTTTCAGTCCACTTCTACTATTCCCAAACAAAGCCCGGGTGTCCCGGGCTCTCAAAAAATTCAGCTGCTCTTCCACATTTTTGTCTCTCTTTAAACCAGCATGCACAGCAATCAACTTACAATGTATGAGTCCATCATCTGTTTCCACACAGACATCGTCCTGGAAACAAAATTCACATCATCAAGGTAATTCAGTATTTTCTCCGATACAATCAATAGGTCTATCAAACATTGTTCCTGAACGAGGAAAGTGAACCAACTGGTTATATACTAATAATTTTATTCTCATAGTTTACAATAAAAAGGAAAATGCAACCAAAACGAGCCTGACCTCTTCGTGCACCCAAACCAGATCAGCAAGAAACTTCTTGTGCTCATCAGTAACAGCCTTAACCAAATCTGCCCACAATCAAGTTCAGACATTTAGCAGAATGAAACTAATTATTACACACGAAAACCACCAAATCAAACACGAGCACGAACAATTACCCCAAAACAGAACTACCCACCATCCCATTGAATAAAAAAAAAATCAAACACCGAAATACCACTAATCAATAAAATCAGACAAGAAGAACCAAAATCAGACCCTGTACCAGCAGACCCATGAGGAACATCGTAGGACTCAAAAGTAGGCCCAGCATCATAGATCGAGCCCTTGTACTCCGTCCCCTTCGCCACATTGAACCTATCCTTGATAGTCCCACCCCACCTCCTCCCTTGCAAGTGCATATCCTCGAACCCATTTCCCTTGAACCACCCTTCTCGATCCTCGTTCCCCTCGGTACTCCTTCCACGCCTCGGAGAACTCGAAACCCTCGTCCGGAGGCCGAGGCAGGACGCCGACGAACGCGACGAAAGCGAGGTCGTGGTTGCCGCAGAGGAACACGTGGGTCTGGTCCGGGTACGTGGAGGGCAGGCGGAGGAGGAAGTCGATGACCTGGCGGGTGCCCGGTCCGCGGTCGCAGTAGTCGCCGAGGAAGATGATGAGCGCGGTCTTGAAGTGCTGTGGGTCGATTAGGGACTGGAGGTTGGACCAGAGGGCCTTGGAGCTTATTGATGTAGCCATGGGTGTCGGTGTCGCCTATGCAGCACACCACTCTGGGCTTGGTGTTGGGTTCTGATCGTGGGCCTGACATTTCTCCTCTGTTCTCTCCTTTTTTGGATGTGTAGAGAGCTCAAGAAAACAATCTGAAAAACGCAGACGTTATTACAAAGCATGAATTTATAGTTTCATTGGACAATTCTAGTATGGAGGAAGTATTCTCCTATTTATGTAAAATAGTGTAAGTGTCTAAATATTTAAAACACACATTAAATTTAGTCTAAGTTAATTAACTGTTATTAACGGGGTTTCTGTCCTTTTGATAATTCATGAACTCACCTAAAGCCAATTGATGTTAAGGGAGAAAACTCAAATCTTTCATTTTTTTTTTTTAAGTAAAATCCAAAGCATTCTCATTAAAATCTCGAAGAGATGAGCAGCAAGCTCTATCGAAAATAACCTCATCAATACATTCGGGTGACTCATACAGCCATTGTTGATCCACAACACTACGTGTAGCTAATTTAGATAAGGCATGTGCTGCTCGGTTTCCCTCCACATCAGCCATTGTTGAATAGCTTGTATTTCACGTCGAATATCTTCCACCAATTACCCGGTTCTGCTCCAACCCGACCCTGGGAATTTATCGCATCGATCACAACCTTCACATCACCTTCGAAAAGAACGTGCATGAAGCCTATCTCCTTACACACCTGGATCGCCATCAATGCCGCCCGGGCCTCCGCCACTGATGGATTAAAGCTGCCCAGGAAAGTTTTACACTGAGCCGCTACCACAAAGCCCCTCTCATCCCGCACCACTACCCCAAATCCCATCTAGCCACAGTGCTTCTCAAAAGAAGTATCCCAATTCGCCTTCAGCCATCCAGTTAATGATGCAAACCAACTCCACAATTTAGCATTTGCACTGACTAAGTTTTGTGTTGTACTTCCTTCTGTCACCCGCAATAATTCATCCAGATTTTTTCTCGCACACTGTACCAGCTCCGTAGGATGGACGAAAAAATTTCCATGCGCAACATCATTCATTCTCATCCATATCTTCCATGCAATTCCGACAAATAGTTGAATCTCCTCCATATTGCATTTTGCAAAAATACCTTCAACTATCTGTATGAATTCCTTGCCAGTCATTGTGGTTTTCTACAATTTTTTATCCCCCACACACCACACGTCCACCGCTGCAGCGCACTGCCACGAAACATGAAGAACAGTTTCCTCCTCAATTCTGCAAAAGGGGCACAGGGGATCATCAATTATTTTCCACCGACGAAAATTAACCTGAGCGGGCAAAATCTCATGACAAGCACGCTATAGAAAAATTTATCCGCATTGGGAAGCTTGAGGTCCCAAATATCTCGCCATATTGTATTCTTCCCCTGCCTCAATTAACACTCAGCCACGCCTTTAGCTTCTAGGTCCTTTTGGATATAGTAGGCACTTTTAACAGAAAAAAATGTCATTTTTTGTTCCCCTCCAGACCTGCACATCCCCCTGATCAGTGACACTTACCGGCAGTAGTGATAAAATCAAATTTACCTCCTCCTCGGTGAACAAATTTCTGAGCAATAGTGTGTCCCACCATTTTTTCTCTGCATCAAGTAAATCACTTACCAAGGCTTCTGGATCCAACATTCGGGGTGGAGATTGTATCATAAAAGTAGAAGACCTAGGAAGCCATTTATCCTTCTATATACAAGTTCCAATTCCATTCCCAATCCTCCTTGATTAGTGCACAAGAAATATGAATACTTCGCCAAGCAAACGAGGGTCGGGTGCCTATCCTGACTCCAAAAAATTTCCACCCTAAAAGCATTTATTGGCTGTTGCCAAAATCACCAACTCTGTTTTGCTAAAAGAGCCTTATTGAAGTAGCCAAAATCTTTATAGCCCATACCTTCATTTGCTTTGGCTGTTCCCAGCCGACTCCAACTCATCCAATGCACTCTTGACTTGTTTTGGTGACCCCACCAAAAATTTTGCATAAGAGCGTTAATTTCCGAACATAAAGACTTCGGTAAAAGAAACACGCTTGTGCTATATGTAGGAATAGCTTGCATTACCACTTTGAGAAGAATTTTCTTTCCAGCTTGGGACAGAAATTTTAGTTTCCAGTCTTGAAGTCACTTCCATACACGATCTTTTATGTTCTTAAAGGTAGTCACTCTCGACTTTCCCACCAACACCGGTAAGCCTAAGTAAGTGTCGTATCGTTGTGTAACTGGAATTCACGCCGCCTCCACAATTTCTTCCTTCTCAATTTGGGAGGTATTTTTGCTAACAAATATAGCAGTCTTGTTGTTGTTAAGCCTATGTCCAGAAGCCTCTTCATAGATTTTCAAGAGATGGATTAAATGATGCCACTATAAAATACTTGTCTTGCAAAAAAGCAAACTGTCGTCGACAAAAAATAAATAGCTTACTCGGGGTCCAATTTTGGAGGTTGGAACACCAGAAAGTAGTCCATTTAGATTTGCTTGTGTCAACAAAGAGCTTAAAACTTCAGCACAAATTAAAAACAAGTATGAAGAAATGGGATCCCCTTGCCGAAGTCTTCTAGAAGGATGAATATTACCACACGGCTCACCATTCACTAAAATTGAATATTGGACTGTCTTCACACACATCATAATCAATTGGACCCATCTAGACGCTAACCCCATCCTTCTCTTTGTTTCTTCCAAAAAACTCAACTCCACCCGATCATAGGCTTTACTAATATCCAACTTTACCGCCATAAAACCCTTTTTGCCCTTTATCTGGGAATGCATGGGGATATATTGTCGGTTATAAGCCTACCAAGTATATATGCACTTTGCGTAGGGGATATAATATGAGGCAATATTTTCTTCAAACAATTTGTAAGGACCTTAGAAATTAATTTGTATAAGACATTACACAAACTAATAGATTTAAATTTGGTGACACTCAACGGGTTTTTAACCTTGGGAATCAAAGCTATGTGCGTCAAGTTTAAAGTAGAGGGCATAATACTAGAATTTAATATCTCCAGAACCGTCTGCGCAAAATTGTATCCCAATGGTTTTGGAAGAAACTTGCTGGAAAACCATCTGGCTTTATGTTCATTCTAAAAATGAAAGATAGGCCAAATCTTTCATTTTTAGAATAATCATAGAGAGCATTATTGTGTCCCAACATCACTCATCATCTATTCAATCATTTTCCTTAATGCTCGATACCTTAAGAGAAAAAAATTGCATGTTTATTTCAAGAGAGTAATGATCACACATCGATCAATTTTAATGGGGTAAATTAATAGAAGCAAGATTTGAACCGATCAAGGTTTTTTTATTTTGATATTATATTAAATAAGTATAAACTTAAAGATTGATGTTTAGTGTCACATCATTCAATTATATGATCAAGCTCCGACAGGTCCCAACCAGGTCCCGATGTCAGGGTTCTATCTAGGTCATAGTGAGGTCTCGGTCAGGTCCTGACGAGGTTTCGATGAAGTCGTGGCAAGATCCATCAATTTAAGAATTAGATGCTCAAACTCAAATAATGATTTGTAGTTTTTAAAATATAAATTATCTTGTGGAAATTAAATAGGCTTTTTTCGATCAACCCAAAAATATTTTTTGTTGCCTTAAAAACTTCAAAATATGAAAAATATTTTTCAAAAATACAGAAAACGACCGGAGCCTAAATTTAATAATTTATTTCGATATTTTATCATCTTCAACCAATTTCATTTCCGGAAATTGATAAGGAATTCTAGGATAATCAAACAAATAAAAATATGAAATGACAACCGAGAACAAATTCTATGATAAAAAAAATAATAAAAAATAAAAAGTTAATAACTTTTTTAGTACCTGAGTTTTAATATTTTTATTTTTTCCTCTCTAAGTTTTAAAAAAGACAAATCTAATACCTTAGATTTTGGAAAAGATCGAATCACCGCCTCCGTTGATTGAACAATTCTATGGGGGTGGCCCAACCATCCCACCGCCCCCTCAAACTACCATTACTCGTATAAGTACCAAATGCCGTAAATTTCTATCATAATCACTATTTTGAGAGTGGTTGAGTGTAGACTAGGGTGAGATGGTCCATAGTTGGTACTATAAAACGTACTTAATTTACTTTTTGTCCATAAAACGTATTTAATTATGAGTCATGGTTGACGCGCTATCTTGTTCACGGACTTGATTAAGATCCTTTGCACATTCTGATTTTCAGGTTGCACAAAACTTGTCATTGTTTGCATATTGACATCACAGCCTAGGGGGCGCAACTTTCTTCTTTTGAAATTCTTTATTTATTTATTTATTTTTAGTGAATTATTTATTATTGAGATGTATATGCAGAGAATTTTCTACTGTCAAATGGCTTGTGACTTGTCTTTTTACACTCAATCTTTCTATTAATAGTCTTAGTGGGGTTGTGTCAGAATATAACTCAGTTGAACTTAAGAGAATGCTTGTGGTTCTCATCGTCTAAGCTCCTCCTATGTAACTTCCAGTGAGTAAGTGCTATTATAGTCACGCTCAAATAAAATAGCTACAATTGGTCTTTCTAGCCTACTCTTTATATATATATATGTGTGTGTGTCATTTTGATAATTCATGAACTCACCTAAAGCCAATTGATGTTTTAAGGGAGAAAACTCAAATCTTTCATTTTTAGAATGATCATAAAGAGCATTATTGTGTCCCAACATCACTCATCACCTATTCAATCATTTTCCTTAATGCTCAATATACCTTAAGAGAAAAAACTGCATGTTTATTTCAGTAGAGTAATGATCACATATTGTTTAGGTTATAGTGAAATCTCAGTCGGGTCCCATTGAGGTTTCGATGAAGTCATTGCAGGGCCTATCAATTTGAGAATGAAATGCTTAAACTTAAACAATAATTTACGATTTTTAAAAATAGAAATTATTTTTTAGAAATTAAATAAGCTTTTTTTATCAACCCAAAAGTATTTTTTGTCGCATTAAATACAAAAAATATGTTTCAAAAATACAGAAAACGACCGGAGCCTAAATTTAATAATTTATGTCGATATTTTATCATCTTCAACCAATTTCATTTCCCGAAATCGATAAGTCTCACATTATCCGAAAGTAAAAGGAATTCTAAATAGAAATATGAAATGAAAGCTGAGAACGAATTCTATGATAAAATAAATAAATAAACGCACCTCCTCGAACGTATTTCATGGAATAATAAGTAGTGAAACGCATTTATGACAACCCATCATTTATATTTATTTGCAACTTGCAGCGTTGAAAATTATGACAGCTCCAGTCCACGCCGGAGGTAATCAGATTTGCCAATTTTATGCAGGACAGAAATTTCTTAATTTTTTTTAACCTATTTTAATGAGCGATAAATATCATTTCTCATATGTTTTATTTTTAAATATTTTAATAATTATTTATTATTATTTTACTAATTTAAAAACCCAAATATTATTTTTTTAAAAAACTTAAAAATGTTAAATAACTCTTATTACTTATTAAAATAGATTGAAATAAATTTTTTGCAGGCCAATTTAAAGAAAATTTGTGTCCTTTTTATACATACGGATCCGGCCCCAAAATTTTGGGCAACAAAAAAATAATATTTTTAATGTAATAATATAAAATTAATTAAATATTAAAAATTCAGTAATTAAAAAATAAAAGTATTAAAAAATTAAAACTATTAAAAAAAAGTAAAAACTCAACTCACTTCATCATCATCTCCATCTTCTTGTCGCTTCTCCTCTACTCCAGCTCGTTCATTTCTTTTCTTTTCTCCTTCGCTTTCTCTGAGAGGGAGAGAGAGAGTTGACGGGAGAGAGAGACCCAAAGATGGAGAGAGCACAAGAGGGAGAGAAGGCGAGATTTTTAGAGAAACAGAGGGTAGAGAGAGACGGAACTGTGAGAGAAATTGCAGAAAAAATTCTGATTTTTGATTACTTTTCTTAGCTGGATTGGGTTTTTGATTAGTGGGTCTTTCTGGGTTTTTCTGTACATTTTTTTTTTATGTAGCGCAGAGTGTAACAAAGCCGGCTCTCTCCCCCTTTGGCCGGTATGGGGTGGCCGAAACCACCCCCTTGGGGTGGTCCGGCCACTCCAAAAACCCAAGCTTTTTTTCCCCAAAAGCCAAAAAAAAACCACCTAATAGTTTTGGTTTTTTAATATTTTTTTTTAATTATTATTTTTTAATATTTATTTAATTTTATATTATTACATTAAATTTTCTTTTATTATTATTGCCTACCCCACATAAGCCGGATCCTATACATACAAGCCGACAAAATTTAAACAGATAAAATTGGCCTTGATGTGCGTGCTGGAGCTGGCAATTAATTAATTAGTACAAAACCTACCCCCTCTCACATTCCCAACCAAAATAAAAGGGATGGCAATTAATTACAACCAAACATGTTTGGTTCCAAATAGGGAGTGCTCACGAGTCATGACGCAAACATGATGCGAACATGATGCGCATGCAGTTAAATTTACCAATTTGAAGAGAAGCATGGCCGTATCTGCAGTTAAATTGCTTCTCTTCAAATTGGTAAATTTTTTTTGAAAGGTGATTTTCAAGTAGTCATTATGAGTTTATGACTCTTTAGCAGCCCGATATTTCTCTCTATTAGCTGATTTCTTCAATTATCTCTGATATCTTCGACTCTATCTTAGCATATTTTTTTTGAAAAGTTAAAGTAGTTAACAGAAGTGCTAACTTCTACGTCTATTATGCAATATAGTGGGTCGCGATAAAAAAAATTTTTGGCTGCATTCTCTGTCATGTTTCTTCTTCTCTCTCAGATCCCATAGTCAATGGGAAGGATCCTCCTGACGTTTTATTGCTTTCCTAGTTTGTTGTTTGCTGCTTTTGTTTTTGCTTTTTGATGTAATCACGTAATTTTTTAAAAAAAAAACAAAAAAAACAAAGGTGAATAAATTATATGGGGGGATTTAGCTATAAACAAACCAACCAACAAACAAATTAAATACATCAAGCACACGCCTGCTTTTACTTAGATTATAAAAAATTTAATTAATTCAGCCTATTAGACTAACAACTACCTTTAAAATTTTCAGCAATCAGCTTATTAATGTTTGAATCAAGGCCATGCTTAAATCTATAGGTTGCTCTCTATCCATTCCAAAGAATAATATTCATGACCGATAAAAATAAATTTAATCGTTTAATAATTATTTTAATATTTATATTTTTGAAAGCATTCATCGCTTGTCATTTTCTTTCCTCTGTTTGCATTGATATCCACCTTCAATTATATAATAGAGAATGGCAACTTCCTTTTCTCATTTGAATAAGAGAAAGAAAAAAACAGGAAAAAGAATAGTAATGGTGTGTAGTTGGCATTAAACTCACAAGTACTGTGAAGCATAATAGTCAACAGTGTGAAGTGAAGTTGATTTTTCTCAGCCATAAATTGTGATCGATTAAAGTTGTTTGATTTGTCAAGCATATCCAACGGTCCCTGGCTCCGCGCACAGCATTCTCTAACATAGCACCGCATGCAGCGTGGCCAAATTCATTGGTTGATCGCAGCCGTTGTGACATCGACATAGCTAGCGACTGATGGTGATTAGGTGAATGAGGTTGAAGCCTCCGACATGTTGATGTTATATTCAAACTAATAACAAAAACGATTTGACGCCACTCCGCGGATAAAACTAATCCAAAAGTATCATCACTATTTCAGAGGAAATAAAAAGAAATTGATTAGGCAAAACAAGGAAATCTCTAAAGTGGTTCGGCATGCATTAAGGCATCGGTTTAAATTTTGTAATAAAAAATCTCTACATATGCTTGATTAGTATTAGTTATATTTTTTTTTTTTCTTTTTTCTTTTTTAAAAAAAGAAGTTCATCTTAATCTCATTCATAAAAGATCAAGGGCAAAGCTTTTACAATACAGGGCAAGCTCTGAAGTATCTGTAGCTTAACTACAAAGATGTCAACGTCATACAAGACATATTACAATTCAGACTCTCAAAACAAATCCACTAACCTATGACTAATCAACAAATGAAATACAATCTGTCTAATACATAGGTAGCAAATATTTCTTGGCACTGAGGGTTGAGAACCCCAGGCCAATACTTATTCCTTGACACTGAAGACTGAGAATCACAGGCCAACACTTATCCTTCTCAACCCGAAAGCCAGGATAATGTCCACATCCACAAAAGCAGGCCGACCAAAACAGGACTTATTACAAGCAAAAAAACAATAAAAATATAGGAAAATAAAAGTCGATCGCGTGCAAGCTGACCCCATACAAAGAAGAGTGCGTTGGAAGCTCGTCATGATAGGGGCGCGAAAAAAGCACGACAGTGGGCGGAGGGCGGCAAAACAGGCACGGAGAAGATCGGCAGAACTGCAAAAATCCAGAAAAAAAACACGCAAAAACAAACAGAGAAAAGCAAACCAGCAAAGCAAATACAAGGAAACCACAAAAACCAGAATACAAAGGAAACCAAAGCAAATACAGGGAAACCTAAAAAAACAAACGATCAACCGGAGGGAGGTCCGGACACGATCTGGCCGGAACACTGCTGATGGAGGTGGCGATGGAAGCTTGACGCGGTGGGGGCGCAAAGAGGACCCCCATTAGTGGGAGGGCAGCGAAACGCCAAACGCCGGAAGACCAAAAACAGGGGCACAACCAAAACACTAGGGGTGTTCAAACGGTTATAACCGGTGGCAACCGCAACCGCCTCTGCTTTAGGCGGTTATCGAATTTTTAATAACCGCCTCCGCCTAGGCGGTTAGCGGTTATTCAAACTGCTAACAAGTGGTTATAACCGGTTTCTTAAAAATGAGCTTTTGGGCTTTTTTTATATATATTTTAGGCTATCATTTTTCATATTTTTTGGGCTTATTTTGCCCTATTGGCCGAAAAACATGCTATTTTTTGGGCTTATTTCACATACATAGTCATAATACCCAAATCCATTAAATGACCCAAAGCCAAAACATACTACAACCCACTAAAAGTCTGAAACCAGCAAACGTAAGCAAAACAAATATTACAAGCCTTAGGTTTCATCTTATTCTCCAACCAAAATGACGTTGTTTTGAATTTTTTTATAGATATTTATATATAATTATATATAAATAAAGGCGGTTAGCGGTTAGAACCGTTTTTTCATACCCCTAAAACCGCTAACCACAACCGCCCTAGGTGGTTAGCGGTTTTTAATAACCGCTTTACAAAGCGGTTAGCGGTTATAAATAGTTAGTGATTAGTATAACCACCCCGCTTGAACACCCCTACAAAACACTGAAAGCCCCACAAACAAATGGAAAAAACAAGAAACAAAACCAGGAAAAGAACCAAAAGCCGGAGAAAAAGCCGATCTCAAAACCCAGGCGGCACAGCAGATCCAATGCAAAGGATGGGGCGGGCACAAACGGATCCGGTAGTGAAGTGGTGGGCAGGCGACGGCAGAACCAGGCAAGAGATGAAGATTGATCCAGCACTAAACTCGACCCAAATGAGAAAACTGCTGTAGAAGGGGGCGGCTGGGAAAGAAAACGGCAAAGGGGAAAAAATCGGGTCGGGCTAGAACATCAGGTAAATAACTAGACCCCAATGGTGGAGAGGCTGCCGTAACAAGAGGAGACAAGGAAAGAGGAAACGGGATGGGAGGGGCACCGAGACTAAGGACATTAAGTAAAATACTAGAGCTTGGTGCGAAAGGGACGTGGGGGGGAGGCCATCCCTCCTCCCCTGCAGTTACGGCGTTCTGGGAGGGGGGAGACGGCGGTTGGTTGAAGCTAAGAAAACCCTAGCCTTTTACAATTCTTTTCTTTTTTCAATCTGGATTTCTATTAATGTCATAGTGGGGCTAAGTTAAGTTATTGCTCAGTTGGACTTAAAGGTGTTAGAAAATATACAATATTTTTTGTATATTTTGTAATTATGTTGATATCAAATATTTTCTATTTATGGGTTGATTGTAATTAAATATTGAGATTGTGATTAAATCAAGGAAATTTTATTACTATATGTGTATTTAGACAACACTAGTATCTCAGTTTAAGTTTTTGAGATAATTGATAATTTAACGGAAAGAACGCCAACAATTTCTACCATCTAGGCCCCGCACACAATTAATCTTCCCGACTTACCATTTTTAATTAGAAAAAGAAGGACAAAATCACAAAATAATCTTAAAAGTTTGAAAAACTATTTTGCTCTCCTATATTGCACTTATCGGTTGAAATAGTGAGACTGTCATTCCAAAACTAATGTGATTCAAAAGCTTGCGCCGCCGCCACAGTCTTTTTTTTTTTAAATTAAAAACTAAAAAAAAAAAAAAAGTCTAATCGAGTTGATTTGGTGAGCTGGGCTCCACGAGTCTAGTAGGCTAGTGGGATTTTTTACAACGCACGACACGGGTGCTAGGCTACCTAGCATTCCGCGACGAAGGAATCCTTTTGTTTTCTAGAAGCAGGTGATTCTGGGCGTGGGCCCACCCGTGATATCTTTAGGCACGAAAGGGTGAAGGTTGAGGCTGCCTTGGCGATTTTAGGAAAAAGAAAGGAGAGGAGTTAGAATAATTACATCTTTTTTTTTTTACTTATTTAGGAAATGAAAAACAAGGCTAATGTTTGTTAAACACCAACATATTTCTTCAAGTTTCTTAATAATATACTGTTCACATATTAAAAAAAAGAATGATTAACATGAAAAAAAGAAAAAGTGGTATCGAAAAATAGAAAAATTTATTTTGTAGTGATTTTTTTATTTGAATAGTAAATGATGTGATATAAAAAGTAAATAATTTGATATATTTTTTTTGGAAAAAAAATAAAGTGAATAGTATAGTGAAATGTGGGAAAATGTGATGGAATGAGATGTTGTTTAACAAACAAGGCCGATATCATCTCACCCAAATTAGGATCTTTTCAATTTTAAATAAATTGAATAATATACAATTAGTTATAGCAAAAGAATATTTTTATTCCTTAAAAAAAGTGAAAATGACAAAAATATCTCTCTATTATAACTAAATAGATATTATTCTATTCATTTGAAATTGAGAGGATCATGTTCCCCTCACACACAATTTACTTCATTTTTTTCCTTCAAATAAATCAACATTAAAACATTCACATTTTTATATCACATAATTTACATTTTATATCACATCATTTACTTTTTACTACTATTTAAATAAAAAAAATAACTATAAAACAAAATTTTTCTACTTTTTAATACAATTTTTTTTTCGCTTTTTTATATCAATCATTATTTTCTTTTTTCTTTTTTTTAAAAAAAAAAAAAAATTATTGTGAACCAATGTCTTAAAAAAGTATTGTTGTTTAAGAAACAAGACCAAGATGCTTGGGGAGATTTTAGATACCGGTGATTGTCTTTCAACGGCTCCAATTCGGTTTTTTACAGTGTCTACCTTGCAACAACAATTTAATGGTAGTGTTGCTTTTACTACAAAGGACTCTTAATTGAATTCTTTTGCAAACCGCCTTGTACAGTCCTAAAAAATGTCTAAATTATTTACAGTTCTTTTGGGACTATAGACAATATCATTGTTTGCTGTTTGATCCTTTTAGACCGAATCCATAATTTGTTAATGAATTTATAATGCTTTAGTTGTTTATCCTGTAACTCATTTCCCTTATTTGATTAAAAAAGAAAAAAGGCCAAGATGCTTGAAAAAATTAAAAAAAAAAAAGAAGATCAGCTTCCCCGAACAAGTCGGAATTGTTCCAACAAAGGGTAAAGGAAAATCATAAATGATAATGTCCTGTCTCGTCTGAGGGAGTGACAGTCCAGAACTGGCAAATCTAACACTTTAATTGCTTGTAACCCAACCATGTGCAAGCATTTTAATGGAGTCACTGAGTCAGTATGGTACAAAGATTTCTTTTAAATTTAGCAATATTATATCTTTATTTTGCATGCATTTTTAATGAAAATGACAAAACTGAAAAGAATATACTTTTTCAAATAGAATTTCTATCAGCTTTGTCTTTATTATGTAAAATGCATGTTGTAAAATATATATATATATATATATATATATAACATTTGTATAAATTATTCTTCTAATGAATTTGAAAGAAGTGTATGTCAAAGTCTTGCAAAAAAGAAAGATTATTGCTATTGCCAATTGTCAAAAAGCAAATCTCATGTAAGGCCTTACTT
>CM017327.1:1461744-1486508 GCA_006937295.1 Carpinus fangiana | reverse complement strand
TATATAAAAAGAGAAACAACAAGCAAAAGCGAACTACAAAAGGCAAACAGGTAGGGGGTCCTCTCCACTAACAGGAGAGGGAAAAAGAAAGGGGATAGAAGAGAAGGGAATGCTGCCAGAATGAGATCTGGCTGCGGCCCAGCGTGCTAAAGAATGAGCACAGAAGTTAAAACTTCTTTTGATCTTCTGAGCTTCCCAAACGGAAGCATCGGGAATAGAGTCTAAAGAGTCTAAAATGACAGAAGAAATCGTCCAATCTCTAACTGAATTTGGATTGTTAAGGGCATGAACCACCACATCAGAGTCGCCTTCAAGAATAAACTGAGGAAGGGAAAGAGCCACAGCTATCGAGCATGCCAGTTGAGCTGCTCGAGCTTCGCCAACATTTGGAGAGCAAGATGGGCCAATTTGAGATGACATATGGAGAACGTGACCCCTTGAATCACGGCAGACCACAGCTTGAGCCGAGAAAGAATCTCGAATGGCTGTGTCAAAATTAATTTTGATCCAATTTGGTTGAGGGGGAACCCAAGTCTCGGACTGAACCGGGGAGACAGAATGCCAAGCTTGGAAGTGTTCGAGGGATATTTTATTGATGTGCAGCGACACAGATCTTGCTTCGAAAGAGAGGTCCTCGTGGAGAGCTTTGTTCCTGTAGAACCAAAGAATGTCACAAGTAACATAAGCAAAAATTTGGAATTTGTGCTTGTCCCTAGGAGGGATTCCAAGAGAGCGATCTGGAGAAATAATAGCGGCAATCCATTCCACCATAGAAGAGAAATGGAAAGCGGTTGAATCCAGAGGCCAAAATGAGAGATGCCAAACAACTCGAGCAAAGAAACATTCAAAGAACAGGTGAGAGAGGGAGTCTTCTGTTGCCTTACAAAGCGGACATTGGGAATCAGAGATGGGGAACAAGAGTCCTAGACGCTCCTTGGTCGGGAGGATATTCCAAGCAATCTTCCACAAAAATAATCTAAGCCAATCATTCAGATTCAGTTTCCAGATAGACTTCCAGAAAGGGGAGGGGACAGAACTGGAAGAGGGGCTGGCCGCTGTGATGAGGCTGTAGACCGAGGAAGTGGAGAAATCTCCAGAGGTAGATGGGGTCCAAATAAACTGGGTGCTAGGATCTGTAGCAATACGGAGCTTGAGAATTTCACTTGCCGAAGTAGGATCAAAGAGAGCATGAATTGCTGAAGCCTTCCAGCTGGGACTGTCGGTGTTAATAAGATCCATAATCTGAAGAGATGGAAAATTCCTGTTAAGAGGAAATTTGGGTTGAGGCTTGAAGGATGGAATTGTGGGAACCCAGTTTGAGGTCCAAATGGGAGCAGACGAGAGCCGAGAAACCCTTAGACATGCTCTAGCCGAAATGATAGGCTTTATTCTCTGAATGCCTTTCCAGAGCCAGGAGGCAGTGGATGGTGCAGGAGAGGAGAGGAAGTCCCCATATTTTATATACTTTCCATGAAGTTGATTAACCCAAAGGCAGTCTGTTTTGGAAAGGAGCTTCCAACCGAGCTTGGCAATAAGAGCTAAATTAAATTCATGCATCCTCTTGAAACCGAGGCCTCCCAAGTGTTTTGGGGTACTAATGGAACTCCAAGATTTTAAGGAAAGATTCCGAGATCTACTGACTGGAAAACCCCACAAGAAATTCTTAAAAAGTCTGTCTAATAAGGTGGAAATAGAATTAGGAAGAAGAAAAGTGCTCATAGCATAGGCGGGAATGGAAGAAGCCACTGATTTGAGAAGTACAGAACGCTCGGCCTGGGACAGAGTTTTAGCTCGCCAGCCCTCAATTTTCCCTGACACTTTATCCAAAATATCCTTGAAATCAGCAGATTTAGACTTACCAAAAAAGAGAGGCAAGCCAAGATATTTTGCGGAAGACAACGCCCTTTTAAAAGGTAAGATACCACAAATACTATGAATGACAGATGAGTCCGTGTTTCTGCTGAAGTGGATAGACGATTTAGAAGGATTTATAGCTTGGCCTGACCAAGAGCAGTATTGATCTAAGACGACCTTGAGAGAGTGAGCCTGAGCCGAAGTAGCCTTAGCAAAGAGAATGAGGTCGTCGGCAAAGAGCAGATGGGAGATAGGGGAATAAGACCTTGCAATTTTAATGCCACTCAGAAGACCCTGAGATTCTTGACGAAGCAAAAGCTGAGATAAGACCTCAGATCCTAGAATAAAAAGGAAAGGAGAGAGCGGATTCCCCTGTCGAAGTCCTCTCTCTGGATTGAAGTTGCCAAAGGGGCTACCATTGAGCATGATGGAGAAAGACGGAGAAGTAATGCACATACGTATCCAGTTAATCCAAGTGAAATGAAAACCAAGTTTGGATAGAATAGAGAGAATAAAAGTCCATTCCATTCGGTCAAAGGCTTTCTCCATATCAATCTTGATGGCCATGAGCCCACCTCTACCTCTTTTTGAATTGACAGAATGAAAAAGCTCATGAGCCATAACAGAGTTATCTTGAATAGACCTGGAGGGTACAAAAGCCGATTGATGAGGAGAAATAAAGCGATGAAGAAGACCTTTGAACCTGTTCGCCAAGAGTTTGGAGATGATCTTGTAAATAGTATTGCAAAGGCTAATTGGGCGGAATTGATGGACGGAAGAGGCCCCTAGCAGTTTAGGGATGAGAACAATGAAAGTATGATTATGCTGCTGTTGAAGTTGATTATTGCCAAAAAAATCCCAGATAGAAGAGAGAACCACATCTTTGACAGTACTCCAATAAGTTTTATAAAATAAGGCAGTAAACCCATCTGGACCTGAAGCTTTGGTGGATCCCATATCAGAGAGAGCAGAAAAAATTTCATGTTCCGAGGGAAGGGCACATAAAGAAATATTGTCCTCCATAGTAATGCAGCTATCAAATAGAGACAGGAGATCGCCATCTAAAGTGGGACCAGAGGAGGTGAAGACATTCCTGAAATGAGAAATAAAGCAGTTGCCAATGTCCTGTCGTTCAGAAGACCTCTGTCTTATTGGATTGATATAATGGTGTTTGTCAGTTTTTAGATCAACCTTATTAAAAAGAAAAAAGAAAAAAGAAGAAGAATAAAGAATAAAGAATAAAATGTTACATACCATTTAAGTATCACACATAACTAACGGTCTAATAATCATAGATTTTTTAATTTTTTTTTTAAACCAAAAAAACAAAATGGTTGATTCAATGGCTACAATACTTGCTAAGTTAACTTAATAAATATTTGTGACATGTTTGTGTAGCATATATCATTTAAAATAATAATTAGCAACATTAACCCAATAAAAATGGGGAAAATAATCTTTTCTATTTTTTATTGTTAGTGCATTTAGAAAGATAGTGTTGTCCAAAAATTTTAACCTAAATGGCACTAGTTGGAATGAATTACAAATGGCAATCGTTTTTGGTTACTGTGCATTTCCCTACAAACAAACAACAGGAACAGAAAGGGGAAGAGAAAGATCCAGCACTAGGACTAAGTCTAGCAAAGGATTATGGATAATGTGGAAGACTTTGATTATATTTATAGATAATGTCGTGAGAAGGAATACGTATGGTACAATTGTTGAGACTTGCATGTACTTCATCTCTCCGTTTTGCTAGAGATCCTTCTTTTCAATCTTTTCTTGTGGTGTGGGTAATTCGGCCAACGCTCTTACACTATACACATGAATCAGTCGTGATGATGCAATAACTCTCGAATTTAATATAAAACTAGATTAGATCCCGCGTTATGCGTTGGGGTACCGACTCCTCCAACCCACATATAGGACTCAAGTTGTCACTCCTTTTCTGAATAAATTCTGTTTGGTCTGCAACAGGTTGTGGAGAGTCTTCCATAAGAACATCTTGACAACGTTTGGTACATGGAGCCTCCAAAGAAGCTTCCAAATTATTGCCTTATTTTCGACTGCCGAGCAGCCACAAAGAGATAATTCTGTTAGTTCCACTTTCATGTGGTAAGCACTTTTGACTGTAAACTCACCATTTGTCGTACATTGCCATATTCGTCTGTCACGGGCCTGCAAGTGGCTCAGCGGAATGTTAAGTATAATATTAGCCTCATTTTCTCAGAAAATCTCCTGCACTTTTGTGACATTCCACGTCTTGGTGTCTTTGTCAATTAGAGCACTAACACGCACCTCAGCTGGAATTGTATTGATAGGAGTTTGCACCGAGAATGATGTTGGATAAGGGATCCATCTATCTTTCCATACGCTTACATCCTCTCCATCCCCAATCCAGTGGCGGAGCCAGACATTTTATATTGTAGGTGCCACTGATTTTTGTTTTTTTGTTTTTTTTGGCATCATGTAATGAATGGGTAGTTTTTTAATTTTTTTTCTTCTTTTTCTAATGCTACTTTGGTTATCGATTTAGAGCGGTGTTATATTTCACGATCCTGATATAACTGTATTAATCAATTAGTTATTGTAGAAAATGACTTAACTCTATAAATCATGTTTTTATCCCATAATTAGCATACAATATTGACGTGACAGTTTTAATTAACTCATAGATCAATCTTTATTAAAAAAACAAAAAAATCAACGGTTGGTTTCCCGTAGAAAATCATCTCCATTTTGAATTCTTGAATATTTATCTTTGGACACTTCATAAAGTTATTCATACATTGGCCGAGTAGTGCTCATAAATGACTAATACTTTTAGAGTAATAGTGAATAGCTAGTGGATTTGTGGGTTATAAATAATATCAAATAACCTAATAATACCACGTGACTTTTGTGGGATATGTTACATGTCTATTTTCAATTTCTAATTAGAAACTAATAATAAGAGAACAAGTACATTAGGAGTAATGTTACATACTACACCTCTATTTTATTGGATTGATATAATGGTGTTTGTCAGTTCTTAGTTCAACCTTATTAAAAAAAAAAAAAAAGAACATAGAATAAAATGTTACATAGCATTTAAGTATCACGCATTAACTAACGGTCTAATAATCATAGATTTTATTTTTTATTTTTTATTATTTTTTATTTTTTTTCAAACCAAAAAAAACAAAATTGTTGATTCAATGGCTACAATACCTGCTAAGTTAACTTAATAAATAATTGTGACATGTTTGTGTAACATATATCATTTAAAATAATAATTAGCAACATTAACCCAATAAAAATGGGGAAAATAATCCTTTCTATTTTTTATTGTTAGTGCATTTAAAAAGGTAGTGTTGTCCAAAAATTTTAACCTAAATGGCACTGATTGGAATGAATTACATATCATTTCTCTTTCAGGAAGTTGAATATATTTACTAAATGGCAATATTTTTTGGTTACTGTGCATTTCCCCACAAACAAACAACAGGAACAGGAATAGGAAGAAAAAGATCCAGCACTAGGACTAAGTCTAGCAAAGGATTATGGATAATGTGGAAGACTTTGATTATATTTATAGATAATATCGTGAGAAGGAATACATATAGTACAATTGTTGAGACTTGCATGTACTTCATCTCTCCGTTTTGTTGGAGATCCTTCTTTTCAATCTTTTCTTGTGGTGTGGGTAATTCGGCCAATGCTCTAACACTACACACATGAATTAGTCGTGATGATGCGATAACTCTCGAATTTAATATAAAACTGGCTTAGAGCCCGCGCTATGCGTTGGGTTTATATATATAATTATAATTAAGTCAAAAAGTCTTTAAAATATTATTAACAACAATTTTTATTTTCTTTTCTTAATTAACAAATTAGCTACGAAAAATGATAAATGTTCATAAGATCATTTTAAACTGTAGTTTTACTTAATAGCATAAACCCACACATACAATAAATTTAAAAATTCATAAATTTTAGTTCTTATAAATTGAAACATGTTAAATATATGTTCTCATATATGTAGTTTAAAATGAAATATAAAGGAAAAAAATTCAAAATAAAAATTTAGAATAATCAATTATAGAAAATGATTGATTAATCATTATAGAAAACCATTGATTAATCATTATATTCCAACAACAATATCACTTCTCCTCCACTACACAATCAATTATGATAAACTTTTGTCTTTCAGAAGTTGAACTTTCTCTTCATAAACAATTTTTTTTGACGAATTTTACTATTACATTGAAAAAAAATAAAGAAGTGTTCTAAAATATATGAGCATGTTGATATCTGATTACAGTTATGTTTACTAATTTTGTAAACAAAAGAATATTGGAAGTTTAATTTTTCTTTTAAAAATGAAGAGATAAAAAATAGCGGCAGGAATATTGAAATACCCAAAAACAAAAATGAACAACAAAAGTCAATAAAATTGACAAAAGAAAACTAGTAACTTGTATCAAATAAAAATAGGGAAAAGTATAAAATGGCCCCCTAAACTACCACCCATTTGTAAAATGGCTCCCCAAACTTTTAATTGGTATAAAGTAGCCCCTCAAATTACCAACCCTTTATAAAATGGCCCAATCCGTTAGATGAAACCGTCAAAATGGATGGAAAACCCAAAACGAAGTCGTTTTGGGTTGTAAAATTACTAAAATACCCTTGTTAAAATAAAAAATAAAATTAAAAAACCCCATAAAAAACGGCGTCGTTTTGCCCTATCTTCAACATCATCCTTCTTCCCTCGTGTTCTTTACCAGCGACTGGTTTGAATCCAAGCAATTGAATCACAGATAATTTTTTGTTCAAGATTTCTTGCAGAAAAAAGACAATCACGATTTCACACCGAAATCACCTCATTTACACAAAAAAACACTCATATATAGTGTAAATGAATTTCAACAAATAAAAATTTGTCTATATACAGTATAACCCATAAAAAGAAATCTGCTCCATCGACCTCCCCTTCTTCACCACCACCATCTTCTATGCTGCCTCGTCCTCCTCACGATGCCGTTTTATTTCTCCGAACGCGGCATCTAACAATGACTTTCTAGCTTCCATCTCCTTTGCTGCCTTGTCCTCCTCACGACTCCATTTTCTTTCTCTGAACGCTGCATTCGACTCCGACTTCCCAGCTTCGATTGGGAAATTGAGTTTGGCTTTTCAGCAGTGGTATTCGAGCGCGGCTTTGTTGTAGGCCTTGGTAGCTTCGATAGCAGTGTCGAAGGTCCCCAGCCACTTGTCCTTGGCAAAGCGTATGATCTTTGCCCCATACTTGCCCTGCTTTATTTTTGTGACACCTCTGTAGTGCTTTTCTTCTTCAACACTTGGGTTTTCGGGTACGGCCGGCAATAATTCAGGTTGGGCATTCGGGTTCTCAAATAGGATCCCCTCTGAGTTCACTAATTCCTCCTCACGACTCCATTTTCTTTCTCCAGACTTGGCATTTGAGTCCGACTTCCCAGCTTCAATTGGGAAATTGAGTTTGGCTTTTCGGCCATGGTATTCGAGCGCGGCTTTGTCGTAGGCCTTGGCAGCTTGATGATCTGATCTCTAGAGATCGAGAGGCTTGATCAAACATGGATCTGATCTCTGCGACAGGGAAGCGGGTCTGCGACGGAGAAGTGGGTCTGGGTTCTGCAACAGGGATTTGTTGAGGAGAACATAAAACGACGACATTTAAGGGTTTTTTTTTTCCTTCTAAAGAGGGCATTTTAGTAATTTTACAGTCTAAAACGACGTCGTTTTGGGTTTTCCATCCATTTTGACAGTTTCATCTAACAGATGGGGCCATTTTAGAAGGAGTTGATAGTTCGAGAGGCTGCTTTATACCAATTGGAAGTTTGAGGGGTTATTTTACAAATGAGTGGTAGTTTGGGAGGCCATTTTATACTTTTCCCATAAAAATAAGTAAATTTGAATAAAAAATAATATATAAAGACAATTTAATGCATTAGAAATAAAACCCCTATGTTTTAATTGTCTCACTAAAAGGTTATCTAAACATACATTTTCATACATTTATATTAAAAAATATGGACACGTGTCGCAATTCTAAGCACTCTCTATGTCAAAACTCGACTTTTATATGATATATGATAATATAAAGAGAAAGCAAGAGAATATTAAAAGAAATATAAAGAGAGATAATTTGTAAACCTTTTGTTTTATTCATTAAGACAATTAAACATAAAGCAAGAGAAGATAAAAAGAAAATTAGATAAAAAGAGAAAGAGACAATTTGAAAACATTTTGTTTTTTTTATTAAGACAATTCAATGCATTACAAATAAAACCCCTATGTTTTAATTGTCTCACTAAAATGCTATCTAAACATACATTTGTATTAAAAAACATGGACACGTGTCACTTATATATATATGATAATATAAAGAGAAAGCAATAGAAGATTAAAAGAAAAAGGGAAATTACATTAAAATACCTTGGGTCGGCAGCCGGATTTTTTTAAATCCCTAAGTTTTTTTTTTTTGACAATTCACTCCCTGAGTAAATCGAAATCACAATGAAATCCCTGCAGTCAAAATTTTGCTAACTACCATTTGTCTGGGTCAAAACGCACCGTTTTGACCCATTAAAATATTAATTTTTTAAAAATTAATTTTTAAAAATAAAAATAAAAAAATTAATAAAAGAAGAAGAAGAAGAAGAAGAAGAAGAAGAGAGAATGTAGGGGTGGTTGAACCACCCCCTTAGGCTTGGGGGTGGTTTGGCCACCCCTAGACCAATCGGTATAGGGGTGGTCGAACCACCCCCATGGCCAAGGGGGTGGTCCGGCCACCCCAAAAGGCCACAAAAAAATAAAAAAGGTTTTGGCTTATGGGGGTGGCTAGATCATCCCCTTAGGCCATGGGGGTGGCTCGGCCACCCCTAGTCCGGCCGTATGGGGTTGGCTCAGCCACCCCCAGACCGACCGTATGGGGGTGGTTGAGCTCAGCCACCCCGAGGTGGTTCGCCCCCCCCTCCCCCAAAAGGCCAAAAAAAAAAAAAAAAGAAAAAGAAAAAAGAAGAGGTTTTGGCTTTTGGGGGTAGCCGGACCACCCCCTTAGGCCATGGGGATGGTTCGGCCACCTCCAGACCGGCCAAAAAAAAAAATAAATTTTTGGCTTTTGGGGGTGGTTGGACCACCCCTTTAGGCCATAGGGGTGGTTCGGCCACTCGTAGACTGACCGGTCTGGGGGTGGCCGAAGCACCCCCAACCCTAAGGTGGTGGCTAGCGGGTTCGGCCACCCCTGCATTCTCTCTCTTTTTATTTATTTATTTATTTTTAGATTTAAATTTTAAAAAATTAATATTTTAATAGGTCAAAACGATGCGTTTTGACCCAGACTAATGGCAGTTAACAAAATTTGACGGATTGGATTTTATTATAAATTCGATTTACTCGGGGAGTAAATTGTCAAAAAAAAAAAAGAAGACTTCTTATAGGTGTGACAGAATGAGATCTAGTATTTCTTGCTGACATGCTTGTATATACCAAACGAAAACTTCTTATATTACTCAATTTCACCATCAGTTAAACATGGTTAATCCTCCAAGCTTGCAAAAAGGGACATACAAGCATTCATATCCGATTCAATAAATTTTAGGGTTAAATACCTATTACATCATTAGGGTTTCACAACTTTATTTTTTTCCCCTTAGGGTTTGATTTTTATCACATGAGGTCTCTGTGGTTTTGATAAAGGACCAAATTGGTCATTCTGTCAGTTGACTTAATGGATTGAAACGTGGACAAATTAAAATTTAACAATTGGCACAAGTGGTCACGTTGTCATTGATGACGTGGCCACCTAATTATTATTTATTTTTTTCAAAAAAAAGACAAAATTTGGGGTGGCTTCGACCATCCCCTTGGGCACTAAGGGGTGGCTCGGCCGGAGCCAAGGGGATGGCCAAAACCACCCTCAATGGTGGTTTGGGGGTGGTTTCGGCTACCCCTTTGGCTCTATGGGGGTGGCTCGAGCCATGAGGGTGGCTCCTTGGTGCCCAAGGGGGTTGCCATAGCCACCCCAAATTTTTTTGTCTTTTTTTTTTTTTTAAAAAAAGTATTATTTTTGAATTGTTTTAAAAATAAAAAATTTAATTAGGTGGCCACATCATTAGTGATGACATGGTTACTTGTGCCAAGTGTCAAATTTTCATTTGTTCACGTGTTAGTCCGTTAAATCAACTGAAAGAATGACCAATTTGGTCCTTTATCAAAACCACATGGACTTCATGTGATAAAAATCAAACCCTAAGGGGGAAAAAATAAAGTTGTGAAACTCTAAGGGGGTATTAAGTATTTAACCCTAAATTTTAACTAATTAATTTTAATTAAATCATAATTAAAGGTGGAAAATAAAAGGTCGTATATCTTGAGTCTACCACCAGGGTTCACGGGAGAAATGTTAGGTTTTATTCTTCTAACTATCTTTTTTTCAAATGGATTTAAATTCACCATTGGATTTGTAGGTTTACATGTGAATCCTATATATTCAATGGTAAATTTAAAAAGAATATGCATGGAAATAGTTGATAAATGGTTCGGAGAATGAGACTTAACGTTTTTCGGGTCGACAGGGCCAGGCGCTCTTTACATGATTGGTCATGCCCATTTGATAAATTCAAATGCTGAATAGTCTGCTGCATAGAAAGATGGGCACTGGATATGTGGCTTCTATCATGACAAGTACTCGCAAATGTTGACTCATTTAATTGTTACCAAATTGTTCTTCAATAATGGTGGTTGATGGTCTGGTTGCTGCTTCATATGGGCCTCCAACATTCAATGCTGATGGAGCATGTTACTTACCAAATTTAGTGATGAGGTGACTGTACGATAACATATTAATGCTCTGATAATTAGAATTCAAATTTTATTCTTGCTTTTTTTTTTTTTCTTCCTTTATATTTCTTTTCATTTTAAACTACTCTGCCATGAACAAAGATGTTACTGTGTTTTAATTTATATAAATTAAACTAAATTCAATGGTCTTATGTTTTAATCGATCTGTGTATAATTGTGTCATTAAGTATATATTTAGTACACTTTAAAAAAAAGTACATGTTCAATAATGTACTGGTGTATAACCTTTAGTATAACTCTTCGTTAAAAGAGGCATGAAAGATTTTTTCACATGAAAAGTATGATGTAGATGCGTTTAAATTTTAAAAAAGAATCTCGCGCATAACGCGGGTTATGTGCTAGTTAAACATAAAGCAAGAGAAAATGAAAAGAAAATTAGATAAAGAGAGAGAAAGAGACAATTTGAAAACCATTTGTTTTATTCATTAAGAAAATTTAATGCATTACAAATAAAACTCCTATGTTTTAATTGTTTCACTAAAATGCTATTTAAACGTACATTTTTATATATTTGTATTAAAAAATATGGACACATATTACAATTCTAAACACTCTTTACGTCAAAACTCGGCTTTTATATATATATATGATTAGCTATTAAATTTCATTTCCACACAACACAAGTTTGACGCGAAAGTAAGAAATATCAACCCTAAATGCTTATGAAAGATAAACGGATATCCTAAATTGAAAGGGCCTTGATTTTCTTTTCACGTGCTTATGACTATTGAACATTTGAACATACTTTTTTTTTATATATATAAACGGACAACTTAACAATAGCGAAAGAGGTACAATGCATGGTCGCACTTATGAATAAGTTTCCCGTATCATATTACAAAGAAACCCCACAAGAAAAAACACCAATAGCAATGTACAAATCTATTCACAGCTAACCAAAAACTAACAAACGAATTGAACCAGCCATCAACAGCACATGTAAGTGGGAATATTGGAAATTATAGAAAGCAATAATCATGAAACAAAAGAATAACGACTTTAATAGGCAAAGGGCTATCCCACTTTGCATTCTGCTTTTCATTTTTCTTCCTCGTCAATGACTTTATTGAGCCTCATACTCTTTGTGTGTGATAGAGATTCCATTTTCGTTGTTCTTTTCAATCTTAATTTGTTCGGTTTCTTTTGAAGTTGGTCAAGCTCTAATTCTTTGGAAATTCTCTTACTCTCGATGAACCCATTATAGTGGGCTGCGACTTTTATTGGCTGCATTTTCGAGTGACTCATGCGCGCTTATAGCTATAAGAACTATAAGACATGCACCGGTGGCTTGTTGGCCCCTAGCCAATTATATTTCATGCTATATATGTAACTATAATTCTTTGCTTATTTATCTATGATAAACTAACATTTATCCCCCAAAAAATCTCATTATTAGGAGGGTGTTAATTTGTGATGGATGACCAAAAGGAAGGAAGAAAGGCACTTCAATGGCGAACCTCAGACTCGTTATCCAAATGCTTGTGGCGTTCATTAAATTACTATCTCATTGCGTCAAAACATTTGATATTTTTCTACATTGCACCCCACAACCCTCCCAGAAAGTCAACATCGCCAAATCCACAGGCCACAACTGTCTGTCTGAGGATTAAAATTTTGAAAATAGATAGAACTACATTAAATTTATATACCGAGATCGTTCCAAATTTGCTGACGATTTTTTGTTTAGTTATATATTTCCATTATTTTTTTTCCACTTGGGTGAAAATGATGGCTCTCACCTGCATCGGCCACAAATTTGTGAGTGGCCGTGATGGAGTCATGCTCAGAAAGACAGCACCCTCCACAAGGCACTAAATTTCAAACTTAATACTTAACCCTAGTGCAGTGTAAGCTTCGACTATTCTAATACAATTTGAACTATTCAATGCTCCCCCTACTAAGTAGTAAGCATTTCTCCGCTTTTATTTCCTGTCAACCTTAATTTCCTTGGTTTGCTCGTAGCTTGGTTGGTTTGCATGATTTGCTCGTAGTTGGAGTTTTTTTTGCTCTACTTGATTTGAATTCTTTGATCATTTGTTTTATTTACAAATTGTTATAAGCTAGCATTTCTTTTTCTTCAGATCAATTGGGTTGCTTTGGAATTCAATTGTGTAAGTTCTGATAGTTATTTCCTGTTATCAGGTCGAGTGCTCGGATATTTTTTGATAACTATGAAATAGTGTTTTTTTTTTTTTTTTTTGAAAAATCTGTTTATCTTATTCCAAAAAACAAACGTTCAAAAGAACGGTACACTCAGGCTCTGTTAGACAACGGGGCTGGCGTGGTTACTGTGCCCGTTTTGACCGGCCGTACGTTTTGACTGTAAATGTAACGTTAGTTTCGAAATTATGACAGGAACAAATGGACGATTTTGCCCTCAAGCGTTCACAGAAGCCTTCAACCCCTTGTTTCCCAACCAGACGACCCAGAGCACTTCGTCCCCCTAATCCCCCTCCATCTTCACCCCTGCTCGGATTGTCTTCTTTCTACCTGACCCATAATCGGAAATCGGTGCACAAGACACGGCACAGGCCATATATGAATGATTGGAGATTTCAGGGTAGTCCGCGCCGGTGGCTAACCGAAACAGGCCAATACCGAGTCGGCGCTCGGCGCAGAGGTTCAAGGGTGAACCGGCCGGGTCATGGCACTCCAGCAACGGTTCGAGCAAGCCGGAGAGCCATTCGAAGGTCGAGGAGGTCATCCTGAAGCAGTTCTTGAACGAGTCGGGAATCCGAGTCAGGCCAAGTCGATGTCCGAGTTGGGGGTCTTCTTCGTCATGGGTCGGTCCAGAATCTGGTTATGGCAAATGGGTCCACTTGCGTTTCCGAGAAATTGAGAGGAGCGAGAGGGAGGCGGCGATTCCTTGCGAGGAGAGGAAATGGTGGAGGAGAGGGAAAATCTTTGCATTGGAATTAGAAGATAGGGAGAGTGGAGTGGAGGAAGGGAAAACCAGGAGCAAGCGAGAGGGAGAGGGTTGACGCCGAGGTCTGTGTGTGAGAAGACGATACTTTATGGGTATTTTGATAATTTAGCCTTTTGGGTTCTTTCTTGGTTGTAGATTTTTAAGAAAAAGATAAAAAAAAAAAAACAATAACCACGCCTTAAACAGTGTCAACCCCAAACTTCAACCTGGTTGTCAAACACTCCCTCAAGGTGGGGGTAAAGATTCCTCCCTCTTAATAATATAATAGATACACGGGGTATTTCATTCCTCCTCGTCACATCTACGACATGCTTAATGGCCTCCTTGGCTAAACCCATGTGCAGCAAAATTGCCTTCTCGTGGGACAAAAGTAAAGCTTGATCCTCTGAATTCCGCCATGCCTGCTTGGATGTCTTCAATAAGGTGTCCGTACATATTATTGCATGCCTTATCCGAGTTCACTGCCTGCACAATTTGATTTGCATCCCCTTCTAGGATGATATCCTTAGCCCCCCTTTGCCAAGAATCATACCTTGAACTGCCGCCAGGGCTTCTGCAGTACCCGGGTCCACTGTCAACATCTTTGTCGCCATTCGTGCCAAGATAAACCCCCCCCCCTCACGCCCAGCCCCACTCTCCCAGATTTATGCCCAATCGCTGCATCCCAATTAATTTTTATCTTCGTTGCCAGGGGAGGTTGCCACGGGTTGACATTCAAAGCTTGCTGCTGCTCGGGGGGTTCCGTGCCCTTCTCTTTTGCAGAGACGTAGCTGCCTCCCGTATCAACTTGTCCGGGTGTATGAAGTTGTTGTCATGAACAAACTTATTCCGCCTCAGCCAAATGCACCTGTCAGTAACAGAAAAAGCCTCCATCTCCTTCTTCTTATCACACACATCTGCTACTTTCTCCAGGATAAAGGTAAATCCACCCCCCCCCCCCCCCCAAGACGTCTCGTGCCGATTGGCACTCCCAAATAATGTGGGGTACCGACTCCTCCTCCAACCCACATATAGGACACAAGCTATCAGTTGTCACTCCTTCAGGATATCCTTATCCTGGATAGAGGACAGGCAGTACCTGTAACCAAACATGATTCTTCTTCTCCAAATATAACCAGAGTTTCGCCGACAACACTCAGACCATGCCGGCAACCACTGTGACAGCGAAAACAGAGCACTCCGGTGATCAAACTTGATCAAATCCACGCAATATCAACCCACGGTCGGCTCACCGGAAGACGCACCACAACTTAAACCAACAAAACGTGTCTCCGGCCACCACAGACGGCACCAAACATCACAGAGAGAACCGATGACACCAAACAAANCACTAACACGCACCCCAGCTGGAATTGTATTGATAGGAGTTTGCATCGAGAATGATGTTGGATAAGGGATCCATCTATCTTTCCATACGCTTACATCCTCTCCATCCCCAATCCAGTGGCGGAGCCAGGCATTTTAGCATTTTATATTGTAGGTGCCACTGATTTTTTTTTTTTTGCATCATGTAATGGATGGGTAGTTTTTAAATTTTTTTTCTTCTTTTTATAATGCTAGTACTTAAATACAATGAGGAATTGAGCTTAGAATTGTGTCAAATTCTCCAATTAAATGTTTAAATTCTAACAACCAATATTCTCAATATTTAATAACCAAAATATCCAAATTACAAGACCACTTAGATTATGACTTTCACTTTTACTTTCTTCTCTTCTTCCCTACCAACACAATTCCTAATCTAAATAGTCTTGTAATTTAGATATTTTGGTTAAATATTGAAAATATTGGTTATTAGAATTTAAACATTTAATTGGAGAATTTAATTGACACAATTCTAAGCTCAATTCCTCATTGTATTTAAGTACCAGTATTAGAAAAAGATTTTTTTTTTTTTTTTTAATTCCTACCAATGAGTCCCATTGGTAGGAAGAAAAAAAAAAAAAAATAATTAAAGTCTCACGGCACCCCCAAGGGGTGCTGTGACTCCGCCACTGCCCCAATCCTCCATAAAGCACCGTGTTCAATAACTAATTTTGCCGATATGATACTACGCCATGCATAGGATGGCCTCCTACCGACACTTGCCTCCATAATAGATCCATTAGGAAAGTATTTGGCCTTCAATATTCTAGCCACCAAAGACTCGGGATTTTGGAGAATTCTCCAAATTTGCTTCACTAGAAGGGCTTTGTTAAAAGTCACCAAATATCGAAACCCCATGCCCCCCTTATATTTGGCTTTCCCCATCCTTTTCCAACTTATCCAATGGATCTTTGATTGGTTCTCCTTGTGCCCCCACCAAAACTTTTGCATAATTCCATTGATTTCTTTGCAAAGCGCCCTTGGTAGCTTAAAGACACTCATACAAAAAGTAGGAATTGCTTGGGCCACGGATTTTAGTAGGATTTCCTTCCCCGCTTGAGATAAAAACTTCACCTTCCAATTGTTAACAAACTTCCAAACTCTATCTTTAATACCTTTAAAAGCATGCATCCTTGATTTTCCAATAAGGGTCAGAAGGCCCAAATACTTATCATAGCTCCTTGTGGCTTGTAACTCGGAAAGTTGAGATATCTCCCTTCTTCTCGCCTCACTTGTATTCCAACTAAAAAATAATGAAGTTTTCTCCTTGTTTAGTTTCTGCCCCAAAGCCTCCTCATACTTGTCCAAAATCCGTGTAATTCTTCTCCACTTCACTAGATTTGCTTTACAGAATAATAAGCTGTCATCTGCAAAGAAAAGGTGATTAACTCGTGACCCATTTTTGGAATTTGGAACCCCTGTGATGACCCCGGTACTTTCAGCCCTCTATAACATCACACTGAGTGCTTCTGCACACACAAGAAACAAGTAAGGAGATAGAGGGTCTCCCTGTCTCAGGCCCCTTGATGGGATAATGTGTCCCACCTGGTTCCCATTGACCACCACCGAATACATGACAGATTTTACACGCTCCATTATTAACCGCACTCACTTCAGATCAAAACCCAAGTTCTCCATGACACTTTCAATGAAAATCCATTCAACCCGGTCATAAGCCTTGCTCATATCAAGTTTAATACCCATGTACCCCACCTTACTCCACAAGCGAGTGTGCAAGGTCTCATAAGCTGCCAAGATGTTATCTGTGATTAACCTACCAGGTATTAAGGCACTTTGATTACATGAAATTATAAGTGGGAGAACATCCTTAAGATGGTTTGCCAATACTTTAGAAATCAGCTTGTAAAACACGTTACAAAGGCTTATTGGTCTAAAATCTGAAACACTCTTTGGATTTTTAATTTTTGGAATCAATACTATATTGGTAGCATTAACCGACCCCTCCATGGTAGCACTATTTAGGAATTTAAGAACAGCTCTACTTACCTCCGTTCCCACCGTCACCCAATTTGCTGAAAAAATTCTGCTGTATATCCATCCAGGCCCGGTGCTTTCAATGGGTCCATTTGATCCAGCGCTGCTTTTACCCCCAAAGCTGAAAAATCTGCTAGTAATTTGTTGTTCATGTCTCTGGTTACTTTCCTTGCAATACCTGTTATACACTCCTCCACTGCTGTCGGGTTGTTGGAAGTAAGAATAGATTGAAAATACCCCACAAAAGCACCCTCCACGTCCTCTGGCCGAGAGCAAGAAATTCTATTAGCATCCAAAATGGTGCCAATGTTATTTCTCCTATTGTGTTGGGTAGCACATGCATGAAAAAACTTGGTATTTCTAGCCCCGTTCCGCAGCCACTCCACCTTAGCTCGTTGCCGCCACTTTAGATTCTTGTTCCAATAATGCATGGAACTCTGATTTGATTTCTTTCTCTCCCTCCAGGTTCAGTGGTCCAGGCAGAGCTTGGATTTCTTCCAACATTTTTGTCTTGCGCTGAATGAGTTCCTCCGTGTTCTTTGTTTTCTTCTGGACCCATTGCTTTATCATCCTCCTACATCTTTGCATATTCTCCTTGACTGCAACCCAAGGATCTTTGTCACGGGCCTTCACTCTCCATCCTTTTTTTCACCACTTCTCCAAACCCCTCAAATTTAGACCATCAGGATTCAAACCAGAATGGCCTAAAATTTTGCCGATTACGGCCATCGAATATAATGAGGAGTGGGTTGTGGTCTGAAGTTCCGTTAGCTAGAATAGAGACCTCCGCCAATGGGAAAAAATCGCACCACCGCTTGTTAGCCACAGCTCTATCCAATCTCTCTTTTGTGAACTCTCGGCCATGTCTATAGTTATGCCATGTGAACTTCGGACCACTTGCTCCCAAATCGCTTAGAGAGTAGTCTTCCAAAGCCCCTTTAAAGTCTTCAATTAACCATCTAGCTCTTCTTGCACCACCCCATTTTTCCCCATGCTCGAGAATTTCGTTGAAATCCCCCAAGCACAACCATGTCTCTGGTGAAAAAGTGGCCAAATGTCGAAGCAACGCCCATGACTCGCGCCTTTTGGCTGTTTTAGGTTGTCCGTAGAACCCTGTGAATTTCCATACACCCGCATCCTCTCGGCGAGTAATAGTGCAACTAATGTGTGTTCGGCTAAAATTTTGAACATCCAAATGGAACTCGTCAATCCAAAGAATCGCCAAACCACCACTCCATACGACACTATCCACTACGAACATGTGATCAAACTTCAACTTAACACGTAAAAATTCAAGTCTTCTTACTATCATTCTGGTTTCCATGAGGAAGACCAAAAGGGGTTTATTCTCCCTTACTAGTTGGCAAAGGTCCCGAACTGTCTCGGGGTTCCCAAGCTCCCGATAGTTCCAGCTTAGGGCGCTCATTGCTCCAGGTGGGGCTGTGCACCAGCTGCCGCCTTCTAAATTGTTTCACCCTCCTCTTCGAAGAGCCCATTCCGTCCCTTCTTGCCATTGCTTCCATCTCTCCCCCCATCAACCGCACTTACCTTCCTCTTTCCCCCTATGATTTTTTCTCCCCCTAACCTTTTCCCCTTGGCTTTCAGTTCTAATCTTCCTTTGCCAAGCCGGCGTTGTGCCCCACCAGCCGAAAAGACTCCTTTGCTCAAGCTTCGGCCGGAAACTTGCGAGTCCTCAGGAATGTTTCCTTCCCTGTTGCCACAATACGTTCCCTTAGGTGTACCAATGGCAGCAAAGTCTCGCTCCACCTCATTTACTAATCGTGACGTGGAGTCACTCATAAAGGCAGCAGTAAATGGTAGAACTTTTTCTTTCCCCATCGTGCCCCAAATCATCTTTTCCTTCAACATGTCCCACTGACCCACGTACACACTAGATCCCTTACCATAACCCTCCGTTACTTCATTATTGTCTACCAAATGAGGTTGCGACAGATCCCTTGATTTCCGCCCATCATGTAATGGACTCTTCAATGCATTTCCTTCTGCGCTACTACCATTAATACCCAAATCCCCCACCTCACGACTACTGTCGTCTTCCGTTTCCATAACCAGTGAAGAGTATCCAGGTGAGAAAGACCATCTTCTCCTTGTACCTAGCTACATTGTCACCTGATTTGCTCCCGCCACCTTCGCTAGCAACTTCCTCTTCAACTCGACTTTGTGGCCGCCTAGCACGGTGATTCGCCGGTGGATCATAATTATCCCCTGTTTCTCTTGGGACCTGTCTAGCCTTTTTGTGCCACCCATCTCCTTGGTTGAATTGGCGTTTAGAGGACATAACCCGCAGCCATGGCCCATATTCCATCGCCTCCTCTGTTCGCTGTGCCGTTCTAGCATAATTGTCCCCACAATTTCCCCCATCGTGTATGACCAAACCATAGGAAAAACAGAATCGTGGTAGTTTTTCATACTTAAACGCTATCCACAGTTCTTTGTTTTGAAGCTTGATAATTCTTCCCCTTGCTAATGGTTTGGAGAGATCAATGCGTATTTTAACCCGCAAATATTCCCCCCATCCCACTCCATCCTCCAGCACATCAACATCTTCTACCTCTCCCACCGTGGACCCTACTTGCATTCCAACCTCCTTCCCCATGCAAGCTAGGGGAAGATGATACATCCTCACCCAGAAGGCTGCCTTCTCGAAAGCTATGTCTGCCACCGGTGTTAGCCCATCAAAGTTCATCATAGAAAAAAGGCTCCCATCGAACGTCCATGGCCGTCCCTCTAGAATACCATCCTTATCCCACCAATTTTCAAAATCAATAAGGAAAAGGTTTGGACCCAGCGTTTTGAACGAAACCCATCCTGATGGTTTCCATGCCCGAATCATGGGTGGCTTCAGAATTTCCTTGCTTATGGTTCTCTCCACAAGCAGCTTCCCCACCATGCATGCTTTTCCCCGTTGCACCAACGGAGCAAAAGCCTGCTCCTTGATCACTATACCTGGATTCTCATCTTCCCTTATTGTAAATCTCCCCCACTGCCTCGTTAACTCATCTGCTGAATTACCCATCATGTTGCCTTGACTCCCCATCTTGCCGTGATCACGAAAGAAACTCCACCCGAGACTCTCCGCCACTCTGGCTTCAAGAAAAAAAAAACTCTACCTCCAAAACCCTAGAGAGAGTTTACGGAGAAGAGGAACCAATGCCACAGTATCTATCTCATACTTGTTTGCTAATTAAACTATGAAATAGTGTTGATAACATTATCTAAGCAAAAAACAAAAACTAATTTATTAAAAAAGAATTTCACTATAAGTTGATTTTGTTACGAAATAAATTTATTGTAATAGTTGGTTCTTGGACATTCTGTGTAGTGTTCTTACAAAGTAGAGAGGCTAACGTACATGGATTGAGGCGAAAATTTTTGTACCAAATGCTTTAATGTTTGTTCATGATGTCTATGTTCTGTAAAAATCAAAAGAGAGCCCAATTTCAGATTAAATAAAAGTTATAAAACATCTCACCTTCCTACGTCTTTGTCTTGCTGAAGTTCAAGCGTCTTCATCTTAGATATGGGACATATGAAGCATTTTTATCTTTGTAAGATCTATTATGATGCTTCCACCCCAACTCCACCTCCTTCATTTCCAAAGTGGAGGTTGGGCGAAAATGACCATTAGAAAAGCATCGGAAGTTATTCCAACTTTTCGACGGTGACAGACGAAAAGGGGAAAGCCCATTTCCGACTCCATCACCTCTAATGCATGCCCCTACCAACCAACGAAAGCCTTTGTCATTATTATTATTTGGAGGAATATGAACCAATCATCTTTCCATGTTGAACCAAAAAATAAATTGTAAAAAACATTTTCATGACATTTCCCCCCTGTAGCTTAGTTCCTATAAACACTACACCATTAGCTCATAAATATATTATAACAACTAATTGAAGAATCAAAAGATGGGTTTAATATTACCCAAGCCAAGAATAATTTATAATTATAGCGGAAGTTATGCAACATATTGGATTTTCAAGAAAAGCAAAATATGGAAGAGTTTAATACTCGTCTGATTTAGCAGCGAGCTCTCAAGCATGCATAATGCTGACCTGGTCAGAAAGATACCACCGTTCACAAGGTGTACTCAATTTCAAACTAGTTGTTTCTCGCCCGAACTGCCCCAGCTAAATATTCAACCGCAGCAGCCATAACGTATATGCTTCCATCATTCTAATAGAATTTCAACTTCTAAGGTGTCCTTCTAGTATGGGTTTCTCTGTTTTTCTCTCTTGTCAACCTTAACTTGCATGATTTGGGGTAGGGTTGTGGAAGAATATTAGGAAAGGGTGGGAGACGTTCAAAAGCTTTACTTGATTGGTGGTTGGGGATGGGACTAGGATAAGCTTTTGGCATGATCTGTGGTGTGGAGATACAGTGCTCAAGGTAACCTTTCCAGGTTTATTTGGTATTGCTTGTGTGAAGGATGCCTCTGTTGCGGATAATAGGGAGTTGTTGGGGGGCTCAATTCAGTGGAATGTGAGTTTCACTAGAGAGGCACATGATTGGGAGTTCGATGTTTTTGCGTCTTTTTTTCAAATGTTGCATTCAGTTAGAGAGAGGCGAGGAGGTGAAGATAAATTGTGGTGGATTTACTCCAAGAGGGGTCTTTTCAAGGTCAAGGCGCTATTTCATTCCTTGGGTAGTGTTGTAGATTGGTGCTTTCCTTGGAAAAGTGTGTGGTGGGCGCAGGCCCCTCCGAGAGCGGCCTTTTTTGTTTGGTCGGTGAGGCTGGACAAAATTCTGACCTTGGATAATCTTAGGAAGAGGCAAGTGATTGTGATAAACAGATGTTGCATGTGCAAGAGGAGCGAGGAGACGGTGGATCATCTCCTTTTACATTGTGAGATTGACTTTACTCTGTGGGATGCCATGTTTAGTCGCTTTGGGTTGGCCTGGGTGATGCCTAAATGGGTTGTTGATTTGCTAGCCTGTTGGTGGTCTTCGGGGAGGTCGAGGAGTGCTGTGGTTTGAAAAATGCTGCCTACTTGTCTATTTTGGTGCTTATGGCAAGAAAGGAACAATAGGTGCTTTGAGGACTTGGAGAGGTCTTTCGAGGACATTCTTTCCTTGTGTTTTCATACTTTGTATCTTTGGATAGTAGCACATTTGTCCCCTGTGTCTATTAGTTATGATGACTTCCTTGCTTTTCCTTTTCTAGTTAGGTGATCCTTTTGTATACTCCCTATGTACTTAGGGGCGCCTTACACTTTTAATAAAACTGGTTATTACTTACTAAAAAAAAAAAAAAAACTTGCATGATTTGATCCAAGTTTGGTTGGTTTCTTTTTCTTCATTTTGTTGCATAGTTGTTGGAGCTTTTTTCTATATGTACTTGTATGTGAATTATTAATTTCCCAGTGTTAAAAATCCATTAATTCTTATTTTTGGAATTCAATTGCTCAAGTTCTGTTAGCTGTTTCCTGTTAACAGGTGGTTCCCAGTGTCAGGTACTAATAGAAATTTGAGTGTTCTGGCATTTTGTGCACTATCTGGATGTATCCGTCAAGAGCTTGGTCGTATGGACTGCGTATTGCTGCATGGTTTTGTTGGTCTTCACTGCTTATTGGAGCAAAGAATTCCATTGCAGGGAATCCCATTACCAGTCCCGTGGAAGGTGAATTTTGTTTTTGTTTTAGTTTATGATTCACATGCTTCTTTTGGCAATCACACTCTTTGAGGGGATGCTTGTTTAGAGGTCCCACACTCTGCATGGAGCCGTGCTTTATTTATTTATGAATCCTATAGCAAGTGATCTTCTAGTTACTGCACATATCAAATTTTTGAGTAGCGATGCATATGTCTTTTTTTCCTCTCCAGCGTTTGAGCTGTAGTTATTAATGGAGTGTGCATGCTCAAACTTGGTTCTACTAACAATATTGATATATATATTTAAAATAACTTTGCTTTCATTTAATGCGGAAACCCTGATGGTAGAATTAGAAAAACATGAAGACCAGCATAGCTTATGAACTTTTTAAATGTTTATGTTGATGAAATGATCATTAACATTTGTATTAATTTGCAGTGACAGCATTGCGGGCCATCAGGAAAAGTTTGATAGATCCAAATAATAATCTTAGTAATTGGGATCGAGGAGACCCATGTACATCAAAATGGACAGGGGTTATCTGCCACAATGATATATTAGAGGATGGTTATCTACGTGTTGACGGATTGTATGATTTTAACCTTTCTTTCTGTCAAGAAGCATTATTGACGTGAATAATGTTGCATATTTCCTTTCACTTAAAATAATTTTTCTTTCTTCATTTCTTTTGTCCCCCTTGCATGATGAGATGTATATTATTCCACTTCTATATCTACTCATATTAGTTGGTGCCAGGGAACAAACTTCCTTAACTCTGTAGTCCGTTTAAGATTAAAGAAAACGGTGGCTGTATTCATGTTATTGGGACTGCATCTAATCTATTAGCCACAAGTATCCTGATTTTGCTAGAAAATATCACTAACATGTCTTAATGAATTTGAAAATCTGTCTCCATGATCTTTTCATATGTACAGAACTAATCATTTGCTATATTATTTATTGCCAACAGACTCGTTAATTAAATTATGCCTAGCATTATATACTATTTATGCTAGACAAGTGTCCAAATATAAGATTATCAAACTTTGATAAAACTTGGCCTTAATTGCATGTGGGTGTTTCCATTGCAGAACTGGCATTGGCGCTTTAATAATTTTCCTTCGGATCTCTTCTCTGCAGGCAACTAATGAGAATGAACTTGTCAGGAAATTTATCACCGGAGCTTGGCCGCTTGTTAAATATGACAATATTGTAAGGCAAAGGATTTCTAAAAGCCACTTTTTGTGTGACAAAAATCTTTATCTGCATCAAAGTTTTCAGTTGCCTCTTTTACTCGATATTTTGGTACATTGTTATTTTCCAGCCTGTGATGGCATTTGATTTACTTTATCCTATTGATATATTATATACATTTTTCTCTATTTGTTCTGTTGAAGGGACTTTATGTGGAACAAAATAAGTGGGAGTATACCAAAGGAGATAGGCAATATCAAATCTTTGAAACTTTTGTAAGTTGATCAGTTTTTTCTGCTGGATAGTCAATATTTTTATCAGATGATTATGTGCTTATACCATTAAAAAATGAAGAATTGCGACTTGTTCATGCATTTTAAAGCATTTGATTCTAAATTATATAGGTGTTGGTCCTTGTGTGCAAAGTAATTTACTTTATATGTTACCATTGTTCTGAATAATTGGTATTTTGATATTGCAGAGCTGCAGCACATTTGCTTTGTCTCTAATTCCATATGTAATATTTCGTGTTTTCAGGCTTCTGAATGGAAACCAGTTAACAGGTCCCTTACCTGAAGAGCTAGGTTATCTTCCAAAGTTGAACAGAATACAAATTGACGAGAACAACATATCAGGACCAATACCCACATCATTTCAATACCTGAACCTAACAATGCACTTGTGAGTGTGTTTTTTATGTTATATTGTCTAAAATCAATTCTACAATGATTAACCCTTTTACTTCTTTTTTTTTTTGGGTACTTTTGTCTTCTTTTTTCTCTTTTGCCTCTTGTGAACAGTCACATGAACAACAATTCGATTAGCGGGCAAATCCCACCTCAGCTATCCAGATTACCAAATCTTGTTCATTTGTAAGTCGGTAATTAGTCACATTCTTATATATTTTATAATTAGTCATATATCAGAACAAT
>CM017327.1:1365469-1461644 GCA_006937295.1 Carpinus fangiana | reverse complement strand
TGGTGAATGGTCATAATGAAGTGTCTGTATTCTTTAATTTCTAAACTTTGTGAAGCATATGATCAAGGGGAAGAGGAATTTTGACGGCCCAACGATCACTGCCAAATCTGTCCGGCAGTCCTGCGGCCGTCACTAAATCGCTACCGCAGTGGAATATACTTTTCAAGACTTTACAAAACCAACCCATCAATATTGATTGCTTTATTGGAATATGGAAATATTTTGTTTAAGATGCCATTTGATTTTTGAATATTCGTTGAGGATGTGATATTAACGAATAAGACGACAGTTGATTCACTTTCAGAGCCCACTTGCGTCGTTTTTGAAGACGAGCAGGAAGAATGAGATAAGAAATTTCTTTCTCAATCACGACCTTTCTGGGGCACGCTCGTGGGTTTGAGGAGGACAAAGTTTTTCTTTAAATTAGGTCAGATTAATTTTCTTAAATCTAGTTTTTAAAAATGATATGTCCCTTTTTTTAGTAACATGTGAGATACATATAAGTTTTTAATAAAATTTATTCTAACTTTGTCTCGACTATTAAAAAAATATGTGCATTTCACATGTTAATGGATACATGTCACTTTTATATACTAGCTTAAAAGAAATTTCTCTAATCCAATTTGGAGAAAAACTTTGTTGGTTTGATGAAGCTTTGTAATCCTTTTTCCCATATTGAATAGGAAAAAAACTACAGTAAAGTAGAGTAACATATGATAGTATCACTTTTTAAAATGATCAAAGATATTAAAGTAATAAAAATAATAAATATTAATGTAAATAAAATCTTTAATTATATAATTAAAAAAATAAAAAATTACAGTTTACCCCTCAAAAATTGATAGCGTTTTTCAATTCGAACATCAAAGTTTTAACTTTTGTAATTTATCCCTACAAAGTTTCAATTATTTTCAATTCGACTAATATTATCCCAAAATTCTTATATTGTCCATATTTTTTATTTTTTATAAATAAAAAAAATAAGTTTGGGAATGCAAAAATGGCCCCGAATTTTTTTTAAATTTTCTTTTATAAAAAATAAAAAAATTAGGGGTAATATAAAAAAATTTAGATACAATTAGTTAAATTAAAAAAATTTGAAACTTTGAAAGGTGAATTGTAAAAATTAAAATTTTGATGATCGAATTAAAAATGTTGTCAAACTTTGTAAGGTAAACCATAACTTTTCCTTGAAAAAATGATGATCAGAAAACTGAGAAAGTCCAAGCGTTGGTCAATCTTGATTTTGATGGACTTTTCATATCCATTGCACTTGTTATCCAGACACAACTTGGGTAATGTCTCTAGCATTGTCCAATGAAACTATAAATACATGCTTTGTTATAACATCCAAAAAAGTATTTCTTTTTTTTGTTAAGATCCAAAAAAGTTTTTCAGATTGTTTTCTTGAGCTCTCTACACATCCAAAAAAAGAAGAGAACAGAGGAGAAATGTCAGGCCCACGATCAGAACCCAACACCATGCCCAGAGTGGTGTGCTGCATAGGCGACACCCATGGCTACATCAACAAGCTCCAAAGCCTCTGGTCCAACCTCCGGTCCCTAATCGACCCACAGGACTTCAAGACCGCGCTCATCATCTTCCTCGGCGACTACTGCGACCGCGGACCGGGCACCCGCCAGGTCATCGACTTCCTCCTCCGCCTGCCCTCCACGTACCCGGACCAGACCCACGTGTTCCTCTGCGGCAACCACGACCTCGCTTTCGCCGCGTTCGTCGGAGTCCTGCCTCGGCCTCCGGACGAGGGGTTCGAGTTCTCCGAGGCGTGGAAGGAGTACGAGGGGAACGAGGATCGAGAAGGGTGGTTCAAGGGAAATGGGCACGAGGATATGCACTTGCAAGGGAGGAGGTGGGGTGGGACTATCAAGGATAGGTTCAATGTGGCGAAGGGGACGGAGTACAAGGGCTCGATCTATGATGCTGGGCCTACTTTTGAGTCCTACGGTGTTCCTCATGGGTCTGCTGGTACTGGATCTGATTTTGCTTCTTCTTGCCTGATTTTATTGATTAGTGGTATTTTGGTGTTTGATTTTTTGATTTTTTTTATTCAATGGGATGGTGGGTAGTTCTGTTTTGGGGTAATTGTTGGTGCTCATGTTTGATTAGGTGTTTTTCGTGTGTAATAATTAGTTTCATTGTGCTAAATTTCTGAACTTGATTGTGGGCAGATTTGGTTAAAGCTGTTCCTGATGAGCACAAGAAGTTTCTTGCTAATCTGGTTTGGGTGCACGAAGAGGTCAGGCTTGTTTTGGTTGCATTTTCCTTTTTATTATTAGTTTATAGCCAGTTGGTTCACTTTCCACTTTCAAGAACAGCGTTCGATAGGCCTATTGATTGTATCGGAGAAAATACTGAATTACCTTGGTGATGTGAATTTTGTTCCCAGGACGATGTCTGTGTTAAAACAGATGATGGACTCATACATTGTAAGTTGATTGCTGTGCATGCTGGTTTAGAGCGAAACAAAAATGTGGAAGAGCAGCTGAATTTTTTGAGAGCCCGGGACACCAGAGTTCCTAAGGTAGAGGCTCTTAGCGGAAGGAAGAATGTATGGGATATCCCAAAGGTGATGGCTCACTATCTCTTATATCTCCTTTTTAGCTGTTCGAATTGTCTTTTTACCCCGGATTGCAGCTCATTGATAGAGCGGACTTTCCAAACACCTGCTCAGGTAGATTAGAGCCCTTTTCATGCAAGGGCAGGCTGCAATTCAGTTGGAAAATTGCAGCCAATCCCGATCACTAACAAAGCTGCTACTTTATTATGGGATAGAGATTCCTTTGCTTAGAGTCATAGTTGATTAGGAAATTACTTTTGTGACTTCACTGAGATATAATCGAATCATTCTTATAATATGAAAAATGACTGAAGTCTATATATTTGGTATTTGGTATCATAGGAACTGACTGAGAATCCCACCATTGTGGTAAGTGGTCACCATGGGAAGCTTCACGTCAATGGCCTCAGGCTTATTATTGATGAAGGCGGCGGTCTGGAGGAAAAACCAGTGGCAGCAATCGTGCTTCCGTCAATGAAGATTGTACGTGATACCGATGTTTTGGCAAACTAGTTTTCAAGCTTTTGGTAAATGGTCACGATGAAGTGTCTATGTTCTATTATTCTTTCTTTCTAACTTTTTAGGGCTCTTGGGTGGGTTTGTGGGGTTCTTTTTGTGGGTTTGCTTTGGGTTCTTCTTGTACGGTTCTTTTTTCTCTTTTTCCTTTTTAAATAAAACTCTCTATTACTTATCAAAAAAAATTCTTTCTTTCTAAATTTTGTGAAGCATATGATCACAGGATGAAGGTCAGTACTCCTCATTTGTTGATGGAAGATAATACAATTATTTGAAGGAATACTGAATAATTCTAGACTTGTCTAGTGCTATTTTTCAGCAATGCTTGTATGATGTATCATGTAATTGGTGAAATATGTTGAATGCTGTATAAACAGCCATTGCAGGCAGATATCGATGAATCACATGAACTCTCTGGCCATGGACAAGTAAAAGGAACACTAAGCTTTTCCCCGTAGTGCATTATGCTTATAACTTATAAGAGAGACTATCAGTATGCATCGCCTACATTTATTCCCAGTAAAGGGAAAAAGAAAAAAAAAAGACGTATAATAAAGGAAGCTTTTCACCCTCTTACCCCGTCAGGGCTTGAGCTAGTGTTCTCCATGGACGCTATCATAGGCCATGACCCCATTAGCTTTTGTGTCCTTTTAAATCTTATCCTTCACTAGTTAAAGTTTATAGGATTAAATAAAACAGAAATAATAGTTTACACTTTACAGGTTAAGTGTTTTTTCAGTTAGTATTTGGACAAAGTTTTTTCTCTAAATTGGGGGGAATTTTTTTTTCTACTCAGTCTATTAAATTGATATTTGTGATTATAACATATGAGTTTTATATGTATTTCTTAGAATGACTGTCAAGTCACGCTTCTTTATATATAAACATATGTCAATTTAATACCCATATAGAGAAAAAACATTATCCAATTGGCAAATGCAGTTGCCTCAAAAAAGTTATTGCCTATTAGCCTGAAGTTTGAGTCTGGGCTTGGTTTTGTGGAAGACATGTAGTTGGCATATAACGATATTGGGCTCAATATGAGGTTGTTTTATCTGTTTGTGAAGCGGCCTATTTCGTAATGCTTCTTCTCCCTTTGATCCCAATAAGCAACCAAAATGGTTTTCAAAATTTTAAAAAACCAACCCATCAATATCGATTACAGTTTAACTTATATCAATATGAGCTTTAAAGTCTTCAAAAAGTAGCTCAATCGGTTGGGATCATGCTTAATGAAACGAAAGTCACTAGTTTGAATCCCCCTCCCTCCTCTTGTGTAGACATGTCAAAAAAAAAAAAAAAAAAGGATAAGCTTTAATACCCAATTTTTACAACTCCTAATCAATAACTGATGCATAAGCAAAAACATAAAAAATTTACAAAAATAACTTGAACCAAAATACACTAAATTTGAGCTCACTTGAATTTAAAGAGAAAAACTTCAGAGAATAAACTTAGAGTCTATTTGGGATTACATTTAAAAAATAGAACTTTTTTTTTACAATTTTTAGGCTACTTGAACCATGAAAAACACTTTTATTTTTTATTTTTTTTACCAAAGAAGTATTTTTTTCTTAAAACAGGCTTTTTTGGTGTTAAAAGCACTTTTAGACCCCTCAAATGCAATCTCAAACAAGCTCTTAGCCACGGCTGGGCCACGCTAGACCCATTGGCGTGACCCACGGTTGGGTTTGACCGTGTGTCACCTTCTCTAGCGCCGTGAGTCACTTTTTCGGCCTTTAGGATGATAAAATCTCTAAAGGATTAACCTTTTATCTCTAAGTTTTAGTTTTAAATCCAAAATCGAGTTTTGAGGCATTAAAAATAGAATTTTGAGGCATTATAAACAGATTTTTAGGCATTATAAACGGGTTTTGAGGCGGGTTACGACTACCAAACCCATGGCCGGCGAGACTACGGGTTTGGCCTAGGTTTTGCCGACTACAGGATTTTTTTTTTTTTTTTTCTTTCTCATTTTGATTTGATGTAGTTGTTCTCACTTTTATTTTTATATTTTTCTTAGATTAATGATGAGCCATATGGTAATTGAATGTAGTAAAATAACTAATTTGTACCATGACCTGATAATAGGGCTCTTATTGGAATATGAATATTTTGTTTAAGATGCCATTTGATTTTGACAGGGGATGGTATATTCGTTGATGATGTGACACCAACGAATAAGATTATAAAATTAATAGTTGATTTCACAGCCCACTTGCGTCGTTTCTGGTGACAAGCGAGAATGAGATAAGCAATTTCTTTCTCAATTATTACTCAGGCTAGGCTTACTATTTCTGGGCATCCTCGTGTTTTTGAACAATTGGGTGCTGGTGACTACGGACTAGTGGCTAGAATATGCAGATAATTCTCTTGGTCAGGGCAGGATCGGAAAGTACAAAATTGTACAGGAGTCATGTGAAATAATGAAGAGATAGAAAATATGATATCATTGATAAAGAAGAAAGAATGTAAAATGATGTGTAACATGACTAAAAAATAAATATATATTATTTTTTATAATTTTTTTTGTTTGGTGGGTTGATGTAATGTATTTTAAATAATTGATGTAAAAAATCAATTATTAGATTGGTTACCTCAAAATTAGAAGATAATTCACACAAATTTTTGGGTTAGGATTTTGTCAAATTTTAAGGAAATTACAAAATTTATGTCATTTTTAAGTATCAAATCAACACACTAGAAAAATGCCACCTAACATGTTACAGTTGAAAATTTGTTTTTGACTACTTCAATAACATGCACATTTTGAATAAATGACATTTTTAAAATTTAAAAAAAAAAATACTTAAATTCCTTAATTTAAAAATCTAAAACCATAATTCCAAATTTTCACCATAACCACTAACCACGGTCCACGGACCACGGACCACGGACCACGGATAAGCATCGATCGCAAAAAGTGCCTTTTTACCACCGTTTCACCTCGCACGTCCACGACCTTTCGTTTCTGATCTTCAACGACGTCGGTGCCGACGTGGCGTGCCACGAGGAGAGCCAAACCCAGCAGGGAGCGATGGACGATGGAGAATTCGTCTTGGTAGGTCCCACCCAGCTTCCACTCCCATGCAACTCTCCACTGCACACGTAGCACCTGCTACTCTGATTTTCTGTTCACGCTTCTCTCGCCGCCTTACACTCGAACGAACACTCACATACACACACGGGGTCTCTCTCACACTCAGTGGAGAGTCTAGATCTGTGTCTCGGTTTTCGAAAAGCTATAGAAAATGATCTACACCATCTCAGGTATACGATTCCCTGCGGCTCCGTCAACGTGCAAGTGGTCGCGATCGGGCGCCAATGGCAGCCGGGGCACAAATCGTTCTCTCTTGCTGAAGAAGGACTCGTTTTCTAGTAATATAACCATCTCTCTGATTCTATGAACCTTCTCGATTTTCTTTGGTTTCAATTTCTTTTTCTTTTTCTATTTTGTTTTTCTTGGAGCTTGAGCGTCCGTTTCATTTGCTATTTGCTCAATGAGTATATATTGAGGATGGTGTGCTACCAATGGTAATAGATGTATGTATTGGATTCAATGTAGATTGAGGGTTTTCCGGTATATGAGAGCCCTGTTTTGTTTCGGCCTTCGCAAGTGCTCGGATCATGTGATTCGGAAAAGAGAAGGAATAGAAGTAAAGTGGACTTTCTGATTGGTACAGAAGAAAGTTAATTTATATGGATACTCAGAAGAAGTTATAATCAAGTCTTCAAAAATAACTTGCAGTACTAGTTTGGTCCATGGAGGCATTGCCTCTGAAACGACTCGTTTTGTCTTTAACAAGTATCTTAAATTTATGTTTATGTTCAGCTGATGACTGTATATTTGCAATCAGTTCCTGTTATCATCTATATAAAACGAATTTGATGACTGTTTACAGGGATGATCTTTGCTGGAATGTCTTCTTCCGATTCTGACTCCTCATCACTAGCTATTGCTGCATCGAATAAAATCCTTGTTCCTGGCGGTCAAGGAGATGGCTCTTTGTCCTCGACAGATCAGTTGGAAAATCCCGAAACAGTATTGGAAGATTCTCAGGTATGTGTGTGAACGCCCCACTGTAGACTAAAATTCAAATATGTAGGTCCGTAGATCTTCGTTGAAGCAGACTTTCTTGTGTTGGTGGTTTTAATGTCTTATATATCCTGTAGAAATAAATGACCGATTGGTCTTAGAAATTTATTGAAGAGTAACGCACGCTAGATTGGGTTTCAGTAGAACTCAGTCCAGAATTATTAGATGATTATGGCCCAGGACATTTTAAAACAAAATAATCAGCAATATGTGGAGTTGTCCGTCTTGAGTATAATGGAGGACAAATTCTGCCACCCAGGCGTCTATGGCTTAATTACTCTGTTGCTCAAGACTTGTTGTCTTCTGCCATCTCTATGTTTGGAGCTCAATTGGTGATGCCTTTGAAAGTTATTGATGTTTTTTTCTTTGTTCAAAGGGCTTTTGGGAAGGCATGGTAATGGACCAATATGGAATGTTACTCCTCTATGTATAATGTCTACTATATGGTGGGAGAGGAAAAACAGGACCTTTAATAGTGTTGAGGTTTCTACAATTCGGCATAAGTCTTTAATTTTTGAGATTAGTGTCTGGGTGGATGCCTGCTTTTTGATGCATCTAGCTTTATTCGTTTTAGATTTTATAGACTTGCTGAGTTTTGCGTGTATTCTTTTGGTGAATCGTTTGTATAAATCCTGTATAAGTGAGGCCTCTCATTTTTCTAATAAAAATAAAATAGTTCTCCAAAAAAAAAAAAAAAAGCATGGGTGTTGATAACAGTTTGATAGAAGAAATAGGATCCTTCGAGCAAGAGTTTTGTCCTAGTTAACAATGACATGTTTTTGGAAATTTTCTTGTTTGACCAACCATTAGTTTCTTGGAAATGAATGCATGATGCTGCGTGGCATGTCGGAACAAAATCTTCAAACTAAAAAAATTCTTCTATAAAACCTAGAAAAATTGACGAAAAACTCTTGCTGGAGTATTCTTATTGAGAAAACTAATAAAAATGAACAATTGATCGGCCAAGCCGGTCTTATTGTGCTTAAATAGAAGGGATGTAGCCCTGAAAGCAAAATTACAAAACTAGTCTGGATTAAAAACAAATGCATCTTGCTCGAGTGATCATCGTGCTAGATCGATATCTTGTGATTAGTCGCATTCTTGCTCGAGCAAGGTCAATCGAACATCAAGTGAACTTTTTGTTTGTCTTCTGTAGCTTCTTGCTTGAGCAACCAACGATCGGAGAGCGCTTGAGGTTTCTACAACAAATTTTTTGTTTGCTTCTTGAAGCCTTTTTTCCTTTGATCAAACTTCTCCATGAAGTCATGTGCAAGTTGGGCTGTGCATCCTTTGCAATCTGAAATTGATTGCTGCAAAAAGTGAATGAAAAATTTAAGGCAGTTGGGTAAGGAATATGATAATAATCAGTCAAATGAGTGCAGCCAAATGCAATGAAAGATGGTTTTGCAGAAAATGTGGCCCTTGCATGTAATTTTTTTCTTGGTTCATCCCCCTGCCCCCCAAAGAAAAAGGAAAAGAAATAGTTACTGAAAATAAGGCAACAACTGAATGCAGATGGGCAAGGCATCATTAGTGGCGCTATTAGAATGAGAAAGACAATGAAGATGAGTTTAGGACAACTGAAGGGAGGTCCTAGCTTATTCTAAACAAGAATGTCCAAGTTGAACCCTATGCTATGGTGTACTTTATTTTTGTGTCTATATATTGTTTAGTAAGGCTGTGGCTCTAGTAGGGTAAAAAGCAGGATGTCTTAGTTTTGCCTTGCTTTTTTGATTCTTTTTTGGGTTTCTGGTTGGATGTGGCTCTTTTTGGGCTGTTTGGGTTGGGTCTTCTTTGGGTTCTAGGGAGTGTTTCTGGGCTGGTTGGGTTACCTAGGTATACTTTCTTGTGTACTTGGAGGCGCTTTGCTCTTTTTTGTTATATACAACATTACTTATCAAAAAAAAAAATTATTTAGTAAGGTGAAGTTTTGGAGATCATAGAGTAGTTGGGCTCTAGTTATTCCTATTTTGATTTGGAGTTTGTGATGGTAATTCAGTCATGGTGTAACTAAATAGGTAGATGTTTTCTATGTCAACATATTTACGATATATAACATTTACATGGATCAACCAAATTTTTTCCAGTTCTGTATTAATTAATTTTCATTTTCTAGCCTGGTATCTTTTATGGTCATTGTCTTCCTAATGCTCAAAACAAAGTCAGTTTTTGTTTACAATCTTAACCTACTTTTGTTAATTGTCTTCTGTCATGATGATCTTTTTTAGGTATTGCATGATGTAGATGATCCAACCATTGAAGATGACAAGAAGCTCAAGGATGAAGAGAAGCTTGTCGAACCAACCAGTGGATACAATGAAGTCAATGGTGAGCAAGAATCTGCTTCTTCATCACTTGTAGGTGATGATGGTAGAGCTCAGAGTGAAGATGCATCTGCTCCTATTGATGGGACAAAAAGTATCGAAAATGATGCAGCTAGACCAAGGACCATTCCCCCACCTGGCACTGGGCAAAAGATATATGAAATAGATCCACTTCTGAATAGTCATCGTGAACATCTCAACTACCGGTGAGATGCATTTTGATCTTTTGCTTATGCAAGTAATACACTGAGAAAGGAATGTCAGAGCTACTAAGTGGCTGGGAGCTTTAAAAAATAGAGGGGGCAAAATTAGTTGCTTCAGGTTCTTCATGTTGTAACTCAAGTGAACATATTGTTGATGCCTATGGTTGTTTTTTGTTCCTGTTATATGTTTTGCTGGGCCTTCTTGCCGTTGTGTTCCCTAAAAGGTGTTAAGTATTCACATGGAGTTAGTATAGTCCTTCATCCTCATTGAGTACTTTTAATTCTCTTAGAGACCTGATTTAAGTCAAACTGAATTGGAGTATCTATGTCACCCATGTTATGAAGTAGCAGACTTAGTTTATGCGAAGTGTCCTTATATTTCTGGTGTTGTTCATGTACTGCTCAACATGTAAACAGTGATTCTCTAAAGCAATACCAAGAAAAGTTGTTTTTAACTAGATAATCTGATTTTATTTAGGTTTTCTGAGCCTCACCTTAACTTCACATTTTAATCTGTTAATTCACCAGAATGTAGGCTAGGTTTCAAGGCATCCAGGTAGTTCCACCTCTTCTTGGTCTCCTCAGGCTAAATGTCAGCGAAGGTGGGGCTTTTTTGGGTCTTAAAATGCCTTCTCTTTCCCCCCTGAGGTGCAGTAGGGGCCTGGGTTCTTGTTTCTTGGGTTTTTCTTTTCTTTCTTAGGTTGCTCGGGTTTTGTTGGGTCTTTTGGGAGCTTTCGTGAGCTTGGCGCTCTATACCCATTTGTATTATGTTGCGTCCTTATGGGTTTTTGATATACAATGTGAAAAAAAAAATTTGTATTGCTAGCCTTTTCCTTCTTGTGTTGTTCCTGTTTCTCATGCACTGGCTTTAATAGTTTAAGTGGCAAGGTAGATCAAACTGTGTCTGGAGAATCTTCAGAGGATCAAACACAGATGTGCAACCAAGGATCATCTGAATTGCAGCTGGAAGCTCAAGAAAAAATGTTAACTTTACTAATCACTGTCCATGAGAAATTACCCAAAGCTGTAAATGATTATTCCATTCTTAATTTTAAAAGTGTCATTGATAGGTCTTTTGATTTATTTACGTCAATACTAGAGGGTTATCGCTACCTAATTCTTTTTGCTGCTTTAAGTTAATTAAACAGTTTTTTTTTTTTTTTTTTTTTAAATTTTAAATTTTTTATTATTTATTATGTTTCTTTTGTTTTTACCCTATATTCTTTGACATGCTTGATTATGTCCAAGGTAGTTGTAAAAACTTTAACCTATTGTATGCTATTTATATTTATCAATTACAGTTATGGACAATACAAAAGACTGCGTGAGGAAATTGACAAATATGAAGGTGGTTTGGAGGTGTTTTCTCGTGGTTATGAAAAATTTGGCTTCACTCGCAGGTATTACTAGATTCCCTTTTTGGGAGGTTGATTGTTTCTATCTTCTGTGTCCTGAACAAAGTAGTTTTCGTATTGTGCACATTACTTATTACAAACCTCTATTTCTATTTAATTAGTTGATTGTTTACACTCATTAGCTGGCTTGAAGATGGTTGATTATGATCACCAATATTGTGGTTGCTTAGACTCACTTAAGCATGATTAGCGTTTTTAAATGCATCTTTACTTCCAAGTACTAGGAATGCGACAGAAGTTTGGCTCTATCTCCACTGTAAAAAAACTGGGGCCTGAGATTGCTCTAGGATCCTTTTGTGATTGAATCACATAGGAGGGACAAAACTCCTAATTCATAATCATTTTGGGTTTAGATAGACTAGTATTCCTCTTCTAGGTTCAACAAAAGATTGGTAAGCAGAACGATGTACTCTGCATGCAAGCAGGCCTTTGGCAGAAAACATAGCCAAACTTTTTCTTTTTTTTTCATCCTAGTGTAGCACTCTCGAATATTGATAGGATCCCTATAATATTTCATTAATATTCTCCCATAATTATAATAATTGCATATTATTGCAAGATCCCTTTTTTAGCCTTATTCGTTTTGCTTTTTCTAGCTAGGTGTTTCCTTCTGTGTACTTAGGTGTACCTTATGCTTTCAATGAGATTGATTTATTACTTATCCAAAAAAAAAGAAAGAGGAATTATTCTATAATAATTTCATTATCGCAATCTTCTCATTAGTAGGTGATTCTATAATAATTATTTTCCTAGAATAAGCTGCAGTCTTCTCTATAAAAGGATATAGATGCTATATGACAATTCAATAAATGAAAACATCAGTTGCTTTATGCAACAATTGGAGGTTGATCCCCTCGAAGCGGTGTATTTATCCATTTATTTTCTTTATTATTAAGTGATAGAAACTCTCGGGTTCCTATCATATATGGTTTAGATGCTCCTAAATACTTCAATTCCATACATCTTCCTTCTGGATCAATTATTTGTTTATGTGCTTGTAGTCAGAACCTGCTACAGTTTCTCTTTCAATCAAGTTTTATATTTCAGTTGCTCATTATAACCTCAACTGCTTTTCCAGTTCCACAGGTATAACTTATCGAGAGTGGGCACCTGCAGCTAAGGTTTGTTATACCTCAGTTCTGTTTTAGGGAAAATTTATTAGCATTATTACTATGGCTGAAATTATTTTGATTACCATATTATTATCTTTTTGGTTTTTAGAATTATTTCAGGCTTAAGTTGGAGTCATGTTCTGCTCAGTCTATATTACCTACATAGACACGCACAGTAGTAAATATCTCGTCATTGATACAAGAGATAACTATTCTAGATAGCAAGTGGCTTGGGTTGCAGGGTTAAACTTTGTTCATGACTTTTTTTTTTTTTTTGGATAAGTAATGTTTTATAGAAAAAGCGCAGAGGGGCGCAACCCTAGTACACAGGAAGTATACAAGAGAACGCCTAAGTGGGGCTAGAGAATAGATAAAGGAAATCAGAGAAGGAAATCACAATAGGGGCCAGCCAAGCTGCCGCCCAAGTGAAAGGAGTATTAAAAAAGAAATGTAAGAGGTCTTCCAAGCTTCTTTCGGAGTCCTCGAAAAATCTCCCATTTCTCTCTGACCATAAGCACCACATGATACAAAGCGGAACCATTTTCCAAATCACAGCGCTGCGAGGACGACCCCCCGACCACCAACAACACAAAAGGTCCACAACCCCCCGAGGCATCACCCAGGCCAAGCCAAAGCGACTGAAAAAGGCGTTCCATAAAAATTGGGCACTCTCACAATGAAGGAGCAAATGATCAATAGATTCCTCCTCCTTTTTGCACATCCCACATCTATTGACCAGCACCATTTTCTTCTTCCTCAAATTGTCCAAAGTAAGAATTTTGCCAAGCGCTGCCGACCACACGAAGAATGCCACCCTCGGAGGAGCTTTAGTACGCCAAATACTCTTCCAAGGAAAAGGGAAGCTGACAGACGAAGTGAGAATAAGGTAAAAAGATCTCACTTCATACTTTCCCTTCTTATTTGGCACCCACCAAATTTTGTCAGCCCCACCACCCAAATTATAAGAATACAAGAGGCTGTAGAGAGAGGCCAAATCATCCACTTCCCAATCATTTAGAGATCTCACAAAACTAATATTCCATTGGCGAGAACCACTCACCAAATCAAAGTTATCCGCAATGAGGGCCTCCTTGTTGCTAGCCAAACTGTACAGCCCCGGAAAGACCTCCAAAAGAGGCGTGCTGCCACACCACGTCTCCCCCCAAAAGCTGATTCTATCCCCATCACCCGGAATTAATCTGATGTGATTGGAAAAGTGATGCCATTCCTTGCTAATAAACTTCCACAAACCCCTACCATGAGCACCCGCTCCAACTTTGGAACGCCATCCCCCTCTCTCCGACCCATACTTGGCCTCCACTACTTTCCTCCAGTAAGCTCCAGGTTCACTAGCATATCTCCACAACCACTTACCAAGCAAAGCGCGATTGAAGCATCTCAAGTTACGAATGCCTAGACCCCCTTCCCGAATAGGAGAACAAACTTTCCGCCAATTCACAAGATGGAATTTGAATTCTTCGCCCATACCTCCCCATAAGAAACTACTTTGAACCGACTCGATGCGCTTCGCAACTGCAGCTGGGATAGGCAAGAGAGACAGAAGATATGTAGGAAGGTTGGACAAGGTACTTTTTATAAGAGCAATCCGACCTCCCTTAGAAAGATATGACCGCTTCCAGCTAGCTAAGGTTTTCACAGTCTTTTCCACCACCCCATTCCAGCACGCCTTATCCTTAAAACGAGCCCCCAAAGGCATGCCCAAATAGGTAATAGGCAAAGCACCAACTTCACAACCCAAAGTCTCCGCCAAGGCACCAACATTGCTCACCTCGCCAATCGGCACAAGAGTCGACTTGGTCAAATTAACCTTAAGCCCAGAGACCAACTCGAAACAAATAAGCAAATCTCTGATGGCTTGCACCTGAACCTGAGACGCCCCACTAAAGACCAACGTGTCGTCTGCAAACAAGAGATGCGAAATGTGGACCTGCTCACTCCCCCTATCACCCACGATAAAACCCGAGAATATGCCATGATCAACCGAAGCCTTAACCATTCTACTGATGGCTTCCATCACAATCACAAAGAGGAATGGGGATAGAGGGTCTCCTTGCCGCATCCCTCTCAAGCTATTGAAGAAACCAGCCGGCGAGCCATTGATTAAGACTGAGAAAGAGGCCGTAGATATACAATAAGCAATCCAAGAACACCATTTCTGCCCAAACCCGCATCTCCTCAGCATATAAAGCAAAAAATCCCAGCTAACATGATCATAAGCCTTTTCCATGTCCAGTTTGCAAAGCAGCCCCGGTTCACCTGACTTAAGGCGGAAGTCCAAGCTTTCACTGGCAATAAGCACCGAATCCAAAATTTGTCTGCCTTTGACAAAAGCATTTTGAGGAGTGGAAATGATCCTACTCATCACCAACCTCAATCTATTTGCTAAGACTTTAGAGATAATCTTGTAGATCCCACTTACAAGACTAATGGGACGAAAGTCCTTAAGCTCTGCAGCCCTAGACACCTTAGGTATGAGAGAAATAAAGGTGGAGTTCAAACTCTTCTCAAACTTCCCCGCGAGCATGGAAATCAGAGAACACGGCCATGAGATCATTTTTCAGCACTTCCCAACACGCTTGAAAGAAAGCCAAAGAAAAACCATCCGGACCTGATTAAAAACCAAAAAATAAACTTTGCTCATGACTTATTAAAAACCAAAAAATAAACTTTGCTCATGACTAAAGTCAAAGACAGATGAATTGATTCTTGTTCTTTTTGCTCCTACTAGTTAGGTGGCTTCTATTGTATACCTTACGCTTTTAATGATATCGTAATTACTTATTAAAAAAAAAAAAAAAAACATAGATGAACTGGTAGTGAATGTTATAGTATGTAGTTTGGAGTAGTGTATCGATCCTTTAATTAGAAACATTATGATTGAGGTCAAAACTTCTAAAATCTCCATCATGTATATACAACTTGTGATTTAGCTTGATGTAGGTGATTGGTGTAGTTATATGAAACTTTATGATAAAATTAGCATTTATTTATTTTTAATAGATAAAAAATTGTTAAAGGTTCTCAAGTGGAGCAACCCAAGTATTTAGGAATTGTACAAAAGGGTACCCCAGAATACAAGGAAAAGAGAATACAAGGAAAAGAGGAGTAAAATGAGAAGTGAAAGTCCTAAAATTAAAAGAATCAAGAAGTCCAACCTAAAGAGACAAAGGAAGGATGCATCAAAACCCAATGAAATCGGCCTTAGGAACCACTTTGATCTCTCCCATTTTGAGAATTTATTTTGATAATTTGGATGAACATGTTAAAAGATGCCAGTAAAGTTATGGATTATTAATAACTGTTTACACTATAATTTGGTGAGGCTTGCGTCTGCATTAACATAATGTGGAGGGACTTATGCTATGAGATGGTAATAAATAATTTGGATGCTCTTGATATGTTCTGTTAGCACTGATTGGTTGGAAGCTGCTCTCATTCGATGAAAGTCATTTATTTGTACTAATAGAACTATAGTTGAATGCGCAGAGACAGTTTCAACTTTAAGTTGTGGTCCGTGACCATCATATTGTTTTCTCCTCTTACTTACAAATCATGTGATGCATTTTGCAGTCAGCAGCCTTGATAGGGGATTTTAACAATTGGAATCCTAATGCTGATATTATGACCCGGGTATGATGTATTTCTTTTGCCCTTTTTTAAGGATAAATTCTTAACAGCAGCTATTGTTTTATTGAATTTAAATTTTGAATTGTCCTGGCAAACATGTTTTGATCTAATTAAGGACCTATAGCTCTCATCTCCTTTCCCCTTTTTTTTCTCTTTTAATTTTTTTAACGATCTGGTTGTATATGTCCCAAGTGAAACTTAAGAGTAAATGCACCAATGTTGCCCTCACAATTCACAAGCTCATTATAAAATGATACCTTTTTTCTTTTTGTTTTATGACGGGGAAACCCCCAAGGCATTTTTTTTTTTGAAAAGTCAATAGAATATATTAAACGCGCAGAGGAGCGCAACCCTTGGTACACTGGGAGTATACAAAGGGGACTAGGGGGAGGGGAGAAATAAGAGAGAAAGTCAGAAAAACTAATCACTTGTGGGGCCAACCACCCCTCAATCCAAGTGAAAAGAGTAAAGAAGAACAATGGAGGAGTTCCTCATGGGATCTCGATTTGTCCTCAAAGCACCTATCATTACACTCTCTCCAAATGCACCACATAATGCAAAGTGGAACCATTTTCCAAACAACCGCACTCCTTGCACGGACCTTAAGGCATTATTAAATGACACCTAGGATGGATTTTAAGACATAGGAAATGCAGTATTTCTTCAGTGAGTTAACATAGTTCGATCCCAATGTACACTTGAGGCAAGAATCCCAAAATAACTTTTATTTAATGCACTACTTAAAAAGATGCAAGGAGATGCAGTCTGCAGGCTCAAATCACCGCTCAGATCTTGGTGATAACACCTAGAATTTGCACACAATGTTTGAAAACAGATCCACAAGGCATGACTTGTACAAGAAGTCAGTAGAGGCAGTTCCTGTGGTTTATTGTGAATATCCTATATTAGTCAACAGAAAATGGTTCAACGAGATGCAATAAAATGATGCAAAACTGAACTTCGTAAACTTGATTTGAATCTCAGATTAACCTGCGATATTACTTGGAAACTATTGCATCATGCTTTATTTGAAAACTTCAAAACTTCTAGAAATCATTCAATCGCTTCTTAACTGTTTCTGCGTCTTTTTATTACTATTATCATTTGTGTTAAAAGCTTGAAATGCCCTCAGACTTCTAGTTTCTTCTCTTTTTTTGGGGGGGGGGTGGGGAAGTTGGAACCTGGAACTACCAATCTATACATTTCCTAGGAAGTTGGATAACATCTGTACTGGGACTGGCATCTTTCTTCTAAGTTGGGGTAAATGAAGAAAAACAAAGAGAAAAATGAGGATTAATATAATAAGATAAACAGCTGACTCTATTACTTGTCAGAAAGAAGGGCGGGAAACAACTCATTATTTTTTCTATTGTGTTGTATTAATAAAAGACAAAACCGCCTCTTATTGTGTTGTGGCATACATGTCCGCAGTATAGATGCACTATGAGCTTGCGTGGCGGTGGCAAGCTCTAGAATAGAAGGAAAGCCAGAAACCCTGGTTTAAAATCAAATTGACTCTGATGCTTGCTGGACATGAGTAGCTCTCTACTTTACAATTGTTTTTCACCATTTGTGTTTATGTACTCTGGGAAACTTATTAATTGTATGTGAACAGAATGAGTTTGGTGTCTGGGAGATCTTTTTGCCAAATAATGCAGATGGTTCTCCACCAATCCCACATGGTTCTCGAGTGAAGGTAACATTCTTCTATAATGAGTCTGCTCTGTAGTATTTTGGTGATTTGATTTTAGTTCCTGTACTTATTGCTTCTTAAATGTTTTTCACTAGAAAATGAAAGTTTCCACTTCTCTGAGTTGATAATAAGCATTTGCTGCAATTTGTTTTGCAATTTGTTATGAACTGTGTAATGGATTTTTCTTAGCATACATGTAGGTGTGTGTGTTCTGTTTCACTTGTTTGTTATGTAAAATCTTTCTGGATGACACGAGACTATGTCTTATAAAGGGTACTCTCCAATGCAATATACTTAAAAAAAAACAGATTTTGCAAATGTTACATTTTCACTATACATGCATTAGGTATTATTTAAAATAAAATCTACAATTACAAAACGTGGTATGCATGATGATGTACTCCAAACCATATGGACTCAATACAGGGAAGAAGAAAACAATCAAGCCAAAGAGCTTGATTCTTTACTCAAGTGTCTCCTTTAATATATCTTCATTACTTTATAACTTTTTAGATAAATGGTTATATGCTATAGTTGCTTAAGCTATTTTTCTATTCTGCCACCCCTAAGATAGACTCCACTATTCTTTCCACAAATGCCATGACTGCAAATTACTGAGGCATTTCATATGGCAGTTTCCAGCTTCCCAAAATTTCGCTAGCACCCGGAAAAAGGCAAAATAAGATATATATATAGTTTTGTTTGTTAGAGAATGACTGAACAATATACTTTCTAAAGACAAGTGCTGTCAAATAACTCTTTCTTAATCCTGAACTGTAGATCCGCATGGATACTCCATCTGGCCTTAAAGATTCCATTCCTGCTTGGATCAAGTTCTCTGTACAGGCACCAGGTGAAATCCCATACAATGGCATATACTATGACCCACCAGAAGAGGTATGTTCTGCAATGTTTTCCCCCTCTTTGTTTGGTTTGGATAGTAGCAAAATGCAAGATTTCTGGTTGCGAAGTGCTAATAATATTTTGGGCATTTCGAATGAGTAAAACATTTTACTTTACCTTTTGGACAAAAATGAGTAAAAGAAACGCAGCAGTAATATCTGAATTTGGCAATAATGTGCAATAGTTTGGGAATTATTTAATAAGATTGCAGAAGATTGAAACACAATATGATTTTCAATAACTATAATATTGGCTAATGAGTATTTTTGCAAATCATTCTAAACAGAAGCATGCCAGTAATTCAAACTCATCAACTAAGTTGTCTTGTAGGCGTGCTATAATCACTCATGCAATATCACCAGAATTTATATATCGTGACTAAGTTGAATTTGCTTTGTGGACATGGTTAAATTTATTATTTATTTCATTTATGCTTGAGTTTAATGATGCTCTTGTTTACTTTTTACAGGAAAAGTATGTATTTAAGCATTCTCAGCCAAAGAAACCGAAATCACTTAGGATATACGAGTCACATGTCGGAATGAGTAGTACGGTGTGCATCTTCCCTTTTTATCTAAGATGTAATATATTGTTATTTAATTATTCAATTGCTATCTCTGTATGATGCTCTTTCCTGCAGTAATTCCAGGATTTCAAAATATTCTGGAGAGTTTCTTTCTATCTAAAAGAGTGATATACAAGCTAATGAAATAGTATCCCAGAACAATCTTTATATCTCACGTCCAGAGCTCAAAAAGATATTCTCCAAATTATATGATTAACTGAATACCTTACAGTGCATCTTCCCTATCCTCTGGAGAAGAATTTGTTTACTTCTATTGATAAATACATTTTGTATCCTATCAAAGGAGGGTCCTAGTCCAACATACAAAGGGTATGTACTAGGACCTAAATAACAATAAAATGCTGCTCCAAGACATTTTAGCTTTCTATGTCAAGAAATGGTTATCATCTATGTTTCTGGCAGTAAAGCCCCAACTTGAAATTTTAAAGCTCCCTCCCCACAAATATTCTCTTATTGCCTTTATGTTAAGATGATGGCAGTATAAAATTGGTGCTACTTCTAAAGAGAAAATATGAAGTTGTTATCTGACTGATGGACTAATATCATGCTCCAAATTTGTCGCTTCTCCTTCATAACTTGCAAGTCTTCTATTGAAATTTAACCAATATATGGATCCTTTATAATGTTGATCACTTCTTCATAACTGTGTTGAACGTCGCCCATGAACTCTAGCTCCAATGGCACTTCTCTGGAGTGGATTGTTACATGATTTTCCTCAGACATCTTCCTCTTTCTTTCCTTTGTGTCGTAGTTTTTGCTCTTTTATTTGATTTTCTTTTCTGATCCTCCCAATGTTGTCAACTGTGAAATCTAGGAACCAAAAATCAACACATATGCTGAATTTCGAGATGATGTGCTGCCACGCATCAAAAAACTTGGTTATAATGCTGTTCAGATCATGGCTATTCAAGAGCATTCATATTATGCAAGCTTTGGGTAATATTCTTGTCGCATCAACCCTATGCACTCCTTGCCTTTTTGTTTGTTTGTTTGTCTACACCATATGCTTTCACAATAATACTAAGTATGGGTAGACAGCTTCCTCTAGAATTGGGGTTTTTTTAGTGAATTGGTTGCTCTTAATTATTAGCAAAACGTTTGACAAATATACTTGAAAGTTTTCTTTCATGTGCTGCAGGTACCATGTCACAAATTTTTTTGCCCCTAGCAGTCGTTGTGGAACTCCTGACGATCTCAAGTCCCTAATTGATAGAGCCCATGAGCTAGGTCTGCTTGTTCTCATGGATATTGTTCATAGGTAATGTTGGATTATACGGTTAACAATTTTGCTAAAAGCATCTCTATTATGCTATTGCATTTTGATGAGTTATGTCTCTTTATGGTGGATGAGCAATCATACTACTGCATGCAAACTGATTTGAAAAAGAACGGTCCTGTGTGTATAGAGCTGAAAAGTGGGAAATTCATTTAGTTGATGCCCAATAGTTGGAATTGAAGGACTCATTCAGCCGACCTTGGGTAGTTTGGATTGAATGGCTTGTTGAGTTGGGTTGTAGATTCGCGTATTTGAGTGAAGTTGAAAACATGTCAAGAATGATTTGATGGTGAACTTACATACTGATTCAGTCCTTCTACATTGTTTGTGCTTGATTTTCAATTCATTTTTCGTTATTTACGGGCTCCAGGATCTTCTCCTTTCCTTTCTCAGAATTTTCAACGGTTACCATATTGATTTCTGCAGCTGAAATTCCCATACTGCCCTCCTCCCTTTTCTCTGTGCCGGTTTCTGGTTTCTTCCCTTCCACCACGTCAGCAAACGTCCGACCAGGAACCACCGCTCGTGGCCGCACTGGTAAACTCTTCTTTGTTGTATCCCTCACTTGCTCCAAATATTTTACTAGCCTTCCCATTTGCAGTATGCATTGTCTCCATCCCTGCCCTTCACGCCCCTCCAGAATTACCACAAAACTACGTCTCCCTCCACGGCCATATTCAGTTATCTCCATGAATCTCCCATACTTGTTCATTCTTTTTTGCAAGAACATAACTGAACCGCCCAGCCGGTGATCTCTGCATGCCCCAATTCCGGTTGTTTCCGACACCAACTCATTCATCATCTTCAACAGCCATATCAATCTCATTTCTCCCAAATACACCGTGCTCAAGTTCATCCTTCCCCACTCCGTCAACTTAATATTCTGACTTCCATCGCCTACCCGTAACTCAAAAGATTTGGATTCCACGTAAAAGTAACCAACGTAGCCCATCTTGCTGATAAACTCCAAGAAAAACCACGACGTCAATGCTGAAAACCGATGACCAGAACGCTATCCCCGCTCCGGCAATGTTCCTCACGCACAAAGAGAACTAGAGAGAATTCTCATGCAGCTTGGGTGAGATATGTTGGAGGATATAGCATCAGGTAGTGGTTCAAATAATGGGGTGATTGATACTTGTATGGAGTTTTATCCTAAAGTGGGAGTAACATGTGGGGGGGAAGAGAATAAGTTGAAGAGTTTATTCAAGGATATTGAGGAGGCTAGACAGCAGCCAGTTGTAGTGGGGGAGGGTATAGACAATAGTGCTCGGGTTTCTAGACAAATAAGGGAGTTGAGGAAACTTGATAATTATGTAAATTATGATAGGGGTATGTCGGATGTTCAGCTTGGGAAGGGAAGAGGGAGGGGCAGAAAAGGTGTTTTATGAAGCCAAAAATTATAGTGTGGAACGTGAGAGGGCTGAATGCTCTCAAAAAAAGATTAAAGATTAGGGGTCTTTTAAAAGAATGGAAAGCGGATATTGTGTGTCTTATTGAGACGAAAATGGAGATTATTACAAGGGAGATGGTACGTAGCTTATGGGGGGGACAACATGTGGATTGGTTGTACAAGGGGGCCAATGGGGCATCGGGGGGTATGTTGATATTATGGGATAGGAGGGTGGTAGAGAAAAGAGATGATTGTATGGGGTGCTACACACTAGCTTGTACATTTCAGAATGTGGAGGATCAATTTGTTTGGGCTTTTGGGGGGGTGTATGGACCGAATTTGGATGGGGAGAGGAGGATATTATGGGAGGAGTTAGCTGGGGTGATGAGCATGTGGGAGATCCCTTGGTGTATTGGGGGTGATTTCAACATAGTTCGTTTCCCTAGTGAGCGGTCTAGTGGATCGAATTATTCTACAGCCATGATGGATTTCTCGGACTTTATAGCTGAACAAGGGTTGGTTGATTTTCCATTGGTAGGGGGCCAATTTACATGGTCTAATAATCAAGAAGATGAAATTTGGTCAAGAATCGATCGGTTTCTAATTTCACCTAGTTGGGAGGATCATTATCCGGGAGTGATGCAAAAAAGACTTTCTCGTATATGTTCCGATCATTTCCCTTTGTTGCTAGAATGTGGGGATTCAAGGGGTGGAAAAAAGTATTTCAAATTTGAGAATATGTGGTTAAGATATGAAGGTTTTGTCGATAAGGTGAAATTTTGGTGGGATTCGTATACATATGAGGGACTTCCGAGCTTTGTGTTGGCGAATAAGCTGAAATCCCTTAAGCTGGACCTGAAAAAATGGAATGAGGAGGTGTTCGGTGATATTGGGAAAAAAAAAAAGGAGTTGTTGGAAGGTATACAGGAGATGGATGTGTTGGCAGAGAATAGGGGACTATTGGAGGAGGAAAAGGTGAAAAAGGGAGATATGTCTAGAGAGCTGGAGAATACATTGTTGTGTGAGGAAATTCATTGGCGACAAAAATCAAGAGCATTATGGTTGAAGGAGGGGGATAGCAACACACGCTTTTTTCACAAGATGGCCAACTCCCATCGCAGATATAATCGTGTGGAGACGTTACGTATCGAAGGTGTTTTGTCCAATGATCCGAATGAGGTAAAAGAGCATGTTGTGCACTTCTATCGAAATTTATATACGGAACAAACAAACTGGAGACCTAGAATGGACAATCAAGTTTTTTCATCCATTGATGAGGAGGAGAAAGTTTGGTTGGAAAGAGAGTTTGAGGAAATGGAGGTTTGGGAGGTGGTGAAGGGTATGGAGGGTGACAAGGCACCGGGTCCGGATGGGTTCACCATGGCTTTTTTCCAATCTTGTTGGACGGTGGTAAAACATGACATCATGGCTGTTTTTTCTGAATTTTATAGAAGACAACAGCTAGTGAAGAATTTGAATGTTACTTTTGTGACATTGGTTCCAAAAAAGGTGGATGCGGTGGAGATGAAGGACTTTCGGCCTATTAGTTTGGTGGGAGGAATGTATAAAATTTTGTCCAAGGTGCTGGCAAATAGAATGAAAAATGTTTTGGGTAAGATTATATCTAATTCCCAAAATGCGTTCATAGGAGGGCGTCAAATTCTTGATTCGGTGCTGATTGCAAATGAAGTATTGGATTCTCGTATGCGGTCCGGTATGCCGGGTGTAATATGTAAGTTGGACTTGGAAAAAGCCTATGATCATGTGAATTGGGAGTTTTTATTATACTTGTTGAAGAGGTGTGGATTTGGAGAGAGATGGAGGGGATGGATTGAGTGGTGTATCTCGTCAGCTCGATTCTCAATTTTAGTAAACGGTACTCCCGAAGGTTTTTTTAATAGTTCAAGGGGTATAAGGCAAGGAGATCCGCTCTCACCGCTTTTATTTGTGTTGGTGATGGAGGCTTTGAGTAGGATGGTGAATGCGACTGTAGAGCAAGGTTTATTATCAGGATTTGCTGTGGGAGAGAGGGTCTTATCAGATTTGGTGGTTGCTCATTCTCTTTTTGCCGATGATACGTTGATTTTCTGCGAAGCATGCCCGGAACAATTACGGTATGTACGTCTTATTCTTTTATGTTTTGAGGCTGTTTCGGGGTTGAAAGTAAATCTTGGCAAATCAGAATTGATGGCTGTAGGAGAGGTGGAAAATATTGGGAATTTAGCTGCATATCTTGGGTGTAGAGTTGCTGGTTTGCCCATGAAATATTTGGGGCTGCCACTAGGGGCTGCATATAAGGATACCTCTATGTGGAATGGGGTGACGGAGCAGATGGAGCGGAGGTTGGCAGGGTGGAAGAAAATATATCTATCAAAGGGAGGGCGATTAACTTTAATAAAGAGTACGTTATCTAATCTTCCAACGTATTACTTATCTTTATTCCCGGTTCCTATGAGTGTGGCTAATAGGATCGAGAAGATTCAACGAGATTTCCTATGGGGAGGAATGGGTGATGAAAAGAAATTGCATCTTGTTAGTTGGAATCAAGTTTGCCGTCCATTAAGGGCCGGTGGCCTTGGTATTCGGAATGTACTCAAGTTCAATAAAGCTTTATTGGGAAAATGGCTTTAGAGATATGCGACTGAGAGGGAGGCACTTTGGTATAAGGTAATTAAGGAAAAGTATGAGGAGCAGGATGGTGGATGGTGTTCAAAGGAGGTGTCGGGGACTTTCGGAGTAGGGTTGTGGAAACACATTAGACGAGGATGGGACTTGTTTGCTCGAAATGTGAGGTTTGAAGTGGGTTTAGGTTCGAAAATTCTATTTTGGCATGACAAGTGGTGTGGAAATCAGCCGTTGAAGCATGCATACCCGTCGTTGTATCGTATTGCAAGGTATAAAGAAGCATGGGTTAAGGATAACTTTAATTGGAGGAATGGGGTTGTGGAGTGGAATATCGTTTTTATTCGTTCTATACAGGATTGGGAGATGGATATGATATCGACTTTCTTTGAAATGCTTTACTCGTGTAAGATCGCACAGGGAAATGTAGATCGGATTCATTGGTCTCCATCTAAAAAAGGTGTTTTTGAGGTGAAGTCGTTCTATAAGCTCTTGTCTAATACAGCCACTGAGATGTTCCCTGGGAAGAGTATTTGGCGATCCAAGGTGCCGTCAAGGGTGGTGTTCTTTGGGTGGAATGCGGTACTTGGGAAAATCTTGACACATGATAACTTGAGGAAGAGAACTATTGTAATAGTGGAATGGTGTTGTATGTGTAAGAAGAATGGGGAATCCGTAGATCACTTGTTGATCCATTGTGAAGTGGCAACTCGATTATGGCATTATATGTTCACATTATTTGGCATTGAGTGGGTTATGCCGCAAAAGGTCCTAGATTTATTTGTTTGTTGGAATCATGTGGGGGGGGAGGGATATTGCTAAAGCTATTTGGAGGATGGCTCCTTTGTGTGTCATTTGGTGCATATGGAGGGAGAGGAATGCGAGACTGTTTGAGGATAAGGAATGTTCGGTGGATGGGGTGAGGCAGAATATGATTGTTATGCTTCATATGTGGGCAATGGCGCATTATCGTGAGGAGATGTCGACTCTAGAAGATTTTTTGATCTTCTGTCCTTTGTATATATCTTAGGGGTTCTTTTGTACATATTTCTTTTTTAGGGTTGCGCCCCTTTGCGCGTTTTTAATATATTTCACATTACTTAAAAAAAAAAAAAAAAAAATTGTGAGTATGCAGATGTCAGGTTTCCTCAATTTTACACTTTCATTTTTGACATCTTTGATAAGATTCCATGGAGAATATATCGAACCAGAATTTCTTTTAGCTTTATACTCTGTGTTGCTTTTCAATCTGGGTTGAACTTTACTCTCTTTTCTTTTAAGTTGCTCAAAGATACTTCCTGATGGCATGCAGTTTCTATTATGTTGTATGCAGTTTCTTTTGTCCATTGCCACAGAATGTCCAATAGCTCAATATGTGTGGGTTCTCCGTATATGTCTGTGTTTGTATCATCAGCAGGCTAGCTTGATGTTGTCATTTTATTACTCCCGTCATCCCATAACAAGAGTCTTCTTTGACAAATCTACTATCTACATTTTTTAAGAGGTATACCTATAAAGTACTACTCACATTCTCAAGTTTTAACCATCTATAAGGGGAAGATAATCAATTGTATAAGAAAGTTAGAAAGGGAGAGTAGATAATAATGGTCTTTTTTTTTATAAAAAATTTGTGGATACATATTGAGACAAGAAAAAAGGAAATCTATCAAGAATCTGATTACAGAGAAAGTGAGTATATTTTTACTGATCTATACCAAACTTGCGAAAGGCAGCCAAGCTTCCTGAGGTTGAGCTAGTCTTCGTCAGACGTCATATAATCAAATTCATCCTCATAATGTTTTCCGTAATAGGTCATATGGTATCTGCTAGATGCTCACTCATATTTTGCTGCCCCCCCTCCCCAACTTCTCCCTGATGATGCAAGCACTGGAATTTAATGAAAATAGCCTTTTAAGTACATAGTTGTTTTGCGGAAATCATTTTTGGAAGTGTAGGTCAGTCTGATGCGCTACCATGCTATTAACCACAGTGATTTTTTTTTTTTTCCTTATAGCATGTTTCATGTTTTTGATTTTACTTCTCGTCTTCTTATGTCTGACTGCTTGTTGAATGAATCCAGCCATTCATCAAATAATGTGTTAGATGGGCTGAACATGTTTGATGGAACTGATAGTCATTATTTCCACTCTGGGTCACGTGGATATCATTGGATGTGGGATTCTCGCCTATTCAATTATGGAAACTGGGAAGTATGTTCTTCTTCTTTTTTGGCTAAAAAGAGAATATTATGGTAAATTTTGCCTTTATTTTTCCTTCTTCACCCTATAGCTAACAGGGATTAGTTCTTACTTGTTGATATAGGTACTAAGGTTTCTTCTATCAAATGCAAGATGGTGGCTGGAAGAATACAAGTTTGATGGGTTTAGATTTGATGGTGTGACATCAATGATGTACACTCACCATGGTCTGGAGGTACATATGCTTTGGGAATGTACCTTCGTCGATTTTGGTGTGATATATGATGAGTTGATTACATCCTTTAAGGATAATTTTTAGTTTTAGAAATTACGTCTTAACTAGATTGGGACATACCACCTATGTAATAGAAATTATTTGACGTGGTGGCTATTTGTACTTTTAAAATGCAAATTGAACGACCTATGAATACTCGTAAAAGTTTGATGTATTTTCAGATGTTGATAGATTTAAAGCACTTAGTCTCTACTTGGAATTTGTACTATCATATTTGTACTGACAATATCTTCTTCCTGTTCTTTCTGTAGGTAGCTTTTACTGGAAATTATAACGAATATTTTGGATTGACAACTGATGTGGATGCTGTGACTTACCTGATGCTGGTCAATGATGTCATTCATGGACTTTATCCTGAGGCTGTTAGCATTGGTGAAGATGTATGTCATCCAATTGGAATCATATTAAGCACCTTTATTTTTCCTTAATGTGGAATGTTGAAAGCAGATTTAATAGTTTAGTTGTATCTTAACTGAAACTATCTCATACAGGATTACTAACAAGTAGTAAATTTTAAAAAAAGGGAGTAAATTTCAAGCACTATCTCATACAGAAAGTGCTTGTTTACAACAGTCAACTGTGAATGCTCATCTTAGTGTTAATCTTGGAATTCTCACTTCGTATCACTTTTCTAGGTATAATTGATTGCTCTGAATGTCCATTTCACTATAAATCCTCTTGTATCCTCTAGATATTTGCTCTCTGTATATTAAGAAAGATAGTAATTTTGTTTGGTAGGGAGGTTTGGATTGGACGATCCTCCCACCAGCTTTAATTGCTCTAATTGCTTGCAATAGGACCCTAAAGGGAGAAGTTCCACTAGCTAAATAATGCAAAAAAAAGATAAAGAATCTAAAGAACCAAAAGAGGAAGGACATTTATAGAAGCTGTAACTCTGAGGCGTCAACTTGATGGGATAAAATGTTAATCACTGTCTTTTCTTCTGCTTATACTACAAATCTTGTTCTCAACAGGTCAGTGGAATGCCAGCATTCTGCATTCCTGTCCAAGATGGTGGTCTGGGCTTCGATTACCGCCTTCATATGGCGATTGCTGATAAATGGATCGAGATGCTCAAGTATGTTATTATAGTAACCTTAAAAACTCTCTTTTTTTTTGTATAGATTTTCTTTTCTCTCTCTCTTGAGTCGTACTTTATATTCAAGCTGACAAGTTAAAAATTCAGAATAACAAAATAGGTTAGATACACACTATCAGCATGAAGCGCAGACAAAGACGCAGAACTTGATTATGATGCGACATTGACACGCTGATATAAAAAATCCAAAATAGAAAGACAGTAATTGGTGGGGTCATTGTTCATATATAGTCTTACTGATAAAACTTTTTTGATAAGTAGTCTTACCGATAAAACTATCATATGTTGGAGACACATTATGTTTTTACAAATTTATGGACTATTATATAGCCTCAAGGTCGAACAGACACACTCATATGCCTCGATCCTCCACCTCTAGATAATAGCTCACTATATCTATATTTCATTTATACTTCTTAAGATTGGCCTTGGCTCTGAATTTTATGTATGCCATCATATAATTTTGTTCTATTTAAAATTATAGTCTTTATTATCAAAATGAAAGAATGACACATGCCAATGCTTTTATTAAATGTGTACTGTGTGTTAAGGATATATCATATAACCTTTGGAGAAGTATTTGGGATTATAAATATACTTTCAGAACAATGGACTGAGCTAAGAAGTGTCTCATCACAATCTGCAAAAGAAAAGGTTTATTGTGTTATGCAGAACTTTGTAATGCAATCTCATCACGGAATTGGTGTTTAGGTAAATTAACCTCCCTATGATCGTGAGATATAATCACACTTCCTGGCAAACACATCAGCATGGGAGTGAGCAGTCAATTGAATGTTTATGAAACAATATAATTTTGATGTGGGTTCTGATGTTGTGTAAGATTGTTAACACACATTGTGGGTTTGGATCGGTGGTAGGTAGGGGATGAGGTCGTGGGTTCAAAACCCACCTGGGTGCATGTGTCTTACCAATTAAAACAAATTGAAGAGCATGTCCCTGCTACTTAGATGGTAAAAGAAAGCTAAGTGACTATAAAATCTTGGCTAGAATTTTAAGATAATGTTGTACCAATATTGTGAGTCTGTGAGTGAGTCTGTGACCATGTTGTAGCAATGTTTGTACTTACTATCATGTAATTTCAGCTATAGGTTTACCAAACCCATTATGGTATAATGTAAATTAAGCTATTACAATAATTAGTATCTGACTTCAGGAATTGTGTAACACTTTTAGCTTAGCATTAAGTTTATTCAAGTGAGCTGGCATCAAGTTGTACTAAATAGTCCATATTTCTCTTTTTGGATGTCCAAAATAATTGTCCAGGCTCAAAAGTCAAATAGATTTTTTGTTTTCTCCTGATTACAAGTGACGTAATGTGCTTTTGTGGGACAAAGGGAGTATTTGAATTGAAAGAACTGTATTTATTTTTTCACCTTGTTATGGCTATTTTTGTAGGAAGAGGGATGAGGACTGGAGAATGGGTGATATCATTCACACACTCACCAACAGAAGGTGGTTGGAGAAGTGTGTTGCTTATGCCGAAAGTCATGACCAAGCTCTTGTTGGTGACAAGACAATTGCATTCTGGTTGATGGACAAGGTAAGTTATTACATATACTTGCAACCAACAAGGACTAACACTGAGAGAAGGTTATGCAATCATTATTCCCTTCTAAAAGAGTAATTATATTTAGTTGATTCATGTACAATTGCCATACAACTAGATAACGTGACATTAAAAATAAGCTAATCTAAGAGCTGATTTTTAGTTTAACGTCATTCAATTGTACAAGAGTCTAGTAAATAGCATTACTCCTAAAAATGTAATGATGACTTTAATGCAATATTTTTAAAGAAAAATATCCTGTATATTTTTTTCCGTCTGTATACGCGTTCTGCATATGAGGATCAGTATCTTGTATCTAAATGAGAGCATGATCTTGTACCACGTATGTAATGCAAGAATATGGCATTCATAAGATATAATTGCATGGTTATTAACATGAATAGTACAATTAATTATGTAAGCACTTAAAATTGGGGTTAAATTAATAACAGACTGAGATAGAAAGAAATGAATTTTGATGAGGAGTCATAGTCAATGAATCTGTCGTAGTATATTTTAATCTGAACATTGTGGGGAGAAGTTTAGACACTAAGCATGAGACCTTTATTTGAACCTTCTACGAACACAAATGTTGATAATTTGAGATCTTATGCCAGTAATAACAATGTGTGTTGACTAGGCCAAAGATGAGTGGCATATTCTGTTACAATAAGTACAACAAAATAATGACTTTATGCATATAGCACCACAGTAATGAGTGTACATATGTTAAGTACAATACAGCTTTAGCAGGTCCCAATCTTCATCCAAAAAAAACAGTGATTCGTGGTTTTATCTTGACATCATTAATACAAGAAATCTATGTTGAATATTTATTTATTTTGAGAAGAAAGTCGGTGATTGCACATCCACTCTTGTATGGCTTGGTTATACCTTCTCAATATGCTATGTCTTAGTCTGCTATTTTTTACAATCAACAGACTAGGATTAAATATAACGCCATTGTGCTTTATGGTGTAGTTGAAGAAATAGTATGACAAACGCAAGTATTATTTGATTAGATCTGTATTTGTCAAAGCTTTTAATATCATATTCCGATCCCTCTTTCAGGATATGTATGACTTTATGGCTTTAGACAGACCATCAACTCCCCTTGTTGATCGCGGAATAGCATTGCACAAAATGATCAGGTTAATTACCATGGGATTGGGTGGAGAGGGATATTTGAATTTCATGGGAAATGAATTTGGACATCCCGGTAAGTGTAGGTTGTTTTGTTTGTACTCCTAAATTTTGTATTCCCCTTTTTGTTTATGATTGCTCAATTGAATTTTGGGTAGATTTTCATTGTTCACCACGGATGTAGATTTGATCATACCATTTCTTTGTTCTTTCTTCTTCTTTTTTTTTTTCCTCTTCAGAGTGGATTGATTTTCCAAGGGGTGAACAACGTCTTTCTGATGGCAAAGTAATTCCTGGGAACAATAACAGTTTCGATAAATGCAGGCGTAGATTTGATCTTGTAAGTTTCTTCTGGAGCATGCCTATCATGGGATTTCGCTTTCTCTAAGCACCAATTTTTAGGTTAATTGCGATTCATCCAACCAAGTACACTCCGCCGCAAGCTATTTGAACATGTTTATATTCTTTTTGCAAATAATGTACATCTCATTTGATATTTCTGACATCGTTTTATTCTGTTGGACATTTAAAATTTGAAATGTATAACAATGCTGCGCTTACTGATTATACACATACCCAGGGGGATGCAAAGTATCTAAGGTATCATGGAATGCAAGAATTCGATCGGGCAATGCAGCATCTAGAAGAAACTTATGGTGTAAGTTTTATTTTGCAGAGATATAAAGCTGTACTTCAGTTGCCGAAGTGCTGATTAAAAAAAAAAAAATCTATTCACTGCTGTTTCAAATCTTTGCTACAAATAATTAGAAAAATAAAAAATAAAAATCTTGCCTAGAAACAAAGTTCCAAAATCTAACTACTACCAAGAGAAAAGCCACTGGACTCTAGCTCAAATAGGACCTCCTTTCTCTACAGGAATAGGGTGAAGGGTGCAGTTGCAATTCAAGGGCCAATGTTTGCGTGTTACTTACTATCAAGAAAGTTATGGTCCTTGTTGATTCTCTGTTCATATGTAAATTAATTTTTTTCTTGGTTCCACTGCATGATGTGAAGGGAGAGGTGAGGGAAAAAGCTAAAATAGAGGGCTTTTGGAATCCTTTTGGTTCCTGGAACGGTGATCCACTAGAAAAATTTGAGGCTTCTGGTATTCGTTGTTAATCTTTACCAAGGTTCTTTATTCATGGACCTATCATTTTACTTTTCCCTCACCAAATCATATTTTGTATATCCAAAAAGAATTGTCTTTCACCCAAATCATGTGATTAGGTCTTCTAGGGAAGTTCATGGGCAGGAAATATTGTGTGAGAAATGGGATGTTAGTAGCTTCTTTTTGGTAGTTTTTAGTTCATAGATTTAGATGATGGTAATTTTTTCTATGTACTTGCTCGCAGTGGATGCTAGATTTTAAATAGTTTTTCATCATTATTTGCAACTGCTGTACCAGCAGATCTATGCTACTTGTGGCTAATTGGTGATGCTTCTACTTCTAGAATGGAAAATGATTCTGTGGTTAACTGTTATGCAGTTCATGACTTCTGAGCACCAATATGTATCACGGAAGGATGAAAGAGATAGGGTTATCGTCTTTGAAAGGGGAAACCTTGTTTTTGTCTTTAATTTTCATTGGACCAACAGCTATTCGGACTACCGAGTGGGCTGCTTGAAGCCAGGAAAATATAAGGTNGGGGTGGGGGGGGGAAAAGGAAATGGCAGTGTTTGCCTAGTATACTTGGTCGATCTGCAGTTTGATACGTAGTTTCTATCATTGACATGCTAATTATCATTTTTATGCATATTTGGTATTAGATAATTGTTTCTCTGATATAACAATGATTTTAAAAGTTGTCTCAAAATATTTGAGGGACAGATAATAATCCCTATAACCCAGTTGTGTAGAACCAAGAATGATAGCATGCTCTGAGCTGTTCAAGATTTTCATCAAGTCTTACATATATGGACATGATATAGAACTCTGGAGTACTCATTAGTTCACATTGATGTAATCCATAAAACGGCTGATACAATCTCATTAAGTAATCAACTAATCTGGATGTTGTCCTTAAGTTGAATTTCGTTAATTCCACACACAGATTCTATGCTTCATCTAAGGGTTCGCTTTAGAGAATATCTGCCAGAATTTTTTTTTTATTTTTTTTTGGATGAATAATATCTGCCAGATTTACGCAACTAGATACTTTTCTGGTGGTCATTGGCTTTGGTTTTTTTTGGGCTGCATCTTGAGGCACCCAAGATCTTGGCTACATCTAAATTATGAAACATTTGGCCACCGAGAGTACTTTGAAAAAAGGATCATGCGGATAGTGCCATGATATGGCTGTCAATCATCTGGGTGCTGTTGCCGACTGATGCATGTATAGCCTTATAGCCTTACAATTGGACTTTGTAAAGACGTGGGAGTGTAGGACATATCTCCTTTTTGTCCACTACCCATCTGTTGATCCTGGCCTATGCTAGTTTCTTTCAAATAAACTATCTTCTTCCCCTCCTTGCAGATTGTTTTGGATTCAGATGATGCATTATTCGGTGGCTTCAGTAGGATCGATCACCTTGCTGAGTACTTCAGCTCTGTAAGACACTTCCCTCAGAATGCACAACTCAAAAGTTATTTATCGTTTTCTTCTTTGCTCTCTAGTAGTGAACAGGGGTTCTAAACTTCGATGGGTGCCTGTGCAGGATGGGTGGTTTGATAACCGGCCTCATTCTTTTCTAATATATGCACCTTGTAGAACAGCAGTGGTCTATGCTCTAGCAGAAGATGAGCCTGAGCCTGTCAAGCGCTGATCTAAATTGGATAAAGCTTCTCCTTGATGTGATGATTTTGTCTTTCTGCACTCCTGGATTTGACCAAAATATAATTTCTACTAAATGCAGTTTTTGGCCTTGTAAATTTTCCACTGCCACCCAGCCAGATGGGACGATCAAGAACAGGAGTAAAGGCAGAACGTACCGACAAAATTGTTTATTCATCCGGAGCACCATGAAGACCACCCCCCGCATGAGCTTCTCCAGCATCCCGTATATTGTTTTTGGTGTTATCTTGCTAGCTAAATTATGATGGTGGGTTGCTGGATGCCGGCAAGACATTTTTGATGTATAGCAAGCAACTAATCGTAGTGTTTTAATGTCTGATATTTTAGCACTTATGGCGCATCTAATAAAATGCAAGATATATTAGGCTGGAACAAGTGCTTGCATACTTTTTCCTCCGTCTATAACATGGGTCTTTGCTTGTCAGGTTGCTAAATTTGGAAAAGATGGGATGATATGCAATGGGTATAACTTATAAGCGACCGCACGGGCACCACCTGTTTGGGCAAGTGTCCGGACAGCCCGGCCCCACGTGAGAGCCTGCACATTGTATATATGGAGATCTGGTGCAATGAGGCCGTTTGGGTCTCGGTCCAAATTGGAAGCCCATGACTATTTTAACTCATTCCTTCTCTTAAAATTTTGGGTTTGGCAATAGCGATGATTCACCAATTTCGTTCTAATCAAAACATTCAAACAACAAAGTTCATACAATTTATACATGAGTTAATAATTATGAGAAGGATGTGACGTCTGCCCTAAAAACAGCCATGAGAAAGGTACATAAATAGCTGAAAAATAAAAATCACATTATTAATTATTCGAAATTTCCGACAGAAATCAAATGCTGACAAGGCTAGCCTCGGTGGCATGCCCACGGGGCAATTGATGAAGCACACTGGTTGGTGATGAATTGGAAGTAGAAGATCTCAATGCCTCTGCTAGCGGACCTCCCATTGAAGCCACTTGATTTGTTGCCCACCCAGCAGCCCAGTTCAGTTGTGGTTGCCCTGGTTCTGCATTGCTATCCCTGGAGCCTGGCTCGTCTCCATTGCCAGTGGACAATTTCAAGGACACATCCGACGGTGAATTTTCCAGCATCGAAATGGAGAGGCAGGTGGAAGAATTCATGGGGCTAGCATTGCTTCCAGTGTTATCGGATTCTTGAAGCGATGATCGCGGCCAATCATCAAAAAAATGCCGCAGGATATGGCCATCGGATTTACCATCCGCTGACGCCTCGTTTTGGGCTTCAAAGAGGCCCTTGTTCTCAGTTTTGAACCCTAAGGAACTACATGCAAGCAAGGGACAAAAGAACATGAGAGAGGCAAAAAAATCAAGCAAAGAACAAATTAAAGAAAAAGCCTGACACAAGCAAAAAAGCACCCTCTACTGGGTGCAAAAGCAATGGTTGGGGTCGACTTATACAGAATCAGAGAATCTCTTTCCCAGATTTGAGACATACTAGCCAGGCCTCCATTAGGGTCCACCATGGAGTTATTATCAAATGGCTAAAAGGGCAGGTCTGTTAAAATTGAGATTGAGATGACGTTGAAGTAAAAATTAAAAGATCAAATACTATTACTACGTCATCTCAATTGTTGTATGTTGTCTAACGGTTCACTAAATAATATTTAGTTAGAATACCCACCATAGAAGACCCTACGAAATCCTACTTTATAACATGGAAAGAAAATCTTATAAGCGGAAGTCCCACCAAGGCACCAAACTAAATGGAACTATTTAATGCTGTTTAATTTCTCTCTCCATTTTTTGGGGGCAAGCATATCAGTTATTGTAACGGCCATGCGTATGGCACAACATCTTGAGTTCTTTATGGTAAAGCTCCGAATAAATTTGGTGGAACAGTGTTATGGTAATCAAACCCAGAAGAAAACAAGAAGGTTCTTACCTTTGACTAAGGTGAAGGAGATCAACGGAGGGGGATGGTCCTGAAAGAGAGAAATGGGTCCCACCAGCCATTGTCGCCAAGGGCGGAGCAGCACTGGGATTGGCGGCTTTGAGAGTCCCACCACCACCGGCTGCAGTAGTGGAGGTGGTTATGGGTGTGGGAATTTCCACAGGCTTTCTTGAACGGTTTCGGCCACGGTGCACGTGGCGCTCGCAGTACTTCTGGCCGGGCACCACGTCCCTCGAGCACCGCCATTTCTTTCCGTCGGTCCTCCGGCAACGTCCGGGCTCCGGGTCCATGGCAGCACGTCCCCAGAACCCTGATTGCAATACTGATGCAATAGCAGTAAACTATGATCAGATATTTTTAATATTATACGTGGCCTTTAAAGCACCAAGCCAAATTAGGAAAACATGGAATCAAAGCCCAAAGGCATACACGTTTCAGGAATAAATCATGAATGAAACCACAGAAAGTAATTGTAAGATTTATTCTTTCACAGTAATGGCCCCAAATAGTTTAGGCAAAGCCATCACTGAGCAAATAAATAATTTTTTGCAGCAACATGTCAAAGGGCTTCTTGTATTATATTCTCATTCAAAAATCAAGAACTGGAGGCATGTTGAACGAGAAGATTTGGTAATCCAGAAAAATGCATTTCAGTGACGTGTTACAGATAAGTACCAACATGTTATCCATAGAAAGGGGAGGGAATTCAGAACTTACAAGCAGGCTGATAATGTGGGAAATGTTGAATAGGGTGATGGAGGAAATATGGAGGAGCATGAAGAAGGCTTTTCTTGATTGGCTGAAGAAGTTCAGGAGGAACAGCAGCACCTGCCAACATGTACCTGAATATCAAAGCCTGAAGCTCAAGCTCCTGCCACTGAGCCAAGTTGAAGAAGCTACCCATCCCTAGCAGACAAATAAAAATAGGCCCAGAAAAAGATAAGAGCCAAAACTCATCAAAACGATGGAAGAAAGGAGCCTGGAAAGAAACTTTCCCTTCCAAGAACTCACAGCCTATACAGATTCTGGGAAGAAACAAAGAGCTTTCTGAGTTTCTGTCACGCAAGAAAAAGGAAAAGAAATCTTACTGGGAAATCTGGTAGCAGCTGATGTTGAATCAGGAAATGCTGACATGGGGCTGATTTTGCTGTTGGGTTCAGGTACAAACAAAGGGAGAGCAGCAGAGGCAGAAGATTGTGGCTGTTGTTGGGGCTCAAGGAGAAGTTTTGGTATCTTGGCAGAGTGTTGTTGCTCTGACTCATGCTGGTTTCTCCATTGCTTCAGATGGAAGTCCATGGAGAGAGAGTGGGGTTTCTGTTGTTGCTTTTGGTTTGGTTGGTTTATAGTGTAGCTTTGTTTGGTGTGTTTGGGTATGTATAAGAGAAAGTTTGTAAAAGCTTTCACAGAGACTTCTGTGGGTTCTTTATATCTTTGGCAGATATCTCAAAGAGAGAGAGAGAGGGTTCTGACAGGAAAGCCTGCAAAGTTTGTTTAGGACCAGTGGAGAAGCCAAGAGCACTTGAGCAAAAGACAGTCAGACAAGACAGTTGAGAGAAAAAAGAGAGCTTCAAAATAATAATAAAAATTTTTGGAACAAATAGATAGTTAGGGAGAGAGAGAGAGAGAGAGAGAGGAAGAACCTGCAGTCTTTGGGAATAGCACAGAAGAAAAGAGCAGCTGCATAGGGCGTGGAGAGGGAAAGAGAACCCCCGAATACCCTTTTTTTTTATCTCTATCTTTTCCATTTAACCCTGGGCAGAGACATGAAACAGTATTTACATTGAGACACACAAACAAACATACACAGAGAGCTGAGCCGACAATGCAGTTCCACTGCAGCCGAGCCCAGGCTTTATTCATTTTCTTACCAAATAAAAAACAAAAACAAAAACAAAAAAGAGAAAAGTTTTGACATGAGTGTGTTTAGAAAATGACTTAAAAATGGAATGTACCGTAATTATAATAGATTTAATTGATATAAATAAATAAATATTTTATATGAAAAAGTGGATTATAACTATAGCAAATTTTAAGTTTTAACATTAGAATTTTTTTTCATGGACAGTGCATGAAGTTTGAATCCCCATCACAACTTTATAAACTAGCCGTGCATGTACAATTTAACTCTCTTGTGCAATTGGGCTTGGCAAGTCCCTTTCAACCATGATTTGTAAAAAAAAAAAAAAAAAAAAAAAAAATTCTCAATTGAGAAATTAGAAAAGAAAAAAAGAAAGGTAGAGATGATGAGGAGGTATGGCTTAACTTAAGAACACGCCAAGTAAGCCGAGCCGCAGTAGTTGTATGGTAAATTGGTAATTGGTAAGTAAAAACTAAAAAGGCAGAAGAAAGTAGGGCCCAAGGCCTGTTAATCCAATTATGAGGAAGTCATTTTGACTCAGATGCCCTCCTTTCTTTCTGTATTTACGTGTCTCTACAAGCAAATTGTTTATATTTACCGAGATATTCTCTGCTTATTATTAAAATTGAAATATTGGCAACAGTATGTTCTTTTGTTTTCTACCCCATCTTCGCTGTGGGTAGGGTTGAAATTTTTTATGATTCCTGTGACTGCCAATTCCAACAACACTCATCACATGCCTACCTGGATAGAGAGGCTCTACCTCTACACATGCATCTCATCTCATAACATATTATTTATTTTCTATTTTCTATTTTCCCATTTAAAAATAAAAAATAAAAAAGAGTTGTTACATGAGCATGACTCCATGAGCGATAAAAGGGAATAGAGGTGGAGGGGCTGTGGCCCTTGGGAAGGGGGGGGGGGGCACTAGGGGTGCGGGGACAAATGGATACAGTAGGAAATATTTTGCTGTCTGGAATTTAGAGGGACACCCTCCCGTATATCCCACCAGGAAAAAGTTTCTAATTATGTGCATTCTAATTTTTCTGACCAGTGACCAGTTTCTAACTTTCTCTCTATACATATATGTTCAACATTCATCCACTCGATTCATTACTGTTCATCAATTATGTGACAACGATGGTCACAATTCCAAACCAAATTTAATTTCTCTATCTAGCTATTTTATGAGAGACGCGGATGAGTGTAATCAATGGTTCAAATAAGAAGTTTGACACCTCATACCAGACTGAACAAGTGAGATTCAAAATCTCAACCGTAGTGTCTCAACAAATATAAGAGAGTTTTTATGATATTTACTTGTTTAGAAAGATAGGCAATTCAAGCATGTGAATCTCTTGAAAGCTCTCCAACATTAGCAATTCGAACAACAAAATTATTAAGTCTATATTTGATCCAAATGTCATCTTACATAAACTATTCATATTAACTCATTGCACTTGATTTTTAACAAATAAGAATTTACTCATGCAAAATATTTTATACGAGACTAATTGCCGGAATAAATAGTGAAATACCTTGAAATTTATTTTGGGAGATGCATAGCATTTAAAATCAATCAATCGTTAACATGAGTCATAAACAAATAATAGTTTAGATGTTTGATAAGGGTTGCAACAAGGAATTTATTGGGCTGCATTCGTATAATATATTCACTTTTACTTGAGTAAAGGTACTAGTGGTCTATCTACATTAGATTAATCTGTTTAAACTTGTATTTGACTTTTTATTTAAGCTTTTATTTGTTTTATATCTGTTCTGTAGTATGTTTTTATTTTAATGGATGCCAATTTGTTAAAAAAAACAAAACAAAAAAAAACCCAAATAATATTATCAAAATGCATGAATTCGGGTAAAAAAAACTTGTTGAAAAAGAAGAGACGAGTCCGGGTAAAAAAAATGAATCGTTGAAAAAGAAGAGACATCTGAAGAGTGTCAGAAGAGGAGAGGTAGTGAGCAACAGCTGGTAGGTGGGGGGTGCATTTCATTGAATGTTCTAATGTGATGAATTGATGTGATCAACTACCCTTCTGCAAAATGACATGACCACTCACAAGCCACCCCTTTATTGGGTGCTCTCCCTACGTTTTGCCTTTACTAATTCTACACCTTCTTTTTCCCACTCCTATAGTCCTATGTAACCATCTTAAGTTATTGTGTATCACTATCATGCGGCTAGGGCTTATTTGCGAGCTTGTTTTAGATCGACTTGATAAAGGTTAATTCGTGCCTGATTTAACTATTAAATAAGTTACTTGTAGACATAGAATTATATTCAATTATTAAACGATATATACTCGTATAAAATTTAGTTTATTTATTAAAAGTTTGTGAGCATATTCGTATAGGAGCTTGACTCGCTTGTTAGCGCGACTTGTGTATGTATATATATATTAAAATAGCTTATATAATATATAACTTATTAAATAGTTTATATATTATAAATAATATTTATGCTTATATAGTATGTAGCATAAATACTAAATATATATAGTTAAAATATTGATAATGTAGTCATATAGTATATAACTATTTATATTAACTACTGTATTGTGTATATTAAACTAAGTTAACTAATTAGTTAATTGGTTTAGTTATATATAGAGAGAGCTAATTGGTTAATATATATATAATATTAGATAATTTGTATATATAATAAACGTTTTTTATTTATTTATCAAAGTCAATTTCATATATTAGTAATATTCACCATGTATATTAAACATTTTTTTTGCTACTATTAAGTGTTAAGAGTAAACTTTTTTTGATTTTCCTTGTATTTGTTTACTTCTAAGTATCCCACACCAATAAAATTAAATCAAACACATATCTCTCACAATAATAGTTAGCTTATACGGCTCACCTAAATAATATATAAAAAAGATGCAAGCCTCTCTTACTAAGCCAAGTTAGTTAGTTAGTTAGTTAGTTAGTTTTTTTTTTTTTTTTTTTAGTTTGAATTAGCTGAGCTGGCTCGGCTCGCACAAGGAATTTTCCTTAGTGAGCCGAGCTAAGCTTAAGTTTTGGAGCTTGACACAAGCTCGGCTTGAATTTGAGGGTGAAATTTTTAAATGAGCCGAGGCGCCCGAGCTTGGCTCGTTTATAGCCCTACCTGTGGCCATTAATTAGGTCAAGAAAATATTTGACCACATTCTCCTCACTATCTATCTTACGAGGTTCATATTCCGCGTATCAAATATTTAGCTAAAATTTAGTTAAATGTATATATATTTTTTACTTTAACTATCAACTTTTTCAAATTACCTACATTTAACTCAACATTTTTAACTAATATTTTTCTTACTAACTTAGCTATCAACTTTCTCAAATTACCTATACCGGTTTAACATTTTAGTTACTCACTTTCACTTTTCTATTTAAAATATTATTTATTTATCTATTTTTCATATTATCAATAAAAAAAAAAGAAAGAAAGCAAGATTGCTTTTATTATTAATACAATTCCTTTTATTATTAATATAAAATAAAGATTTGTTGAGCTACAGTGCTAAGCTCAACAAATCCTTAATCATTTTTTGTTACATTGCTAGTTAAAATAGCTACAAATTAGATCTTAACATTAGATCTAATGCTAAGCAGCTTAACATTAGATCTTAACATAAAGAATACATCACATCAAATGAGAAGTTCGAGATTATGAAATTTAGAGGTTTGTAACAGTTTTCTTGAAACACGTAGAAAGTCAAAGAACTTTTGTGAAGTTAATCCAAAAATATGTATTTATCTACTTTTATTATTTAATTTAAATATTTTTTTATGTTTCAAATCACCTTCATTTTAAAATCATGTGCATGTTTCAGAGTTATTTTTTTAAAAAAAAAACTAAAAAAAATTATCAAGTGAGCATTGTAGGAGCTTATTAATTCTTTGACTAATAAAAATATAAAACTGCATTTTCATCTAAATTTGTATCTTAGCTAGTCAAAATAACCTTTAATTTTTTTTTTTTTATTATTTTTTTTTTGAAATGGTACGAAATTCTTATAATATGCCAACAACATGAACAAGGTGCAACAAAGACCTTAATTTAACGTATTAGAGCCCGGGAAGCATGTTAATTGAATGCATCATACGTATTGTTATATTATTAAATTAATGATTAAATTTATTAATTTTAAAATTTTAAATGATTAAAAATTTAACATAATATTAAAATAAATATATAAATTCAAATTTGATCTCTACGTTCACATTCATTTAAATTAACCAGTGGCTCACCCTTGTGTTAGACTTTTGTTTTATGTCTTTTATTTTCTTCTCTTTATGTTTGTAGGGTTGTTTTTTGTTTAAAAAAATGTTACGATGTTTGTTAATATATATATATACACATTAACAAACAGAACAGAAATATATAAATGATGGGAAGGAATGATTGCCATCCTATCAAAATAAATCATTTTGGTTGCAGCCGAATAACCTGATCACTTTCTTGATGAATAGTTTAATGTCATTCGGTACTGATACAAGTTGGTTTCTAAAATCGGTAAATAAATTTCTTCTAGCATTATTTTCTCTCTACTTTCTTGATGAATATTTTAATGTCATAATGGGTGATACAAGTAGGTTTCTAAAAATAGGTAAATAAAGTTATTCAAGCATTATTTTCTCTCTCGGCAGAAAGTAAGTTAATAAATGGAGGAAACGAATATGAAGTGCTTGGCCTGCCGGTTGATATAATCATTTATTGGTTCAATTGTGTTAACAGTAAGCTTTTGTACTTGTTTTTCTTTCAATTCAATACTTATTTACTCATCACCAGGTTTTCTCTGCCTAGGGCCGGCTCATATGGTTTTTGTATTGACCTTTGGACAAAGAGCATTAGTTTTGGCGGGAGAGTTTTGCTTGTATGGCTAAAAAAATATGGGTTATTTATGTATTAGATTAAGTCTACTTAAAGCAACTATGTTTTATAACTGAAGTTTGAACATTGATTAACGGATGTTGAAGTCATAAATATGATCTGATTATAAGATTTTATGTTTTGTCTTTTATGATGTTGTAACCTTATAGCTTTATCTATAATTTATTAAAGCTTCATACTCTCTGTCTCTGATATAAAAGTTTTATGCTCTTATTTTTTTTTAATGAATGAATATGAAAGATTTTCCTAAAAAAATAAAATGTATTAATAGTACTGCTGAATCTTGTTGTGCCGAACCTCCTGACATTAATAATTAATATTTATAGCAATTTATCTAATTTTTAGTCTAAGTAATGATAAACAATATACCAGTGCGAGTGAACAATACTCACGCTGGTATACTTTATAATATAAAATGTTATTCAAAAAAATTTAAACATAAATATTAAAAAATACACCAACGTGAACACTGTTCACTCACGCTAGTGTACTATTTATCACTACTCTTTTAGTTTGATTTGTCCTTTTGTTTATGTTTTTATTGAAATAATTAAGACAACGAGATTAATTTCGCAGCTTCAATTTAATGTGTGCAAGAGTGTCTTTAAAAGGAGCCCTGCTATGCAGTTGCCATAGTGCGGCAGCCTAGCGTAGGCCATGTTTTTTTTTTTGGAAGACCAGCATTGATCATTTTTTTTTAACAGATTTTTTATGTTCTTTTGCATTTTATATGTTTGATGAAATGTTTTGAATTGTATTTTGAGATATTTGAATAATATTAGCTAAATTTTCATAAGCGAATATTTAGGTTCTAATGCCTTGAAAACTAAAACCTAATGGTGAAAGGTTAACTCTTTAGGGATGATATAACCTTAAAGGAATTTAGTCATCATAAATTTGGTATTAATGCCTCAAAACTCGTTTCTTGATTCAAAACTAAAACTTAGTGATGAAAAGTTAACCATTTAGGGATGGTATGACCCTAGAGAAATTTGGTCATCCTAAATTTGGTACTAATACCCTCAAAACGCTATTTCAGTTTTATATAATTTTTCTAATACAAATTTATGATCAGAGAATCATTGAGGCCAATAAATTTGATATATAATTTAATCAATTTATGATAAATGATTCTTAATTTTAAATTTGACAAATACTTTTTCCTTTAACCTCTTTTTTATTTAATTAAAAAAAAAAAAAAAAAACATGACGCTAGGCTATCTCCTGACAGCCGAAAAGCTCTACTCCTTTAAAATAGGCAAATAAAGTTATTCAATCGTTATTTTCTCTCTCGGCAGAAAGTTGGTTAATAAATGCAAGAAACGAAGTGAAGTGCTTGGCCGGTTGATATGGTCATTTATATTGTTTCAATTGGGTTAATTGTAAGCTTTTGTACTTGTTTTTCTTTCAATTCAATACTTATTTACTCATCTCCAGGTTTTCTCTGCCTAGGGCCGGCTCATATGGTTTTTGTATTGACCTTTGGGCAAAGAGGGCTAGTTTTGGTGGAAGAGTTTTTCTCGTATGGCTAAAAAAATATGGGCTACTTATGTATTAGATTGAATATACCTGAAGCAGCTATGTTCTATAATTGAAGTTTGAACATTGATTAACGGATATTTAAGTCATAAATAAGATCTGATTGTAAGATTTTATGTTTGGTCTCTATAATGTTGTAACCTCATAGTTTTATCTATGATTTATTAGAGCTTTATACTCTCTGATGTAAAAGCTTTATGTTTTTTTTTTTTTTTTAATGAATGAATATGAAATATTTTCCTAAAAAAATAAAAAGTATTAATAGTACTGTTGAATCTTGTTCTGCCTAACCTCTTGACATTAATAATTAATATTTATAGCAATTGATCTAATTTTTAGTCTAAGTAATTATAAACGGTATACTAGCGTGAGTGAATAGTACTCACACTGGTATACTTTATAACATAAAATATTATTCAAAAAAATTTAAACAAAAATATTATAAAATACACCAACATGAACATTGTTCACTCACCTTGATATACCGTTTATCACTACTCTTGTAGTTTGGTTTGTACTTTTGTTTATGTTTTTATTGAAATAATTAAGACAATGAGATTAATTTCGCAGCTTCAATTTAATGTGTGCAGGAGTGTCTTTAAAATAGGCAAATAAAGTTATTCAATCGTTATTTTCTCTCTCGGCAGAAAGTTAGTTAATAAACGTCAGAAACGAAGTGAAGTGCTTGGCCTGTTGATATGGTCATTTATATTGTTTCAATTGGGTTAATCATAAGCTTTTGTACTTGTTTTTCTTTCAATTCATTACTCATTTACCTCTAGGAGCCGGCCGGCCCTAGGAGAAAACTTAGGGCCGGCTCCTGGGGGGGAGGAGGGAGCTCTACTCCCCTCTTCTTTACTCTCCATTCCCTTCCTCCTCCATATTCTTCTTCTTTCTTTCTTCTTCTTCTTCCTCTTTTTTTTTTTTTCAGTTTATGTTTTTTATTTTTTCGACCATCTTTTTCTTTATGTTGCGCTGCCTCCATCCACCCTCTACCATGTTGTGTCAGCATCGCTCTTTGCCTCTCAAGAATCGGTTGAGATTTAGATCTAATTTGTTAAATCTAAATCTAGTCTCCTCAACTGGTTTCACTCAGGCACGTGCCGGCCCACCGTGCTTCCCGGCTCCTCAGCTATCCATCGGCGCAAAACGGCTCCATCTCATCCACTGTGTCCCGTCCAATGCGCTTTGCCTCCCTCGCCCCGATTGTAGTAGTTGTTTGCTGATTTTTTTATTGTGTTTTTTGTTTTTTTTAATAAGAATTCGATTGCGACACCACACATAGCATCAAGATATAAATGAGCAAATTAAAGAGAGGACTGAGACGTATTACAAGCAAAACAAAAAAATGTAAGGGAAACAAAAAAAAAAAGAAAAAGAGAGAGAACATAATCAAACCAAAGCCGAAGAGATAGATCTAGAGCAAAAGGTGGGATGGACATGGACGAATCTGGAAAGTAGGACAGCAGGGCACATGACGAGGTGGATCAGACGGAGGATGATAGATCGAGTAGAGACAAATCGATCAACAAACAAGCCCAACCTAAAGGAGACGCAGCATAGGCTAATGGCGGTGGGAATAGGCAGCACAATGGCATAGTGGAGAAACGTCAGTGGGACAAAGAGAGAAAAGGGGCAACAGATTCTCGCTAGGGATATCAAGTAAATAGGTTAGCTCATCAAGGAGAGAAGACGCGGGGAGGAGAGAGGCAGCCAAATGGTCATCCCTCCTCCCCAACCCTCCCCAACCCAAGGGAAACCTACCTGTGCAGCGTTCAAGAGGATCTTATCCATTTAAGATCAAATAAAGACACGATATATAATAATAATAATAATAAAATGATTTCATTTTTCATGCATCATGCTGCGACACGGTAAATTTAGTATTAAATTTTTAAGGCCCACATGTTAATTTCACAAATTTAATAATAAATTTACAAAATAAATATCTCTCATACTAATATATTGTCATGTTGTTTAAAAATATATATATAGGTATATATATAAAAATCAATATTTATCATGAAATAAGGAATAATTATAGAAGTTTTTTTTGAGTTTTTTTTTTAAAATTTTTTTCTAATAATAATGTGATTATTAAAATTACCATTTGATCAAAATTTAATAATGATCGATCACAAATTTAATAGTAATTCTTTTATTTGGAGAGATTTTGGTTTTGAGTCCCTAATATATATATATATATAGTCACGTAATACTGAGCACTACTACAATTAAATATGTAAGCATTTCTCAACTTATTTATAGTAGTATACTAGTATGGATGGGCCAGGATGGCACACCGAAAAAAAGAAAAAAAAGGACAGGACAGGACAGGACATCGCAAATTTCTAGGGGCATATATGTCAACGCGCAACAGTCATAGCACAACCCCAAAAAAAAACCAACCAAAAAAAAAAATCTTGGATCAACTGCGATGGGGGCAAGGCCGCAACTCGCAAGTGGGGGGGGTGGGTACGGATTCTCTATGGGACCCACAAGAAAGTCCACGTCATCTACGTTGTCTTCATTGGGAAACATATATATAAAAAAAAAAAAAAAAAAAAGTGGAAATATTAATGTATTTAGAAAAAAGGTTAAAAAAAAAAGGTGTTCACATGTCTGAGAACACATACGTCACAGAACACAGAGTGTGTCAGTAAAGTGGTCAGAAAATTGCAGGTGAAGAGGGTCAGAAGGCACAGCTTGCTCACGTGGGTCCCAGGCTTTTTTTAACATTTTGTGTCGGATAAAGCTGGGCATGCCGGCACGCGAGGGCTTACGGCGTGACCTCACGTGCCTTCACGTGACTTATTTTCTCGAGGTTTGTCATCCACTCTTTTTTTATAAGCATAAATAAGCAAAAGCAAAAGCTTTTGAATTGAATTGAATCGAATCCACTTGAATTGAATTGAATATATATGCTCTCGTACCTTCTGCTTTTTTACACAAAAATCTTGATTCAAATGCCAAAGAGAAACGTCGCAGTTTAATGTAGCCTGTAGGATTAAGATATGTGGTACGTCCACTCAATTCTTTATTCAAATTTTTGTGCCACGTGAAAGTTCAATCTAAGAAATTTTGGTGGTGACAAGGACCACTCTTCATTCATGTGTGGTACGTCCACTTGGTCTTAGTAACATCGTTTACCTTTGATATTTGAAAGTTAAATTTAAGGGAAATTTGTAATTGGATGTGGCTGTTTTTCATGTGTCATACACGTTGCTACACCCTTTATCCAAGCACAAAATGTCTAATGTTCCTTGAGTACTATGTAGTCCTCGTTGAATTATGTAGCCAATTAGATTGCACCAGCTCAGAGGTACTAATGGTTTGAAACTTTGAATGGATTGAGGTCGGGTTGGAATTACACGTGGTCTAATAGCTTAATCTATGTAATATATTTTAAATGAACGGTCAAAAATCAACGATATCATCTACTCTTATTTTTACTCCCTCAGTTTGGCATTGGCCTTTGGTTCGCCTTTTTTTAGCAAAATTAATATGAAAGAAAAATATATATATTTCATATAAAAAATTAAAATTAAAAATGTTTTGTAATAATTTTTTTATTTAAATATTAGTAAAAAAATGACTGGTAGAATGTAAAAATTAAAAATATAAAAAGTTGAATTTTAAATGAATAGCATAGGTGGAGGCCGTGAGGCCTTTTTTAGCCATTGCCAAACATAGCTATAATGAGTCTATAGTTCAATCGGCTGGAACCACGTCTAATGAAGCAGATGTCACTAGTTCAAATCCCCTCTCCCCTCTTGTGTGGACATGTTAAAAAAAAAAAAAAAAAAACTAATTATTGATGTATTAAATTTGTAGCATGAGATGAGAGAAAGATAGAGAAAATATTGACGTAAATCATTTTTCATATATATATATAGAGACCAAGGGGTAGTCAATATATTTTGGAAGTGATTGAACCATTCTCCCTTCCCCCTTTGCTTGTTTTGAGCCACTCTCCCTTCCCTTTTGCTTGATTTGAAGGTGGCAAAACAATTCTCAATACTCAAAAGAGAGTGGTTTGGTCACCATCAAAGACTACTACTTCTTTTTTTTTTTTCCTTTTTTTTTTGACATGTCCACACAAGGGAAGAAAGAGGGGGGATTCGAACTTGTAATCTCCGTTTCATTAAGCGTAATCTACAACCGATTAAACTACTCTTGGAGACCCATCAAAGACTACTTGAGTATTTAGTTATCATCAAAATAGAAGAACAATAATCACTTCTTAGAGTATACTTAACAGTCTCACCAAATTTTGTTCACCACTTTAACTATCAGCTTTTTTAAAGCACGCAAACACCTTACCATTTTAACTATCAACTTTTACTATTATATTTAAATATTTTTTTTTTCCAAATAATTCTTTATTATTTTTCTAACTTTTTTCAGAGAATAGAAAGTGATAGAAAAATATTTTTTTATTTTTTTATTTATATGGTGAGTGAGAACAAACCAAAATTACTATTTTGCTAGACTACTAGTGGTTTTTATATTTTATATATTTTTTATTTGGCTCACAAAAATTGTCAACAAAACTAAATTTTGAGGTTGATAGAAATGCTCACACGGGTCTTTGACTAATTTTGGCTCAACATTCCTATGTGTTGTTATGTTCGGAGGTGGACAGTGGGTCGGCGACTAGCAAACTGTGAAGAGTAACGGAGGATGCCGTTTCAAGTAAAATAAAAAATAGTTACTTTGGTCAAAAAGTTTTTTTATTTTGTTGTATTTAAGTGTAAGCATACTGATACGTGATAAAAATTGCATCATAATTACCGTTATAATGAAATTTTGATCATAATATATATATATCATTTCGTTTGAAATATAAAAGATCATTGTAATGGGGATAAGATTGGAGTGCAATACATTTAGTAGTTGAGTTGGAATAAATTAGGATTATCATTAATTACGAATTCTTATCAATTTAACTATTTTAAGTATCATCTTATTATTATTATTTTTTTTGTTTGAAAAGAACTCATTCTCATTCCATATAATTCAATAGCGAAAGCTCTTACAATCACAGGGCAAGTCCTAAAATAACCTTAGCCTAAGCTACAAAGTCACAGGTCAAATCTCATACAAATCAACAAAATTCAAAAACACATACACTACCCCATGACTAAAACAACAGGATAAACATTCAAATCTGCTTGGCAGGTTCAAAGACTACTGAACCAAGCAGACGCCATCAGCTGCACAGGAAGCGTTTATTCCACGACCCTAAGAGGTAAACCCTCTTATGCCGCTACTCATCCTCCTCGACAATTAAGCCAGGATACACATTCATCCACGACATAGAAGTCTGGACCATTTTTCCTCCTCGACCCGAAAGCCAGGGTAACATACACATCCACGACACAGAGGTCAGATCAAAGGGGATCAAATCGAACCATCGAGGCCAGAGCATTATTACAAGCAAATAAGAAATGAAATACATGGAAAAGAAAAGCAACATAATTGAATACAAGCAAAAAGAAATACAGGAAAAGAAACCGATCGCGTGTACGTTGACCCCATACAAAAAAGAGCATGGTGGAAACTCGTCGCGGTGGGGGCACGAAAGAAGCTCAGCAATGGACGGAGGGCAGCGAAACCGGCGCGGAGAAGATCGGCATAAATTGCAAAAAAACTAAAAAACACACAGAAACAGACAAAAAAGTAATTTAGCAAAACACCAAAACAAAAACTGGGATGGAGGAGGCGGGGGATGAGGAAAAGGGACAGGGGGCATCGGGTCCTAGAGCCCGGTGCGAAAGGGACATGGGGAGGCCCTGTAGTTACGACGTTCTGGGAGGAGGGGGCTAGCGGCTTGGCTGAAGCTAAGAAACCCTTAAGTATCATCTTATTGTATTCTATTTAAACTTTAAAGGACATATTGTTGTTAATAAAATAATCAAAGAAAGTATTTTAGCAATTTATAATATTCTCCGGCCCTGAGTAAGCACTGTCTTTGTTGTAATTGAGATGTGTTTGCCTGTTTGGTATCAATCTCTTACCCATCTTTTGTCCATCTTTAAAAAAAAATAATAAATAAATAAATAAATAAAATCCAGAATTGAATCATTCAATTGGAGATTTATTTACACATCTCCTGTAATGAGATGGGACAAAAGAAATGTAATAACATGAAAACAAACATTTATCTTATTAATTAGGCTTTAATAATTACCATATCTAGTTCAAAGTTGACTACTAAGGCAGTTGTTATGGGCTGTAGATCATCTACTAGTATATATATTGGATGAAAAATGTTAGATTTACAATTATTTTAAAATTTATTATGCATGTCAGCATGTGCAGGAACAGATCCAGCTTTCAATTTGGGAAGGGAATAAGGGCTAAATTTTGTTTGGAGAGGGACAAATTGGCAAAAATTACCTTAAATTATTATTTTTTACCTTAATTTTTTTTTCTTCTCTTAATTGTTTTTCTTGTAATTTGAGGGGACCAGGGCCACTGCCAGTTCCCCCCTAAATCTGTCTTTGAGCATATGGTTGAAGGGTATTAAAAAAAATTGTTATTAAATGATGTGACTCCAATCACATACGAATATATTAAACAAGTTGTAGGTGTATCATTATTCGTATTAAAAAAATACAAGGCAAAAGAGTTTTGCTGTTAGAATTAAGAAAAAGTACTCTAAATAGTTTCTGCATTGGCTTATCTTTTGAAACTTTTTACATTCATCTGTATTGAGTATTGACCAAAAAAAAAAAAACCCAACCCTCGAAGGGTTTAGTTGGGTAGTTATTAAGAAGTTTAGGGATTGTTTGGATATACTTGTTTCACACTCACGCATGATGCATGTAGGTTAAATTCCATTGTTTACGATCAAGGCATTACAAAAAGCTATCAAGAGTCAAGACTGGTGTATCAATCAAACTATCGAATGGCCTAGAGGCCTGTCTATTCATAGTCCATTGGGCCCAACAATCATTCACTACAGGAGGGCCCATGAGCTCCTCAGGGTCGTTCGGACTAGCTCGAGTCTAACAGCCCAGCGACAGGCCCATCATCCATCCTGGGACTCATCCTGCCTCAAGGCTGAGACCACGATGTGACGCATCAGTCCCAATCTCCCTCTCGCCACATTATGTATCGGCTTCGCCAAGCTGGACCATTTATTTTGAGACATGCTATAAAATTTTCTCTCCCCTTTTTTTTTTTTGAATCTTCTTCAATCTGTGTTTTAAGTAACTACTTACTACTAATCAACAACAATCAACTAGCCCTTCTCCTTCTATGGCCTAATTATGCATAATTTGGGGTTTTAAACAATTAGGGCCCATCATCATACCAGATAATTATTTTCAAAATGGACACTTTTCATTCAGACCATTTGGACCTCTTTACAACGCCCGGTTTGGTAAGTTTTGGCCTTTTCTTAGTTTTCTGGTCCAACATTTCCCATCTTTGCATCCCTTTTTTATAGGTAGAATTTGGGCCCATGCTCAGTTTTTTTTTACCAAAACAAGATCTTTTCCATTTCATAATCTTTAGATTAGACTTATTTAATGCAATAAAACTAAATATTAATAGTAAAATATATCGTTGATTAAAGAACCCTTCTTAATTGTTTGAGATTTGAAGTGCCAAACATATTCCAATCTAATTTCTATACAAGATTAATAATTAGCTGAATGTTTCAATCAAACAGCTGTACTTCAGCATATGCTCACGTGATAAGAAATTGACAAGCTCCAAAAACTAGGAGTCTAGGACCTTGGCAGTTGGCGCCTTCTTGCAAGTTCCAATAAAATGACAAAGCATATATGGCCAATGCGTTCGATTTTCTATTTTATTAAATGTTTTGATGTGATAGTCTCTAAACCAATTATAATGTTTAGATTCAGAGGAGATTCTACGCACTGTGCGTGAAAAATGAATCTTAAGAAAAAAAAAAAAAAAATTCAATGGCAGCAAGCCATCACACGCATATATGTGCCTCTAAACAAAACAGTTCAGTTGAAATTCGACATGCTAATTGAATACAAAAGACCCGTCTTTTATTTCTAACTGAAACTGGACCTAATTAAGCTTAATCTGACGATCATTCATAAGAGTGTCGAATTATTTGTCTGTTGAATGATGGCCAATACTATAAGCGGAAGTAGGCATATGAGCATAATCAAGCAATTTTGTCTAAGCCAAATTAGCCACGAGGAAGTAAAAGCTAGCATCATGTTTACTAATGAAGATGTTGGGTTGCATGTAATGTCAGTTAGCCGTTGAGCATGATTGTGTATCTATGGTTGATTAACAATTACAAATAAATTCATTCCGAATCCTAAGAAAACCCAAATGTATATGAAATGATGTGCTTCTTGCTTGCCACGGGATCTTAATTATTGATGTGACATAAAATACAAGTTATATTTGTATTTGTATTTTATCTGAAGTAAATAAAATATTAAAGAATGTAGAGCTTTTGGCGGATTGAATGAAGTATTACATTGCTAAGTCATTGCAAAATGTTTAGCTATTTGTGGCTAAAATACATGTTTAGTCAATTTTGGTGACTTTTTTAAACGACTCTGAATAACTCAAGTCTACTCTTGTTGGACCTTGAGATTTCAGAATGAAAAGACCAATTGAATGCGACAAGATTATTGAGCACCCACCAACTAATTGGCAGGTTGGTTACGAATATTAGGATTAGGATATTTAACAATTTGTCAGAAAAATTGTTAGTAATTTTGACGGTAATTATAAGAATGTCTATATGAATTTAAGTACTTGAATAAGTGGTTGGGCAATTCAAAGTTTATTTAAATAGATAAATTTCGTACGAGCGCTCTTATAATTATAACAAGGGAAAATTACACTTTACTCCCTTAAAGTATCCACTGATTTTTACTTTTACCTCTAAAGTTTCAAATATGACACTTAACCCCCCAAACTTTCAAATTGTGGCAATTCGACGCATTTGACCTTTTTATTCCCAAAATTCCCCCATCCCAAAAAAAAAAAAAAACCCAAAAAAAAAAAAGAAGAAATATGCTGGGGTGGCCGAACCACCAGGGTCCAAGGGGTGGCCAAACGGGGTGGCTGGCCACCCCCTGGGGTGGTTCGGCCACCCTAGCATAGACCGTTATTTTTTTTGTTGGTTTTTTGTTTTTTGTTTTTTGTTTTTTGTTTTTTTGGTTTTTTTTTTAAAAAATAAAATATGTGATAGGGGCATTTTGGAAAAAAAATGTCAAATGTGTCGAATTGTGACAATTTGAAAGTTTGGGGAGGGGGTTAAGTTTCACATTTGAAACTTTGGAGATAAAAGTGCAAATCGGTGGATACTTCAGGAGGGTAAAGTGTAATTTCCCCTTATAACAAATTGGACAATTTGTTAAAGATTTCAATCCGGACTTTTACATGAGTACAATAATTGGAGAACATGTTCACCCAAAAAACAAAGTTGAAGGATCAATGAAGGAAGCCAAATTCTATAGGCCAAAGAACATGGTGGTCTAGCTTCGTCTGTTAATGTGTTTTGGATGGTAATTTTTATTTTTGGTTTAAAAAAGTATTTTGATATGACATAAAAATGAAAACAATTTTAAATGTTTTATGTTTTAAATTGTTTGTTAACTGCCAAAATTGTTGAGATTTCAATCTGAACTTTTATATGAGTACAAAAATTGGAGAACATGTTCACCCAAAAAACACAATTGAAGGATCAATGAAAGAAGCCAAAATCTATAGGCTAAAGAACATGGTGGTCCAACTTCTTTTGTTAATGTGATTTGGATGGGGTTTTTTTTATTTAAGTTGTTTATTAATGTTTATGTCTTAAGGAAATAAAACAAAAGAGAGAAGGAAAAAAGCTTTAACAAACAAAACCTCGATGAAAAGCATTTTCACATTCATATAAACCATAACTGACATTTTCATAAGACTTTCATGTATTTATGACTTTTACCAAACAACAATCTATAAGAACGTAGATCGATAAAAGATATCATATGTTAACATATTTCACAACACAATTTCAGGGTTTCTAATAATAATGCAGTTGAAAATTTCTCCCACGGCTTTGGAGGAGTTCAACAACAATTATCTCCTCCCACATGCCTCTCACAATGATATCACATCAATTCTCAACACTCAACAGACTAGAAAGCATGGTCCCTAGCTATGTCAGAGTTTCGGAGCATGCAAGATGCCAAATTCTAAAGGCTATGATGCCATCCAAAGTTTATCCCCCTCCCCTCCCCTCCCTCCCTCCCCCCTTTTTTTGTCTGTTTCCTTTTCTTTTTATGAAGCATGTTTGGATCGAGCGATGAATACTTGAGGCCAATGTCGTGTCGGGTTCGACGGAGAGCCTGTGATGATAAAGTTAGACCACCTTTTTTATGTCATACTTGTACTCGAATTTGTGGTCATTTTTATAGGATTTTAGAGGTGTTTTGGGATGTGTATAATGGGAGGGAATTTCGAGATTTTACGGCCTTCTAAATGAGTGGAACCTTTGTGATTTGTTTGGGTATTATCAATAAGATATATGACTTTTAGTTGGGGTTAAGAAAAGTTTTGGCAATCTAAATAAGATTTTGTTTATTGATCCAATCATAAGGGTGTAAGGCTCAGAATCTTAAAGATACAGTTGGCCAAACACATAACTGCCAACCAACATGGAATTCGTAATCGTAGGAGAAGCCAGAAGACAGTGATGTTGCCAGAGGGTTTTTTTTTTTTTTTGGTGCCACCCTGTAGAATTTGAAACCCTGAAATGGGGCCGGCCCGGACAAACAGGTCATTTGAGCTCACAAACACGCCTCCTAATCAAATGCTTATGCTGGAATTGGGGTAAAAGTGATGTAATTTTATGATTAAAAACAGCACAAATAGCACGCCGATGACTAATGCGTGTATTGAACACCCACCATTAGATGGCCCCCACCGAAGATACCAAGGCCCATTATTCATCAGATTCTATGATCGTGGCCGTTGAAATAATCCTTAATTTTCTAGTTTTTGTTTGTTTGTTTATTTTACGTAATATAAAATTAATAAAAATAATAATAATGTTTGAAATTGTCAAATGCTGAAATGGTCCCCCGACCCAATGGACTTGACAGAGATAGAGAGAGAGAGAGATAAAGTAGAAATCCATTAAGCAAGTGATTATGTCATTGAAGAATATTTAAAGCAAAGCTTGACCCAATCATACCGAGTAAAATAAGAATTAGGAAAAGAAATAAGACACTAAAAATAAGAAAAAGGAAAAAAATAAAAATAAAAATAAAGAGAGAAGAGATTCTTCCTTTGAAGCTCCCACATCGGAAAGGAGTTGAGATTTGTCAAAAGGTTCGCTCAGCTGCCGCAGCGCGCGACTGCCTCTTTCCCACATTGCCTTGGCTCTTACGGCTTCCTTTCTTTCTTTATATATTGAGTTCGTGCCTGCCTGCGAGTGTAGGTGACCCTTTTTGTCTACTCCACACCAAACGTTTATCTTAAGCACTGCACTGTGTCGTCCTCATCTGGGAACGGGCAAGAAAATTACCACATTCTTTTTTGGTGTACATGGATGCCCTTGTCCAAAAGCTACAAAGAGAATCTTCTACTTTTCTATGCTCTACAATTCTCAAATTTTTTATTTTTCTTTAAAACTTGATTCTTAAATGAACTGAAGTCTAACCATCCATAACTTAAAACATAAAATATTTATAAAGCATTTAAAACTATTTCATATTTATATCACGTTAAAAAAGAAGCCCGTTCCTAAACATTTTTACACTTGGCATATTTCTAGACTGTTTAACTTAAATTGAGACTCGGTAAGTTTATTTAAAAATAAAGAGTAATGTTATAAGCTACACATTCTCATTTTATTCTTATTTTACTAAACTAAAGTGTCATATTCATTAGCCATTAAATATATATAGTTTTTAACATGATCGGCTAATAAATGCACATGAAATAAAAGAGAAAGAAAAAGAAAAAAGTGATTCGGCCTTTCCTAATAGGAATACCATGCTCAGTAGGTTGCAGGCCACTCTTACTTGCAAGTCACTTTTTATCGTTGCTGTCATGATCTTGGCTGTCGATTTAAATTGCACCCAAAATCCGTTTACTTCACAAGTACACTAGAGCAATGCTATCAGTTCCCAAACAATAATAATAAATAAATATATAAACAATAGAGAAAGATTTGACCTATACTTTTTATGATTGCTACCGAGTATTGTGTTACTATTGTATATTGTACAAACTTAGCAAAAACGCTGTCATAATTGTAACAAAATAGCACCACACACGCAGTGCCAACAAGAAGTAAGACGGATTGAAGCAGTGTATATAATGTATTATGGTATAGTAGGAAAAGAAGTGGGCTAACTACTAACGGATACGGTCGTAGGAATGTACGTATAATAGTGACAAATGTATGACGATGTGGTTGTGTCAGTGACCCATGTGGATGAGGGAAGTGTAGAGTTGCTTGAATTTGCCAAATCCCACCAACTTCAAAGCAAAATAACAAACTTGTCAAGTCAGGTCCAATTCAATAGTACCCTCCAAGGGTTTGTTAAATTGGTAAGAAACTAGTCTTTTTCCCAGGCAATACGTAAGAGAAACTAGGGGATTGGATCTACTGTTTGTTTGTTTGTTTTGTTACGGAATGAATCCCCATGTAATTAGAAAACTTGTTAAGGGAAGATGGTTATAGCAGCCTGCGGTACGGTGTGTGGCATTTTGTGTAAAGTAAAAGAAATTCAAATTCCAATCTGAAGACCATTTTGAAATTGTAAAAGCCGTTTATCAAGTGGGGTTCAAAAGGGGGGGTTTTGGAGACAAGTTTTGAATTTTCAGGGACACACACACAATTCATTCAGTAAAGTTGAATTCTTCACCATCTTTATCAGTGGTTGGCAGTTGGGTCATTTCATCTAACGCTTTTCTAATTCCTTATTTTTCTTTTTTAAGATATATATTTTTTTCCCTTTCTTTGTTTTTTGGTTCATAAAAGAAAAAAGCTAAGCAGCCTAAGCTGGCTTGACACGAATACTTTTTTAGGCCAGCCTTGTTTACAAGCACTTGCAACAGGGAAAACAGAGCACCCCATCATTCCAAAGCAAAAGCGAAAGAAAGAAGAGAGAGAGAGAGAGAGAGAGAGAAAAGCAGAGAAAGAGAGATCATAAAGAGAGGAATTCAAGGAAGAAGAAGGGTTTCTGTGCAGCTAAGAGACCATGCAGACAGGCGAGCACCCTCAGCACTCGCAACAGTTAATGGTGCAGAACTCAGGAAGTCTCAGTTTCAGCAGCAGTAACTTATCCAAAGAGGACGAGGAGATGTCAAGGTCGGCTCTTTCAGCGTTCCGGGCTAAGGAGGAAGAGATTGAGAGGAAGAAGATGGAGGTCAGAGAGAAGGTTCAAACGCAGTTGGGCCGTGTTGAAGAAGAAACCAAGCGTTTGGCCACAATTCGTGAGGTATGTCGGATAAACTTTAACATCTGAAATTTTATTATATAATATGGCCTCGGAGAAACAAAGAATCAAGATTTCTTATGCATTTTCCTTCATATTTTTCTGATTTAACAAGGATATAGAGCCATAAAATTGCCAAGATTTGTAATCTGAATGGAAACCCTGATGTCAACTGTGATGAATACGAGGAAGTTCAACTATATTTCTTGAGAAATCTGAAGCACTTTTGGTTGAAACAAAGACTGATATAGGCTCAAAGACTAACCGAAAGTCATGATCTACACAAAATTACAAAAAAAGATTCAACTTGCAACAAGGAATTTCCATCTGTGACAAAAAAAAATCCGAAATCTGTATTTCTCGTCAACCCTTCTAATGGCCATGGAAGATATTATTGTTAAATTTTCAAGAAATCAAAGACACATCTTTTCTCAAAGTTTCTGGGGGGGTTTTATGAAGTCTTTCACATTTCTATGACAGAAATATCAATTGCTTGTTAGTTCAAAGGTATCTTGCTGAAATGTTTTTTCAAGAATCACCCAAGTCAGCCAAAAACCATATATCCAGAATTACTTATTGGTATTTTGTGGTAATATTGAAATGGGCATCTTATCAAGATATAGTTATAAAGTGTTTTTTTTTCCTGACTTGAAACAAAATCATGGAACTAGCAGGAACTTGAAGGGCTAGCAGATCCCATGAGGAAGGAAGTTGCAGCAGTCCGTAAGAAGATCGATACAGTAAACAAAGAATTAAAGCCATTAGGGCATACTTGCCAGAAGAAGGTGAAACTAAATTTTGAACATGTTACTTTGATTGGTATGAGAAATGTAAATCAGAAGCACTGAATTTGGGTTTATAATTTGTCACAGGAGAAAGAGTACAAAGAAGCCCTTGAGGCTTTCAATGACAAGAACAAGGAAAAAGTACAACTTATAACCAAATTAATGGAGGTTAGCATCCTAGCTTTGAAAGCATATGAATCATTAATGATATATAGCCCAATTTTGGGTTCTAATAAATCGTCATTTTGCTGATGATTGATCATTTGAGCAGCTGGTGGGTGAAAGCGAGAGGTTGAGGATGAAGAAGCTGGAGGAGCTGAGTAAGAACATAGATTCATTACAATGAAATAGCCTTCTGCTAATAACTGATTAGGTTTGTGTAGGGTTGTGTGATGTACTTAAGACGACTTCTTTACATTTTATATATGGGTGTTTTTTGTTTGGTGTATTCTACGGTATATTTGTTTGTTTCATAGAGCATTTCATGGAAAGCTGAGCTGATTTAGGAAGGGAAATGCCCTACAAACAGGTTTGTAACTAAATGTCTCTGGATTTAGCATATTCTTCCCTTATTTTTTTCTGGGTTTATGGTCAACTTTGTAATCTCTCTTTTAAGTTTTCTGTAATTTGTCTTTTCACTTCTCTTTCAGAATTGGTTTCTAAGAGCCATGGTATTTATTTAGTATGCAAGATTTTTTCGAAATTATGAGCCATGTTCATGTTGATCATAAAGAATTATTTCCCATGAAGACTCTAATCAAGGGTTCAGACTCTATGTGCATCACAGCCACAGGGTATAGGTATATATATATATATATATTAACAATGCAAACACTTTAGTCGACCATGCCACCACAACAAACGATACCATTCTCACATGCATTTTAGATATACATTAAACTAGACTGTTGAAAAACTTTGACCACAGAGAAATATGGAAAACCTAGTGTACCAGTTATTGAGAATCCAATGCAAAAATACAGAGATGGATATGGATTTGTTGAAAAACTTTGTCCGAAGAGCAAGACTAAGAGGGGTCTTTTTTCTTCGAACGAGAAGAAGTCTGGAAGGTTCAAGAAAGATTCTTTTGGATTCTTGGAAGTAGTAGATGCGTGTCGTCTACTAAACGTCTACCGTACATGGGCAGGTGTCACTGATTTAATTCATTGTCCCAAGCATTTAATTCTTTTGTCCCTCACATACTACTAAATAATCATTTCTGTTTCTATACTTGAAAAAGCATTGCTCCCTACTTTCACTGTCTGTGTTTTCCATGTTCACACTTTTTTTAATTTAGTTTTAAACATTAGCATTGAATTTAATATGTATCCTAATTTGATTTTCAAAAAATTAATTAACTTCTAATTGAAATTTCAGAAAATTACTCTGTCATCCTACTTTTATTAGCGTTTTTTTTGTTTTTAACTGATCTAAGAGCTGATGAGCAATATTGGGTCGGGGCAGAAAAATGGGAATGGAAGAGGTTCGGTTTATAGCATTTTACTGCATATTATGAAAAGATTCTTCAACGACCTTTTTAATTCCATGGTGGCTGTAATGTCCAGAAGAATCAGACTGAGCATTCATAGCTAGTTGTCATCTCATTTGAAAATAGACAACCTACCAAATGGATTTTGAAAGCAAAGCCATTGACCTTTAAAGTTTATAGGGCAAAGATGTGGTTCACCTGGGCCAAATGTTTTCCGTCTTAGGATTTTTTTAATTTTTTTTTTTTTTTCTATTTTGATTATATATCAACCAGACAGGCCTGGCCAACTGTCTTAACCACTACAACTACCGGCATATTGAAAAAGTATTCCGCCTCTTTTGAATCATCTTTATAAGCAAAAGTATTTGTTTTGACTCGTCGGTTTAGGGTAAAGACAAAGCCAAAATTCCATTTGTTAATGCTTTTTATGAGAGGTTTTTTTTTTTTTTTTTTAAATTGATGGGCTTGATTTATTAATTAAATGGACATATATAGTCTAATATTTATATTTTGATATGACCCAAGCCTGACATGTAAACACAATTTTATCACCCTTAGATAGGATCATATTAATATAGGAGTAATAATAGCGGCATCGAGAGAAGTCTCCCATGTGAATAAGACTTTTCTGTTTGAGTGAGTCTTTCGTGAGTCTATATATCCGAGCAGGAGGGCCCCCATTCACATAGTCTTGCCTTTTAAAAAAAATAATAATAATAAAAATAAAAATAGAAGACAAAAAATAATAGCAGAAATTACAATTACGAAAAAATTTTGTCCATTCTCCACATGCCTGCTCACTTATTGGGGGTGGAACTAGAACATTAAGTTTGGGGTAGGCAAAACTATTAAAAAATAAAATAAAATTAGGGTGAATTTTAAAAAAATCGGGAGGGCCACAACCCCAATGACACGGAACATAATTCTCTCCGGTGAAAAGACAAAAATAGGCCATTAATGATATGTGACACAAGCAAAATTTATAAATAATTACACTAACAATAACGAAAAAGAAAAGGGTAGCATATTTTGCAAAATCTGCTGTGTTCCTTCCACGTCAAATGGAATCAGCCAGCTGCTTAATTTCTTTCTTCGTTTTGCTGAATTTCAAATAATCCATAAAATGTTAGGTTCTGCCTCCTGCCTGCAAACTTTATTTCCCCTGCTGATTCCATTTTCGTTGCTCAGAAGTTCAAAACATTCTGATACGTTAATTACATACGTGTCAGGGACGGATCTAGAAAGTTCGATGGGAAGAACCGAGATATAAATTTTTTTGGACAGGGCCAATGACCTGTAATTTTTTTTTTTTTTTTTTAACACCTAAAATTTTTTTTTGAGGACTTGGGGAGTGGCCAGGGCCATCCATAGTCCCCCTATAGATCCGTCCCTGCGTGTCATGCACCCATCAAAATGACATTTATGACTCAATTTAATAGCCTCCCTTAATTTAATAGCCTACCAAGAAAAATCTCATTTATTTGCTGCAACCTTTTTTCTAGATCCAGATCCGCTACAGTACTTGGGATATTAACAACGAGCAATTAGGAGTGGCATGCAAGTCACCGGAGTGGTTGTCGGTAGGGGTGAAATAGCGGTTGCGGTCAGCGGTTAGTGACTAAAACTGCTAGCCGCTAACGGTTAATCGGATACGGTTAATCGCTTTTCTACTAACCGCTATGTGGTTACAAGCCATATATATATCTCTTTTTTTTTTCTTCTTTTTTTCTTTTTTCTCTGCTATGTGCAGTCGTGATCTCGTAGTTAATGCAATTCCAAATCCTTTGAAAACAAAGATAAGGACATACTACAACTCAAGCTAGCTGTCTAAACAAGAACTACTTCACAATAAATGAATGGAGGACCATTCCATTACCAAATCAACCTCCCATGGCCCATAGTGTAGCCTCCATTACTCAAGTTTCTCCGTCGGGTTGCAGAAGGTGTCGAACTGTCGATGGCCTTCATGGGCCCATGGCCCTACTTTTCTGGGCTCCTCAATATAGTTCAAGCCCCATTCATAACTGGGGCTTCTTCTCTCAGTTCTCTTTGCTTTCAATGTCCAGTTTAACATTCACCCCGTCCTGAGGCCTAATAAAGGGCCACAATAAGGCCCACGGTTTGCAAAATTTCTCATCGGTGTTTGCCTGGGTTACTGGGTACCATTTTTTTTAAAAAAAAAATTACAAATAATTGATTGGCGTTACCATATAAGCATAGTAAAATATTGGTGGGATGACTGATCCAAATTATACATCTTAGGTTGAATTAAAGATTAAATCCTACTAATGACACATCTCAGGCTGTAAACGGTAATTAGTTTGCTTTTAAATTCTGAATGAAGAAATAATATTGGTCTCTAGGGTTTTACCTGGGGACAATATATTTAAGATTAAATCCTATTTTTTTTATTGACATGGTACTACAGTTGCTTAAATAAATTATTTAATTACAAAATATATTGAGAGAGGTCTAGCATCAATTATTGGGGTTCTTGTCTTGTTCGAAAGCAGCATTGCATTAAATATTTGTTAGAAGCGTCCGCGATATTTCTTATGGCATTAGATAAAACATATAATTAGTGCAGCTGTAAACATGTTTTTGTCTACAAATTCATGTTGATTAAGAAGCTGCATGCACGACGGTGTGACAAGACTGATCCTGTGGTGTCATATTATAGAGTATGGAGAGACATTCCGAGCTTAATTGATTCAACCAATCAAACATGAAGCGACAAGACAATTTGTATTGTCCCATAACTCGACCAAATACGTTTTCAACTTTTATATATATCATAATAATGTTCACGTTTATCTTCCAAGCACAAGAATCTATCCTCCCATTTCCATATCTTAGACTTGATTTGTGTTTAATTCTATCCGTTCCCTTGAAGCACCTCCTGACTAGATGAAGGGAATCCTCCTTAATCAATATGAGAGAGAGAGAGAGAGAGAGATGTCTTTTTGTTAACATGAGCAGGAATTGCATGCATGCCTCCTACTGTATTGACCTATTTGAATAGAAAAATAAAATAGCCAATTGAGTTTTTGTACTTTTTGCGGGCTTCCAACTGCAGGAGGGGGACACATCGTGAAAAAAATAAAGGAAAAGAAGTAAAGAACGTGATAGAGGGGAAAGAAACAACAAAACCCATCTTTTTTTATTCATTGTGGTGAAGTTGAGGTGAGTAGGGACGTATGGCTATTGACATTGAGTCATTCACAATATCAATCAAATTTTGCTTCTACTAATTTGGACTATAATTTTATAATACTTTTCGCAGACTTTAATCTACTAAACCTCCTGTTCTCTTTCTTAAGGCTAATTTGCTTCCTTTTTGGGTCCAATCAGGATTTTTTTTTTTTAATCTTTATTTCACTTTTATCTCATTATATTGAAACTCTACAACTAAAAATTTTAATTTTATAACTAAAACTTTTAATCATATATATTTTTATTTTATTGAAATATTATCTTACCTAATGCAAAATTTAATTTATAAAAAACTATTAATAATTGAGTATCGTTATCAATACTATAATTTTTACTATAAATTTCTTACCGACCAATATCGCATTTCACATCACACTTGTTACGTTTACAAATTAACATGATAGTTCATATGACACTTACCACGTTTATAAGTAAATATAGCCGTTCATATAGTACTTACCACGTTGATTACTAAATTTTAGACAGTCTACATGCATATATGCCACATTGCCACTCATTTTTTCACAAAATATGGATACGCGTCATGAGTTTATAAGAAAATTGTATTGTCTCAAGCATTTTTCTTAATCATTATTAATCTTATTTTATCAAATAATCCTTCTATTACATGATCATACTACTAGTTAAAGAGAAAATTACAAAGCTTTATGTGATATGAGTTTATGTTAGATATTATATTTTTATTCTATAATTGCCTAACAACATTGATGTGTCTCTTTGAAATTTAATTATTGGACTTTTTTTCTGTTTAACATTAATCCAAAAATCAATGGAGAATCTCAAGTCAACTTTATTAAATGAATATTTAATAAAAGTTATAAAACTATACTATCCTTTCTCACTTGTTTAGACAACACTTGGGCCTTGTTTATTAAACAACAAGGCTTTTCTAAGGCACTGTTTGCAATAAAAAAAATAATTGATATAAAAAAATGAAAAAATTTATTGAAAATAGAAAAATTTTGTTTTGTAATAATTTTTTTATTTGAATAGCAGTGAAAAGTAAATGATGTGATATAAAAGTGAGAATATTTTGATGTTAATTTTTTTGAAAAAAAAAAAGTAAATAGTGTGTGAGAGTTGTGTTGTTTAACAAATACCCTCTTAAATAACAGATATTTTTATCTCTTAAAATGTAAAAAGATAAAAATAATCTTCACTATAACTTGTTGAGTGATGATTTTTGTAAACTCACACCCATCTTATAAAAATCATCACTCTATCTTGTTATTTCATTCAAATGAACCGGAGAGATTTGACTCAAAGCGGTACGATCCCAGTCCAGTAAGGAACTCTGCGGTAGAATTCTAGTTGACGATTCTGGAAGAGCCACGTCAAAAACATCATTATAAAAAACGGAGATTGGCTAATAATGCAATCGTGGTATCCTATGGAGGGCGTGCCACGTCGGCCGCATGTGTGGTTTGACCTGAGAGGTATAGTAAGGTTCGGACAGTGGGGTCCATAACAGTGTGCGTACAAATATCCGACCGTCTCTGATACGTGGATACGGTCCATCCACCAAACTCACACGTGGAAAATAGACGTCCCGGGTTCACTGTTTTCAGTGGATGCACCGAATGACGGTGCATTTATAGGACTCTGTCTCGTCTGCTTTGTCGTTTGAGAAAAGTTGGGACTCTTGGCCTTTTGTGTGGGGCCCTTAAAGATTTGGAAAATGTTATTTGGTTTACAGACTGAGACTTTGCTTGGTCGTTTTGTATTGGTGTTTCTTAGACAATTCTAGCCGACTGGAAATAACCTCTATACGTGTTATATTGTAAATAGATCGATTTCATAAAATAAATAAATAAAAAACATATATTTAAAGACCCATTAAAGATTTAATAAACTCTATAGAATTATGAAGTGTAATTGCTTCTTTTGCTTTTATAACAAAATACAATATTGGTTTGTTTCTTTTAGTAAGAGAAGATTTTAAGTTCAACCATGAGAGTAGTACGAATAAAGGAAAAATGAACATAAATTTTTTATTTAAATTGAGTTGGAAAAATAATCTTTTAATCAAATATATTAAATTGATATTTGTCCTTACCGTAAGTGATTTTCACGTACATTTTAAAATACACGTGAAAATCATGTGATTTGAGAACAAATGTCACGTACTCTCTTGATCTGATTTAAAAAGCATGTGAAAATCAAGTACTCTAAGAAAAAAAAATGACAGTTTAACATATGACTTTGAGGAAATTTATCAAACTCAATTTAAAATAAAGCTTTGTCCAAAAAAAAAGGCAAGGCAATGAGTTCGAGTTTGACCGAAACTGCTTCTTTGCATGATACAATCATCAAGGAGTAGAGATTTTCGGCTGCCAAGGAGAGTCAGCCAAGCGTTTGACTTTTTTTAATTTTTTTTTTTTTTCTCCTAATTGAAGAGGAAAGAGGTTAAAGGGGAGAAGCGTCTATCAAATTAAAAATCGAGAATCACTGATAAAAAATTGATCAAATTATATATCAAATTCATTGGACTCTATAAATGATTGGTCATAAATTGGTATTAGCAAAAATATATAAAACTGAGATAGCGTTTTGAAGCATTAACACCAAATTTAGGATGATTGAATCCTTTTTTAGGGTGATACTATCCCAAAAAGATTAACCTTCCACTACTAAGTTTTAGTTTTGAATCCAGAAACGAGTTTTGAGGCATTAGAACCTAAATATTAGCTCATGAAAATTTAGCTAATATCACTCAAATATCTCAAAATACAACCAAAAAAGCTTGCTCTTTCTCATGAAAATTTCATCAAACATGTAGAATGCAAAAACGTAAACACCAATGAAGAAAAAAAAAAAAAAAAAAAAAAAACTTTCTTCTTATGTAAACTTGTTTTTTATATAATAAATAATAAATAAAAAGACAGAATTTTGATTTCCTTTTTTTTTTTTAGAGGCAGTCATGTCAACGTTGGATGATGCTAGGCTGCTCTAGGATGCCCGATAGCACGACTCGTCATCAAGAGAAAGCGTTTAAGGGAATTTGAGAGTGAGAAATGCTATATGCTAGAGTCACATCTTACTTTTCATTCAATTGGAAGTACTGCTGGAATTTCTTTCTTCTTTTTATTATTTTTTTTTTCTTTACATGTCTACACAATGGTAAGGGGAAGGAGGATTCGAACTTGTGACCTTCCCTTCATAAGGCGTGGTTCACAACCGATTAAGCTATCTCTTGAAATTTCTTTTAATAAGAGTTGAAACGTACTATTACATCCGTCCAGAAAATGAAAAGTTAATAAGACTATATATATATGGCAATATTACTCAATGAAATTAAGCACATTCCACTTTAAAATGACATGAAAGGAATTAAAAATTAGTCCACAAATAATTGGCCAATGTAATCATTAAAAAAAGGAGAAAGACATGCATTTTTGTGTTCCCATTCCCACTATCTATTCAGTGGAATGTATTAACGTTTAATTAATGATCATGATCTAAGCTTAAACAAATTTAAATCCTTGTAGAGAAATATAAACAAATATTTCAACTACGACAACATGCTTCCTTGCACATGGTGGTACAAGAAAAACTCTGATTTTTTATATTGGTTTAGGCCACTTACTAAGTACTAACCGGAAAACCATTTGTATGATTATCATGAGCAGGAGTATCACCACCGTACCATTGCCAACACCCGGCAAGGAAACAAATTCAAGTAAACAAACATTATCCAAAAAATAAAATTTGAAATGTTAATAAAATTTGAATTGCACTCTCTTCAATTTGTCTAGAAAAAAACTAATTAAAGAAAATTAGGGAACTAGTTGACAAAGAATTAACCTCGGCTTCTATGTACTTGGGATTTTTTTTTAATTTGTTTTTAACTTTTTATGTACTTTGGATTAGGTAACACTGTTGTAGGATTCCACCGCCCACGTGGACGGAAAATGTTTGTGCCAACCCTAAAGTAATTGATTATTACTTGTCACCTAACAGATAAGAATTTTTTTTGGCCATCTTTCCCCATTATTATCCACTTAATTATTACATATTCCATCAAACCAAATGATGGCCTTGAGCGTAAAGCATCTTTGTTAATGTAATTTTGGATATATATATATATATATATAAGTTTTAAAGTATTTTGATATGATATAAATAATGAAGTTTGTTTGTTTGTTTTTTTAATGATTTTATGTTTAGAGATGGTTAGAATATTTATTCTTGTGTTAAACACTAATCAATTTGCACATTCAAAAGGGAAAATAACAAATTGAGAAGTGCTATAGAATCAAACAAATCAACCCATAAAAAAGTTTCAAATTGATGTGATAATGGGTTTTTAATTTAAAAAATGCAATTCTCTCTCTTTTGTCTGTTATTCACGGTCTGCCACGTCAATTTGAAACTTTTTCTGAATTTATTTGTTTGACTCTCTAGCACTCATTTAACAAATCAAAGGAGCCTTTCAGGAGTGAGAGATAATTATGATGCTTAAGTTAGTAATGTATTTAAGAGATATGGTGATAAACTTGAAATAGAGCAGAGTTTTGACAATCGAGGAAAAGTCCATTTTACATGGTTGTGGGTTAATTTTTATAGTAACTTGTCTTCAATTGTTTTTAGTCGGTTTATACACCATCTTTCCTTTTAGGGTGATTCATCACACGTTCACTTGCACTAGATTCATGTTTTCAGTAAGGAAAATGCTAGATGCTCGTCTAGTGTTCTTTTGGTATCCTCCAACTATAATGTGACTTTTAAAATTATCGTTGAATTTGAGATTATCATTATTAACTTTTTATTTATGGGTGATTTTAAAAGCCACATAACAGTTTGAAGAACAACAGAATAACACTAGAATAGCACCTAGCATTTCCCTTTCAATAAGTTTGGGTTAGTGAGTCAACGTTTGGATTATATGGGCTTACTAGCCCATGAGGCCAACATAAATGTTTGTTAATGAAATACTTTTATATATCATATTTTTATCTCAAAACTATCACATAATATTGACATGGTAGTATTAAACTAACTTTTTTTTTTTATTTTTTTTTTATTTGTTAGAAACAATGACTAATCTAAGGGTAGTTAGGACTATCACATTAGTATTATATAATAAAAATGTAATTTTCAACATTACTTTTGTTAATGTTTTTGTTTTAAGAACTTAAAAACAAAAGATAAAATAATAATAATAATAATAATAATATAGCCAACCAATAATTCTAAATTTGATTCATATAGCCAACCAATGATTCTAAATTTGATTCATATTTTCGTAAGGATTTGGTTTAGGTATTGTAAAAACATTATACAACATATATCCTCAAGGGGTAACTCAATCGGCTGTGGACCACGCCTAATAAAGTGGAGGTCATAAGTTCGAATCCTTCCCTCTCCCTTAACTTGTGTGGACATGTCAAAAAATAAAATAAAATTATTATTTATTATTTTTTAATGAGAAAGAGAGGAAGTAAAATTAACGGTTGAAAAAACTTCTTCTTAAAATTAAATATTCTTTCAAGTAATTGCACCTTGCAACTCGTTAACAGCAGCGGGTACATTATAGCGTAATTGGACAAACTCTTGGAATTGAAGAAGATTCGACTCCTCTAGAGCTGCTAATGGGAAAGCTAGAGTGAAGTCTATGGTGAAAGCTTTCGGCAATGGAATTACGCTTTCGCTTAATTCTATTTATCACTAATTAATTATTCCTAACTTTCCAGCATTCTAGCTGGCTGGGACATCCTTAAATTGGGTTTTTTTTTTTTTTTTTTTTTAAAAAAAAAAAATTTAATTAAAAAAAAAAAGAGATCTTTTGAATGATTGGCTTAGTAAAAGTCTTAATCCCACTTAGGCGTGCTTGTAGTGGTGGAAGGATTGATTATCGATGATCAAATCATATTAAGCCAACAAAGCAAGTCCACTTTCCCGAAGATTCTCAACACAAACTTTTAATTTTGAAAAAAACACATAAAAAAGAAAAAAGGTAAAGGCGAAGAACATGCAAACCCTGGGAGACTATAATATAAGTTATTATCGTTGTAATTATGCTGCGTGCTTGGATTTGCATTATTATACTCTCTCTGCCCTATGCCCCGACATGTGGAAAGACAAAGGACGTGAAGCTTTGTTCAATAATAACGCAAAGGACGAACATTTATAATATTTGTATTTATGTATACATATCATCTGTACGTTTTTCATTGGTTTGCGGGCTTCTGTTGCTTTCTCAGGGTTGTTGAGCCGGTAAAATTCACTTTGCACTATGTTATTATTTGTAGGCTATGTAATTTAATTTGGACCATTATTTTTTACAATTAATTTAATCATTTTCACAGACACGGGGCGGCAGAACTCACTTATTCTAAGTAAACGTCCTGAGTTGTCCAGAATAGATAGATTTCGAATCAAATTAAGTGTCGGGATTTCTTATCTTTGTTTGATCAAATTGTATGCAATTCAATTTGTCTTAAGCAAATGTCAGCAACTCTTACTGTGAGAGTTTCTCGGATTTCGTGTTAATTAAGAATATATCAAGATGATTAAGCGCAATGAAGACATTTTTTTTACGAAAACCATACTCTCACGTTCAATTAAAAGTTTGTGTATAGAAATTAATGATTTTTTGAAAGCATACCCTTCAGAGATCGTACATGTCATTAATAATATTTTTACATGTTTTTCTTCTTTTCTATGAAAAAAAAAAAAAATGGAGAAATTACACTTTACCTCATAAATTATCCAAATATTTTCTTTTTTACTTTAAAAGTTTCAAATGTGACACTTAACCTCCCCAAACTTTCAAATTGTGGCAATTTGACATATTTGACTTTTTATTCCCAAAATGCCCCCATCATATATATATATATTTTATTAAAAAAAGAGAAAAAACCAAACGAAAATTTGAGCGTCCGACGACCTGATCTTCAGGCAAGCCCACCGCTCCAATTACATGACCGGAAACATCTCGCACGCCATCTGCAGGCTCAAATACCTCTCGTCTATCACCATCACCAACTGGAAGGGTATCATCGGCGACATCCCTCGATGCATCTCCTCCCTTTTCTCCAACTCTTGGACCTCACCAGAAACCGAATCTCGAGCTAGATTCTAGGCAATATCGGGCGGCTCCGTTGGCTCACCTTTCTCAGTCTCGTCGACAATTTTATATACGGTAGAATCCCACCATCCATCACGAAGCTCACAAGCTTGATGCACTTAGACCTCCGACACAATTGCTCAAATTTTCGTTTGGGGCAAGGGGCAGCTGGCCTGGGGGTGGCCGAACCACCCCCTAGCCAAACGGGGTGGCTGACCGGCCCATAACCAGCCCATTTGGTTTTTTCTTTTTTCTTTTTGGATTTTCTTTTTTTTTTAAATGTGATGGGGGCATTTTGGAAATAAAAGGTCAAATGTGTCAAATTGCCACAATTTGAAAGTTTGGGGGGTTAAATGTCACATTTGAAACTTTAGAAGTAAAAATAAAAATTGATGGATAGTTAGGGTGTAAAGTGTAATTTAAAAAAAAAACAAAAAAACAAAAAAAAGGATGGGAAGATCTTGGAATCTTGCACGCTATGTCGCTACAAGATATTTTATTTGGAAAGATGGAGAAAAAAGAAGAAAAAAGATATTCCAAATAGTTGATATTATAATGAAAAATCTAAACACGTTCCTATTTCCTATAAAATACAGCTAGCTATAATCATTGGGCAAATAATAAAAAAGATAGAGATTTTTTTTTATAAAAAAAATCATTAGATATATATATATTTTTTAAATAAAGCATTCCAATTTTATTAATTAATGAAAGATACATGATAAAGCAAAAGCTCTTAAAAAATTATAGACCTATCTATAGCATTAATATCAGCTAATTTATGACTAATATTTATTGTAACAACAAATCTTAGACTCAACTCAATGCTAGAAACTCATCCTCCTTAACCCAAAGCTAAAAAATTGTTCACATTTATAATTCAAGGGTCTGAACAATCTTTATTCAAAAAATTACAAAGAGTTTTCATTATTCAAGGCTTGGACATTCATTGCGATAAGATTTCCATTTGTTTATTTTAGAATAGTATTAAAATATATTTTTACCTTCAATTTTGCCGGTAAACCTTTTTTAATATGTAAACTCGCATTAAAATAAACGAATTTGACTAATTTAATTATAATTGATACATATAATTTTATAAGGTAGACCTATATTTCAACGTGGCTTGAATTTACCACACTATTTCTAAGGCGGCTGTTCTTTGCACGATTTATAAACTTAAAATGAAATCAACAAATTAAAAGAAATAAATTTTATATATTTAATTAAAATTTACCAATATATTTTTATATTTATATTAAAACACGACATACTTTTGATTTTAAAATATAAAAAGAAAAGCTAGAAAGGCAGTGGAGGCTGTCAAACACGAAAGCGAAAACATTCATTCTCATAAGTAAAAGTTCCACTCAGGGTACAAAAAAGTAAGCCCTGAAACTGTTAAATCAGGTGGGCCACGCGTCACTCTTTTCCAAAAGGGCCAGTAAAACAAATTGGAAAAAAAATTTTTAAAAAAAAAGAAAGAAAGAAAGAAAGAAAGAAATCTGAGATTTATTTTTATTTTATTTTTGAAATTTAAATTAAAGTTGATTTTTAGTGGAGGTGGAAATGGACTGAACAGGTAAAAGAAGGGTCCCGACTTTAACAGGACGCTCTCACTCTCGCACGCATGTGTACGTTTTTTACTCGGCCCAGAAGGTTACAATTTACAAAAGGTTAGAGAGAGAAACAGACTGTAATCTAGATGAACGGCTGAGATAAGCTGGCTGGAAAAGATTGAGTGTGTGTGTGTGTCTGTGTCTGTGTTAGCTAGGGTCAAGATCGGCCTCTTCCGCACTGTCGGAGTCTGTATGACACCCAGACGGCACGCGTGGCACTCTCTTTTTTGTCGTTTTGTTTCCTCTCCGTTTTGGCTCTAGTGCCGCCGTGGACTGGCCACGTCTTCCCATATATCTTCCGCATAATTATCATCCCCTAATCTTTTTATTCATGGGATGTTGAACACTAATTTGTAATCAAAGTTATTCTCACCTTGAATTTGTAAGTTTGAAAAAAATAATAATTTTAAAATCGTTTTTTTTTTTAATGCATTTCATTCTTGTTGGGTGAAAATGTAATTCTTTGGATGATTTTAAATTGCTTTTTTTTTTTCAACATTTTTTTTTTTGATATTTCCACCGTAAAGAGAGAAAAAAATGGAAAAAAGATATTCGATTTAATGACTTTTGTTTCATGAGACGACGTAATTTACAACAAATTAAGTTATCCCTTGAGAATGGGCTGCAAAATATCTCAAGGCAAAAGATACTGTAATTTTATATAATATTCGAATACCAATCAGAAGTAATTTTAAAAGTTTATCTTGTGTCAATTTAATAATGATGTGGCTTTTAAAATTATTATTTGATCAAAATTTAATAATGATCAATTATAAACTCAATAGTAATTTTAAGAGTCACATTATTCTTAAAAAACACAAAAATAATATAAAAAAGACTTATAACATTATTATGTCAACCATATATTAGAGAGCAAAAGACACTCTAATCTTGAGGATGGGCTGCAAAATAAAAAAAAAAAAAAAAAAAATAGTGGTTAAAGATGAATTTTTGAAGAATTTAACTCATAAGAAGACAAAGTTTTGGCCAGGTTGGTTTCACCCACCCACTTCGGTGCTTTTTTTGAACTTTAAAAATGTCCAGCTGTAAAGTGTACATTTCAGTAATGGAGAAGGAAATGGTGAGCATTTTTGCCGTAATTAGAAGAAATAGTAAATGGCTCTTCCATTTCAATGACCGTGCAAAATGCTTTGTCCAAAAGGGAAACTGTGTCTGATCATGACTCAGTCTCTGCGGTTGTACTAATCTTTGATGCATCTACTCGGTGCTATGCAGACAGAAATAATTCTTCAAGCAGGTGCTGTGTTTTCAGATGAGCATTTATTATAATTAGGCTATTTAAATTTCATAAAATTCCATCTACTCAAAAGAGCTGGCTCACCGTGAGGTTCAACTGTTCAGAACATGTAAATTCTACCTCTCTTTTTAACTTACGTAGGACTAATCAAAAAATTGATGCTTAGTGGGAATATGTGTGCCACTTAATTGTCTATAAATGAGTTTACTATTATTATCATTAGGAATTATAAAAACTTCACTGCTAAGGTATTATTATTATTGCATTAGCAACTATAAGACAATGATAGCTCAGTAAAGCCACATAATTAAGCTCCTTTAAGGACAGCATAATTCCATTATTAAGGCTGGCAAGTGACCCAATGGGAACAAAATTTTTTGTCTCCTTATTAGTAATTCGTACCATTTTTCCATCGCAATCATTGATTAGAGATCATTCAAGCCATCAAAATCAATTTGCATTCTCAAAATATTTACCCATTTTTTGTACTTAGCTGATGCAATTAAAAAGAAGGGAAAAAACCAGTCAACCGCCAATTGCTCTCCAGATCCCGGCAAAGAAGTGAGCAATAAGCAACGCGGAAGTCTCCCCTCGCCTCACCCCTAAAGTTTAGTCCCCCCGTGGTCCAGCCAGGCAGCCGCTAGCTGTTCTCGCGAATCCTGTGAGTCACTGACCCTCCATCCCCTGTTTCGCAGTAATGGCATTGTAATCAGAAGTGTAATACTTGAGAAAAAAACAAAGAGAGAAAAAGACATGTATTTTACAATTTACATCAGACCAACCATGTATACTATATTGTAGTCTATGTCGTTCTCTGTAGACAGTCCTTTCCTACTATGTCTCCCTACTACTATACCCTCTCTCTTTATTTAGAACACATACAATTTGATACCAAAATTTGACCTTTACTCCATGTTATTCGCTATTAGTTTATAATAGTTTGTTTATCACCACCTTGCCTCGATATCGTATACCTCTCAGATTTGAATCAGGAAGTCTCCTCTGTCTTTCCCCTTCTCTCTCTCTCTCTGTCTCTCTCTCTCTGTGTGTGGAGTGTTTTTGTACCCAAGTTCTCAGCCTTCATCCTCTCCTCTTCGGAACTACCACTTCAGTTGAAACCTCTTCAACTCTTTCATGGTGCTGAAATTCATATACACCCATTTGAAAGTCACAAGCTTTCCCCTGTAATTAGCTTGTAATATATAGAGAGTTTCTTCTTTTGGCGAAACCTGTTCCTGTTGCAGAATCTGAATGATGGCTCAAAAGCACTTGCACGAGCTACTGAAAGAAGACCAAGAACCGTTCCTTCTCAAGAACTACATTGCTGACAGACGCGGCCAGCTCAAAAGGCCTTCACCCAAGACCCATTTACAAGTCAAGAAACGCAAACCCATCGCCGAAACCCCAAGCTTTCCTGGAAACTTTTGCAAAAACGCTTGCTTTTTCTCCTTCCAAGACTCCCCGGACCTCCGAAAATCCCCACTCTTCGAATTTTCGTCTCCGGCTAAAAGCCCCTGCAGAAGCCCAAATGCCATTTTCCTGAACATTCCTGCAAGAACTGCAGCTCTTCTTCTTGAAGCTGCTATGCGAATTCAGAAACAGTCATCGGCTTCAAAGTCCAAAACCCCGAACAAAAATAATCATGGGTTTGGTGTATTCGGGTCGATATTGAAGAGACTATCCCATCGGAGCCGAAAGCGAGAGATCGAAGGCGATGGGGTTAATGTCTCAGTGAAGGATATTCTGAGGTGGGATTCATCTGTTGGGCGAAGAACTTCCAATGAGAGCATGAAAACTAAGAAAATGGTGGCCGTGGATGACAAAAGTGCTTGTGAGACAAGCTATTCTTGTTCGTATAATGGTAGTGCTATTTGGTCCGAAAGCAATGAGGACAAGTCTTTGGATATGGAATCTTCTATTTGTAGCCAGTCTGTTGACTCGGAAGTGATCGAGTTTTTATCCAAACGGAGAGAAGATACAGATTTCGCTTGCTGTGATAAGCACTTTTGCGAAAGTCCTTTCCGTTTCGTGCTCCAAAGGACCCCTTCGTCCGGTAGCCGGACGCCGGACTTCACGTCACCGGCGGCGTCCCCTAGTCGCCACAAAAAAGAGGTTTGTCTTTTTTCTTTTTCTTGTACTTTATTACCATATTTTATCTTTTTCAATTGTTCACAAATTTTTTTTTTAAGGTACATATTTTTTACAAATTGCTTTCTTTTATCGGACATAATTTTTGAAATTCACCTTATAAAAAAATATTTTGGATATTGGACTGTCCGAGTTGACTCGGCATCAGAATTGTCGGCAATATGATCCGTGTCCTGCAGGTTGCCGGATTTTTTTTTTTGTAAATGACAAATGTGATTGACCACGCCAATTTGAGGGTTATATGTGTCATTTAGGTCTCTTAGCTTGAACCCTTTTTGTATGTTCATTAATTGTACTTTAGATCATGTCTCTGCCATGCAAATCTATTTTCACCAAAGGGCCCTATTTAGAAAATTACTTTTCATGTTACAAAAAAAAAAAAAAAAAAAAAAAAATTACTTTTCCAAAGAAGACAAATCCCTTTTTTTAGCTTCTTCTGTTGGTTCCCATCAAGAAGCTCCGACAGCTCTTTTTCTAGAATATAGTTTTTTGAGTTTTATTTGCTTAAAATTTGGTGAAAAGTCAACAACCAACCAATTGTGATTAGGTTCTCAATCTAAATTCAATAATGACAAAACAAATAATGTATAGCCCAATTATGAAAATGTTCATGTTTTAATTAAGGTTGTTGCCATACAAGGACAAGTTAACAAACAATAATTGTAGATTTGTAGCCCAATTATGGAAATGTTTGTGTTTAAAATCAAGGTTATTATGAATTTTAATAGGAAAATGAGACCAATGGAGTAGGGAGTTTCAAAAAGTTCAAGGAGGAGGAGGAAGAAGAGGAGAAAGAACAGAGCAGTCCCGTCTCCGTATTGGACCCTCCATTCGAGGACGATGACGATGGACACGTGGACGAGGACGAAGACGGGGACGGGGACAGGGACGGCAGTTTTGATCATGAGTGCAGCTATGCCATTGTACAGAGTGAGTAACAAATCACACGTACTATATTATATATTTTTTGTATCATTCTATGTTGTGTGGTCGTTATCCCTGAACTAATTTAAATTGTACTGTTGCTTCTGTTTGATGACAACTTGACGTTTGGTATAAATATTTGACGGTCATGGTTGTTGATGATAAACCATGGTATCTATGTGGGATCCATTGAAAGATTGGAGAGTGAAAATTGCTTCTGGTTTGGACACTGAATACGCGTAAACTCTTTGTTAATGTGACCTATTTTGTCCAGAATATAGTCGCAGCCAAAGTTGTTTTTACATCATATGTGACCCACATTTGATTGAAGCTCTGTCTTTGATTGGACTCTTCAATTATGTGACCGATTCATTTGATGTTTAGTGCAGAATTTTGTCTACTTTTTACCTGTTCATGCTTCAAGAATGAAGTGTGGCCTAAATTTTCTTGAAACCCTTAATAAAAAATGCCTCATTGCCATGGATAGCTTGCAGCTTAAGGACACAAGAAGTACAACAATACACAAAGGGAATCTCAGATTTTTCTTAAAGACATTTGGGAACTGAATTTCCCTTCTTCTTGTGATCTTCAAAGCTTGTGTAGGCTTAATATGATCTAAAAGGAAACTTAAGCCTCAAAACCCAAAAGTAGGCTGTTCTTTTTCATAGTCTTAACTTCGTTTGTGACCCTACATTTACTGCAATGGTCCTAAAGTGTTGTCATCCCCCTTCAATTTATTGGACCTCTCTATAGTTTTGTTACATGTAGACCTATATATATATATATATATATATAGAGAGAGAGAGAGAGAGAGAGAGAGAGATAAAAACAGAAAAAAGATGCTACTTGTTAGCTGCTTGACTTTGGGGAGACCTATTGAAAATTAAGTTCATAATCTACTGGTTTTTGGTGCATTGAAAGCACTGATGTGAGACTGGCCAATTGGTATTCTTAATTTCATTGTTCTTCTTTGTAGGAATCGAATTTCTCTTGTACTGAACTTTTCCTGAATGCCATTTTCAAATAAATATGAAAATTCTTGAGCATTGAACTCTAACTTGGAACTATGCTTCTGCCCAAATAGAAGTATTGAACTCATCAACTGACAGATTTGTAGTAGCAAGTTATTTTGACTTCATCACCTACCTAGTACCAAATATTATGAATCATCATCATGATGCAAGTGATTTATTTTGATTTTCCTTTCATTTACCCATTTGATATTTACAGGAGCAAAGCAGCAGCTATTGCAGAAGCTTCGTAGATTTGAGAAATTGGCAGAATTAGATCCAATTGAGCTTGAGAAAAGAATGTTAGAAACAGAACAAGATGATGACTGTGATAATGATGCTGATGACCTAGAGGAAGAAGATGATGTTGAAACATCATTCAGAGAAAAGAATGTTGATGAGTTTGTTATGCAAGTCCTCGGCAAATCACGCTTCCATAATCTACTGCGAATCCCAGCAGACATGAAGAGATTGGTAACAGATCTCATTGTTGAGGAGGGAAGAGAACAGAATGCCTTTGACAACAGTGAGGAGGTGGTCAAGAAGGTTTGTAAGAGGTTGGAGTCATGGAAAGAGGTGCAATCCAACACCATTGATATGATGGTGGACCAAGATTTCAGAAAAGAGTTCGATGGGGGGAAGAGAAATCAGGAGCAGATAGGAGAGATGGCATCAGAGATTGAGTTGGCTATCTTTGGATTATTGGTGCAGGAATTCTCAGAGGAACTAGTTTCTCTTAGACGAAACTATTAAAGCTGAGGTTAAATTTTGGTTCAACTTTGTTTAATTTTTTAATTAAATTTAAATTGGAGCATAGTCTGACTTGCACTCTGAAGGGATAGGCTAAATAGGAAAATGACTCAAGAAGGCAGGAAAGATGTGAGTTAGATGGTAACAGCTAGGTATTATGTATATGGATCATGCAAGTAGTGGGGAATGGTGTATTTATCCTTGCTCAATCAAACATGGCATGTACAATTATTGGCCCTTTATGTAAATTATTGATTTTTTTTTCCCCTATTTTTCGTGCCCATTTGTGTCTATATATCTTTTTATAAAAGCTTAATACTTTCCAGCAACATGCTTACCAATTAATTAAAGCCTCTAATTGTTCATATTATCCTTCTGGTAGCTGCAGAAGTGGAACATACAAGCTAACTTCCTGTTGGAACAGTTTTCCTCACGGTGGATGCGAATTCTTCAGGGCCTTCAAGTTCTGTAATATCTTGTCGCGTGCACTCCAATTTGCTATAAAAAGAGCAAAGCGTCAAAGGGCCCGACGGTGTCTCTACCGCGGGAACTCCGATGCCAAAGTTAAAACCTAAGAGAAATATTGTACTTCGATGCACAATAAATCAATATGCCAAAAAATTTCTAATTATGAGAGAGTGTAAATTGTACCTCGCTTAGGGGCCTATTTATAGGTTAAGCTGCTGAGTTTGTATTGGACTTGTTCTCTTGAGATTGTGATATACTCAAAATTGCTCACTGGAGATTGAGATAGAATTAAGCTTCTATTGACTTGAAGACTTAGAGTAAGACTCCAATATTCCAATGTAATCCTAATTGGAATATATTTTATATTAATTAATTAAATAGCGCTTGCTATTTAATTAATATTTTTATAGGGCAATTCTCCGGCCCTTGGGGGCCCATAATCTGATGGGCTTGTAGTGTGGATTTATTCATAACAGTTACCCCCCAATTCCCTTAGCTAAGGTACTTGGGTAATGGGAATTTAATCAAAGCTTTGAGGGGCTCACTTGCCTAAGTTCCCAAGGGCACCCCCCAGCTCTATCCGAGTTGCTACGATTATCTGAATTCGTACAGTAATCTTTAGGCAGCAACTCGTAAGCCTTTCGACAGACTAACCTTTGTTCCCCGTTCGTCTTGGGGTGATTTCTTGTTTTTGCCCAAGGTTTTCTCCTTGTCATTATTTTCAGAGGCCTATTCCTTGTTTTTTCCCAAGGTTTTCTCCTTGTCATTATTTCAAAGGGTTTTCTCCTTATTCCTTGTTTATGCCCAAGGTTTGCTCCTTGTTGCTGGGTGTGAATCTTCTTGTTTTTGTCCAGGGTTTTCTCCCTATCCTGTCTATCAAAGAGCAATTGTCAAAGGGGGGTCCTCGGAGGACCGAGGACACTCCGATGCTTAAATTAGCATTACTCTTTATTCAAATCAAATTCAATATTGAAAGACAATTTAAATGATAAAAGTCTAAACCAAATCGGGGGTCAAATCTTGGGCCAAAACTAGTATTAAAGATAGTTAAATACTAAAAGCATAAATAAACCAAACTCTGGCGTACTACTGATAGTACTTCTTCAAATACTCTGCGTTCCACGGCTTAGGCAGTGGTTTCTTATCTGCCCTTCAGAGGGTTGTTTCTTTATTCTTTGTTTCCACCCAAGGCTTGCTCCTTGTCGTCGGGTGCGAATCTTCTTGTTTTTGTCCAGGGTTTTCTCCCTATCCTGTCTATCAAAGAGCAATTGTCAAAGGGGGTTCCTCGGAGGACCGAGGACACTCCGATGCTTAAATTAGCATTACTCTTTATTCAAATCAAATTCAATATTGAAAGACAATTTAAATGATAAAAGTCTAAACCAAATCGGAGGCCAAATCTTGGGCCAAAACTAGTATTAAAGATAGTTAAATACTAAAAGCATAAATAAACCAAACTCTGGCGTACTACTGATAGTACTTCTTCAAATACTCTGCGTTCCACGGCTTAGGCAGTGGTTTCTTATCTGCCCTTCAGAGGGTTGTTTCTTTATTCTTTGTTTCCACCCAAGGCTTGCTCCTTGTCGCCGGGTGCGAATCTTCTTGTTTTTGTCCAGGGTTTTCTCCCTATCCTGTCTATCAAAGAGCAATTGTCAAAGGGGGTCCTCGGAGGACCGAGGACACTCCGATGCTTAAATTAGCATTACTCTTTATTCAAATCAAATTCAATATTGAAAGACAATTTAAATGATAAAAGTCTAAACCAAATCAGAGGCCAAATCTGAGGCCAAATCCAGTATTAAAGATAGTTAAATACTAAAAGCATAAATAAACCAAAACTCTGGCGTACTACTGATAGTACTTCTTCAAATGCTCTGCGTTCCATGGCCTAGGTAGTGGTTTCCCATCTGCCCTTCGGAGGTAATACGCTCCTTGTCGATGACATTCGACAACCTGGTAGGGACCTTCCCATGTTGGGCCTAACTTACCTTCAGTGGGATCACGTGTGGCGATGGTCACCTTTCTGAGGACCCAATCTCCGACTTTGAACTCCCGATGTTTAACCCGTTTGTTGAAGTACTTGGCTGCTTTCTGCTGATAGGCGGCCATGGTGATCTGAGCTTCATCTCGCTTTTCCTGCAATAAGTCCAGGTGCAGCCTCATTCCTTCTTCATTCAGCCCTGGGTTGTAATGCTCTACTCGGTAACTTATAGACCCTACTTCTACTGGTATCACAGCTTCAGTTCCATAGGTTAGGGCAAAAGGTGTCTCTCCGGTAGGAGTTCGGGTGGTAGTCCTGTAGGACCACAGTACCTCTGGGAGAAACTCTACCCAAGCCCCCTTCCTGTCTTCAAGCTTCTTCTTTAGGGTATTCATTAGGGTCTTGTTGGTTGCCTCTACCAATCCATTTGCCTGGGGATGTCCTGGTGAAGAGTAGTAATTCCTTATGCGTAGTTTTGCACACCACTTCCGAAACGGTTCGCAGTCGAATTGCTTACCGTTGTCTGTTACAAAGGCGTGAGGAATCCCATATCTACACACTATTGACTTCCACAAGAAACTCTGGATGTTCCCAGTTGTGATGGTTGCCAGTGCCTCCACTTCTGCCCATTTGGTGAAGTAGTCTACCGCAACTACTATGAACCTGCATCCTCCTTTTCCAGTGGGTAACGGACCTACCAAGTCGACTCCCCATTGTGCAAAGGGCCATGGTGCCGAGATTGGATTCAGCTCTTCAGGGGGATTTGTTGTGATCTTAGCAAACCTCTGACACTTGTCACAATGCCTCACGATGTCATCAGAATCCTTGTTCATTCCGGGCCAATAGTACCCGGCTCTAACAGCTTTGTGAGCTAGCATCCGGCTCCCTCCATGACTGCCACATACTCCTTCGTGAATTTCTCGCATCACATAATCTGCCTCTGCCTTGGCAAGACACTTTAAGAGGGGTAGAGTGTATCCTCGTTTGTACAAAGTGTTACCCGCCCATGTGTACCTAGCAGACCTCATCCGTATCTGCCGTGCCTTCTGCCTATCATCTGGGAGCTTTCCATCTCTCAAGTATCGAATGATATCTACAGCCCATTCCGGGGCTTCGCTTTCCTGCTCAATCTGTAAAACCTTCATAGTCGATAATATAGAAGGCTCAGTTAAGACTTGTATCTGTTGCCCTGAGGCTTCAGCCTCTTCGTCTACAGCGGATCCGAGTTTTGCCAAGAAATCGGCCCGACTATTGTCCTCTCGGGGAATCCTCGTCAACACTACTAGATCAAAGAAGATTTGGAGTTCTTGTACCTTGGTCAGATATTTCTTCATTTTTACCCCCCGAGCCTCATACTCTCCTTGAATATGCCCGACTACAACTTGTGAGTCACTCCTTACCTCCAGGTTCTTGACCCCCATGTCTCGGGCTAAACTCATTCCAGCTATGACTGCTTCATACTCCGCTTCATTGTTGGTTGTAGGGAAATCCAATCGAATGGAGAACTCTAGGTTACTTCCTTCCGGGCTTGTCAGCATAATCCCAGCTCCGCCCCTCTTTCGAGTGGAGGACCCATCCACATACACTATCCATGTTTCTCCTTTGGGTAGTTGGCTCGGTTCTGGAAAATTACAGAATTCTACAAGGAAGTCAGCCAATGCCTGCCCTTTGATAGCTGTCCTAGGATAGAATTCAATATCAAACTCTCCCAACTCTATGGCCCAATTCACTAATCTCCCTGAAACGTCTGGTTTCTGCATTACCTTTTTCAATGGATACTCCGTTAAGACTCTGATGGTATGAGCTTGGAAATATGGCCTTAGCCTCCGGGCTGACATCATCAATGCAAACGCTAGCTTTTCTATCTTAGGATATCTCTCTTCTGCTCCATGCAACGCCCGGCTAGTGAAGTATATTGGCCTCTGGGTGCCACGATCTTCCCGGACTAAAGCTGAACTCACGGCAGTGGGTGATACGGCCAAGTAGAGGTAGAGTATCTCTCCTTCATCTGCTCTGCTAAGTAAAGGAGGGTTCCCTAGATACTGCTTCAGCTGCTTGAAGGCTTCTTCACATTCTTCATCCCATACAAATGCTTTCCTGAGGACCTTGAAGAAAGGCAGGCACTTGTCGGTTGACCGGGATATAAACCTGTTTAGGGCAGCAACCCTACCTGTGAGCTGTTGAAGTTGCTTTATGCTTCGTGGTGCTTGCATGTCTAACACTGCCTGTATCTTCTCTGGGTTAGCTTCAATCCCGCGCCTTGATACGACAAAACCTAAGAATTTACCTGAGGACACTCCAAAAGCACATTTAGCCGGGTTTAGCTTCATACCGTAGACCCTTAGAGCTTGGAACGCCTCGGCTAGGTCTTGGATATGGTTTGCTGCCTGTATGCTCTTCACCAGCATATCGTCTACGTAGACTTCCATATTTCGCCCAATTTGTCCTTGAAACATCCGGTTGACTAGTCTCTGATAGGTGGCTCCTGCATTTTTCAATCCGAACGGCATCACTTCATAGCAATAGGTTCCCCGATCCGTCACGAAAGATGTCTTCTCTTGGTCTGGTCCATACATGCGTATCTGATTGTACCCGGAAAAAGCATCCATGAAGCTAAGTAACTCATGCCCGGATGTAGAATCTACCAACAAATCAATTCGCGGCAGAGGAAAGCTGTCTTTCGGACAAGCTTTGTTGAGATCTGAGAAGTCCACACACATTCTCCACTTGCCGTTAGACTTCTTTACTAGCACTACATTAGCTAGCCATTTTGGGTATTGCACAGCTCTAATGAACCCAGCCTTGATCAATTTCTCTACTTCTTCTGCTGCTGCTTGACTTCTCTCGGGTGCGCAACCTCTTCTTTTCTGGATCACTGGCGGATGAGTTGGGTCCACATTTAGCTGATGGACTATCACTGCAGGGTCTATGCCAGGCATATCTTCATGGCTCCAAGCAAACACGTCTTCATTCTTTCGGAGGAAGGTCACCAACTCTTCTTTTAGTTCCCGGGTTAACTGCGACCCGACTCTGACACTCCTCTCGGAGCTACCGATCGAATATTCCTCCAATTCTTCGACCGGTTCTCCACCCTGTAATTGCTATTTCTCGCTGTTGCTACACCCGGTCTCGAGAGTAGCTTTTTCAGGAACATCCTTTAGGGCGATATTGTAGCATTGACGGGCTGCCCACTGGTCTCCTTTGACTTCCCCGACCCCCTGATCAGTAGGAAACTTCATCTTCAAGTGTGGAGTTGACGTTATTGCCCGAAGCTCATTGAGTGCTGCTCTGCCGATGATGGCGTTGTATGCTGAAGGCCGATCGATTAGCAAAAATCTTACCATTATGGTTGCTTGATAAGGGACAGTACCCGCTGTTACCGGGAGATCAATGGTGCCAACTGGTTGAACTTGCTCACCTGTGAATCCCACCAGTGGGGACCTAGCTACCCCGACTTTTTCTTGGCCTATCTTGAGCTGTTTGAAAGCTGGCAGGTACAGGATGTCCGCTGAACTTCCATTGTCTACTAAAATTCTATGCATGTTGTGATTAGCTACTGTCAGGGTAACTACTAAAGCATCTGTATGAGGAAAAGATATTCCTTCATAATCCTCGTCTGAGAACCCGATCATCACAGATTCTTTCTTCTGAACCTTCATTGGCCTTTCGACTGCATATACTTCATGGTTTCTTGCTTGTCGTGCATATGCCTTTCTTGCACGGTTAGACTCTCCTCCCCCTGAAAATCCTCCAGCTATTGTTCGAATCTCTCCTAGCACAACTTGGTTTACCGGCGATCCATGTTGTCGGCTACGGCTCCTTTCTCTTCTTTCCTGATTGCGTCCCCGGGGACTATCCTCCCGTGGATGATTCTCTCGGCCTCCTCCAACTTGACGGGGGCGACCCCGTGGGTGGTGTTCCCGGTTACGGTTGTCTCGGTTATTACTTGGCCGATTATCCCGGTCATTCCTTGGCTGATTCCTCTGACCCCCTATGAATTGAACCAGCTTACCGTTTTTTATGAGTTTCTCTATCAACTGCCTCAGTGCTATGCATCCTTCGGTGTAGTGACCCCCAGCTTCATGGAAGTCGCAGTATCGATCTTTGTTTCTCTCCGGAGGATTACCTGGTATCTTTGGTGGACGTGCAAACTCTGGATCCCTCTTGACCTCCATTAATACTTCTGAAATCTCAGCATTGAGGGGTGTGAAATTATAGTCACGGAACTTCTTCTTTAAGGGCTTAGGTTCTGCCACTGCCTTCTGAGTTTCCTTCCTCTTGTCTTCTTTCTTCTTACTTTCTTCTGGTCTTGGATGTCTTGTGCTGTCTATTGCCTCCAAAACATCGGCCTCATTGATGAACTCTTCTACTTTGTTCATCATTTCTTGGAGATTGCTTGGCGGTTTCCGCGCCATCTTCTTCATCACCGGCTCTGAGGTTAAGAGTCCGTGGTAAATAGCTGAGTATACCAAGTCATCGGAGGGCTCTTCAACTTCTGTTTTTTCTAGGTTGAGTCGAGTTATGAATTGCTTCAGGGTTTCATCGCTGCGTTGCTTCAGAGTTAGCAGATAGGATGGTGGTTTTTTTCGGGTTCGTGAAGTCATAAACTGGGTTAAGAATACTCGGCCTAGGTCTTCAAATCTGTCAATTGAGCCCGGAGGCAGCTTCCTGAACCATTTTCGGGCACTTCCTGATAAAGTGAGGGGGAAGGCCCGGCAAGCCACCTCATCTGGGATGCCGAGGAGGCGTACATGCGATCGGAAATCCTCAACATGCTCATATGGATCTCCGATGCCCTTATAACTTATCATAGGAGGGGCCTTGAATTTTTCAGGTAATTGATGAGCCTCTACACGTGGGGAAAAAGGTGAACCGGTTCCCTGTAACATTCTATCCACGAAAGCATCTTTTACCTTACCCTTCTTCTCCGCCTCCATGACGGCTAACTTCTTGTCAAACTCTGCCATCCTCCGTTCGAGTTCTTCATCTCTCCGGGTGCCACCGATTTTGCTATCATTTATATGATTTTCTTCCTCCCGAAAATTGTCTTCTTGATTTCCTCCTTTGGATTGATTATGAGTGATAGCCCGGCTAGTGAGCTCTTCTTCTTCCTCTCTCCTCCTACCCCGGGTTTCCTCGCGATGGGATTGCTCGGACACCCGTTGAAGGAGTTCTGCGTTCAGTTGCGTCAGGGCTTCGATTTGCGCTGCCATTGCTGCAAAACGTTCAGGATCTCCTAGTTCCGCTTGACGGGGAGGTAGGTTGTGTTGAACTGGTCCCTGCTGGACTATGGGCTCAACTAGGTTGTCCATGATTATCGGATCCGGTTGTGGATGGATAATCGGGTCAACCGGGCGGACATGGTTGGTTTGCTTCGGATCAGGTTGGACCATCGGACCAACATGATTGCCTAGTTCCTTTCGCGACTGTCGGATTGCTAGACTTCCCGATCTTGTTGTGGCCACCATGACAAATTTTTTTATTTTTTTTTCACCAATCTTACTGACCAAAATCAAAGTCAACGGTCAAAGTCAACGGTCAATGCTGACGTGGTGCTAGGGCTGACGTGTTGCATGCAGGGTGTCCTCATAATATAATAAGCTGGAATAAGGATTACCTCATCCTTGTAACCAAGCAAAACTCAATTTGAAATTTTAAACTAGAGTAGCCTATTCCTAAACCAGAATAGGAATATAAACTAAAACCAGAATAAAAATATTTCTAAGCCAGAATAAGAATATGAACTCAAACTAGAATAGCCTATTCCTAAATCAAAATAGGAGTATAAATTTAAATCAGAATAGGAATTAAACCTGTTGCCAAACACCTTTTGTCTTCTCCAAAATCAACTCACGCCGTTTCCATTGTTCTCTTCTTTTTTTTTCTTTTTTTTTTTTTCTTTTGAAGACCCTGCTACACACAGCAGGTTCCTTCTTTTCCTTCTTTCACAAGCCTTGCTACAGCAAGTATGGTTCCTTCTTTTCCTTTTTTTTTTTTTTTTCTTTCACAAGCCTTGCTACAGCAGGTATGGTTCCTTCTTTTCCCTTTTTTTTTTTTTCACAGCTCCTTCTACGAGCAGTAGATATGGTCACCGGCGCTGCTGTTGGAGGCTCCGACGATGGGTGGTCACAGCCGTGTGGGTATGGAGGTTCGGCTGTCAGATCTGCGAGATTGGTGCTGCAAGTTGAGGTGGATCTGGGCTCCTGCAGTCCCGAGACAGGCAAACGTACGGTGCTGGAGATCTGGAAGGTCGGCTGTGCCCGAGCTTTGGGTCTTCGGCAGTGGCTGGTCGTGAGGCAGGAAGACGGTGAGTGTTGGGTCGCCGGTTGAATGGGTCACGATGTGATTGGGTTTTTTCTGTTAACAGTAGCTACAATAGTTGAGATGTGCGAAGCATCCGGTACACCGTGATGAATTTTTTTATGAGAAACGACTGAGTCGTTCCCACAGACGGCGCCAAACTGTTGGAACAGTTTTCCTCACGGTGGATGCGAATTCTTCAGGGCCTTCAAGTTCTGTAATATCTTGTCGCGTGCACTCCAATTTGCTATAAAAAGAGCAAAGCGTCAAAGGGCCCGACGGTGTCTCTACCGCGGGCACTCCGATGCCAAAGTTAAAACCTAAGAGAAATATTGTACTTCGACGCACAATAAATCAATATGCCAAAAAATTTCTAATTATGAGAGAGAGTGTAAATTGTACCTCGCTTAGGGGCCTATTTATAGGCTAAGGTGCTGAGTTTGTATTGGACTTGTTCTCTTGAGATTGTGATATACTCAAAATTGCTCACTGGAGATTGAGATAGAATTAAGCTTCTATTGACTTGAAGACTTAGAGTAAGACTCCAATATTCCAATGTAATCCTAATTGGAATATATTTTATATTAATTAATTAAATAGCGCTTGCTATTTAATTAATATTTTTATAGGGCAATTCTCCGGCCTTTGGGGCCCATAATCTGATGGGCTTGTAGTGTGGATTTATTCATAACACTTCCCATGTTTGATTTTTGAGCCTACCAGCTTCGAGTTTAGCCTCTTCTAAGGTGCATGCTCTCTTAATTAAATGTTACACGTGTTGACATCACTTATTTGAAAGGAATTTAAGCTTATAAATGAAGAAAATTGATATAATATTAATTAAATAATTAAATTCATTATACCTTTATCAACTAAAATTCTTCGTATAAGTGTTGATAGCTTTAATTAATATATATTGCTGAAATCGATTTCTTGTTGGTATTGTTTCATTGTTTGTCTTCAATGCTTTTTTTCCAGCTGCAAAAAGCCAAACAAAATTTTCTAATATTGTTTGGCCACGAATTTGTCATTTTCCTCGCGGCCGACAGTACTACAAGCCACAAGGGCATCATTGTTAAGGGTCTTAAGTCTTTGCAGATCGATTACATGGTGATGACTCTGATGAGACAATCCATCTAACGCTTAAAGTCATTGACCACCCGATGCAGCTAAAGGAGAATATTATCCATCAACACTACTACCATGCTCTTTATGGTCCATAATTATAACATAAACCCACCACATGGCATTAGATATCCTTTCATTCACATTCAGCCGTCTAGTTATTGAAATATTTCTGTTTTAGATACTCATTTCTACTACTCTATTTAAATATTGTTTTTGAACATATTTTGGTTTAGAGCATTTGGGTAACCGAATTTGATAAATATTATGCGTCTAAAGCCCTAATCATATATCCCTTCCTGATATGTGAGGGGGTAGAACAGAACAAAAAGGTTTGTATCATTGTATGGGATAAGCCCATGCTGGTTTGGCTTTCAAGTCACCGACAAAAAAGAAAAAGAAAAAGGAAAGTGGAAAGAGAAGAGAAGAAGAGAGAAGGCTCTCAAGTCTCATGCATGTCGGCACCACCAAAAGCTCACACAGGGAGTTTTGTTTGTGAGCTCTGGAGAGGGAAAGAGAGACGATAGCTGATAAGAGGCGTACCATCTTGAATCCTTCATATAATTTTTAAATTGATAGTCTCGTGTGTCCAAAATATATATAATTTTTATATATATTTTTAGTTCTTATAGGTGTGAAAATTACATGCTCTATTATACAATTGGAAAAAAAAAAAACCACAAACTCAATTCGATAAAAAAAACTGTGTCGTTATTCATATGCATCATGTGAACCTCCTTTTGTTTTAATTTATATGGAGAATTGGTGAAACTTTCATTTAGGGCTGAGCAGATTCACCGCCTACCAACAATCGACCGAGTGCTGACCGACAACTGACGGCCACCGACCTAGAAGACGGACGGTAGGCGGCGGAAAATTTTTTCTACCGACAAATGTCGGTCGGTAGGCTCAAATTTTTCCGACAATGTCGAAAACCGACTTTACAGCCCGACTTCTACCGACTTTTTAAAATGACGTCGTTTTGATATTTATTCTTAATATTATTAATTTTTCATCATATACCAATCAAGGTCACGTAGCTCAGTTGGTTGACCGCATGATATACGAGCTGTAGGTTGTGGGTTCGAGCCTGCAGGGTTTGTGGTTTTATTTATTTAAAACTAAAATTTGTTTCTGCTGGGATCCAAACCCAGGTCACCACGGTCACCCAACTACTTCAAATCCTTACCAGTTACTAAGCTACAACCTCTTTTGTGTTGTTTCCTTACAAATTATTGTACATTTAACATAATCAATTAATCATTAGTGATTAAATATTTAAATCATATTTTTGTTTTTGATAATTAAATTATAATTTGAGTATTAATATATTATCACTATAATTTATATGATTATATTACATGATAAATTAATCATTAAATCATTTGATCATATAATAACAAATTATACATACATATTCATAAGTTATAAGTATGCAAGTTCATACTAATACAACAATGAACAATTAAGTATCCAGAGACTTAGTTCTAATATGTTATCAACTTATAAGTCTATATATATTATAAATTATAATTATTAAATCATCTGATTATATAATAACAAATTATACATATATATTCATAAGTTATAAGTATGTAAGTTCATACTAATATAATAATGAACAATTAAGTATGTAGAGACTTAGTTCAAATATGTTATCAACTTATAAGTCTATATATATTATAAATTATAATTATACATATACGTAAGTATGCATATTAAATAATATAAATGTAAAATATCAATACTTAATCACATGATTCCATAAGACAATAACAATTGAAATACTTATTAAAGTTAATCATATTATTAATGTACAATAATAATGTAATTCGTTTAATATCAAACTAATTAATTGATATTGGATTAAACAATGTGTTACTTATAACCATAATTGAATCACTATTAACTAGCAATAAGTAACATAAGAAACATAAGTAATATAAGTAATATTACTGACTATTAACATAAGTAATATAAGTAATATTACTCACTATTAACATAAGTAACATAAGTATATAATGTTACTCACTATTAACTAGCAACAAGTAACATAAGTAACATAATTATTAATTAGTTAGTAGTTAGTAGTTACATATTAACTAGCTTTATAAGTACTTATATCATACATTCTTATTGAGTTATTGTAATGTTTTGTAATTTAGTATATATTAAGTAATTATATATATATGCAATTATACATATTGAATAATATAAACGTATAAAATTAATACTTATTTATATGATTCAATGACAATTCAAATATTTTATTCAAGTTAATTATATTATTAATGTACAATGATAATGTGATTCATATAATATTAAATTAAGTAATTTAAATTGGATTCATTAAACAATGTGTTACTTATAAATATTATTAGATACTATATATTTATAAAACATATATCACATTATCTTAGATTTTTAGATCTAAGATAATTTTATTACATTAATATGAATTGTGATTTGTGAGATAATATGATCATATAATGTTTTGACAATTTTTTTAAAATTAAATTGTACAATTTTTGGAAAAATTTTAATATTGTTAGAAGAAATTTCTAACCCTTTATATATATATATATATATATATATCTTTGGAATTTCTCACTCCTGCATCTCGCCCATTTCCCCCAAGTCCCCAACCCTAACGGCTGCCTAACCCATTTCCCCGGTCCCAACCCTAGCGCCACAGCTCGCCTCACCTAACCCATCTCCTCTCATCGCTTCCTCTCTTCTCTGCACAGTCACAGACTCACAGCCTTGCAACTGAACGAAGGTCGCTGTCTTGGGTCCCCGACGAGGCGTCTTCTCAGTTCTCCGGTTCTCCCAACGAAAGCGAGGTATTCTTCGTTTTATTTTTTTTAATTTTTTTTCTTTTGTTTTTGTAAGAATCGTAGATGATTTTTTTTGTAAGAGTCGTAGCGTTTTTTTTTTTGGTAAGAATCGTAGCTGATTATTTATGTATGTTGAGAACTTGAGAATATTGTTTGGTTACAAAGAAACCCGACTATTTCTATCTGTTTATTTCATTTTCCCCGCATTTTAGCAGTAGAAATGAATATTGTGAAGAAAAAATATATATATTTTCTTGCTGACTCTCCTAGAAAGAAAGAAGAGGATATTTTAGGTCTTGATATTGTACCATTTGATGGGTTCTGTTTGGTTCCTGAGAATTTCTTGATGTTGAGCCGTGGTTTTTGTTGCTCCTAATAGTGTTAGGGTTTTTTATTGTACATTTTTTTTTTTTGTTAAGCCCCTGGTTTTTTTTGCCCCATTTTGTTTAATTGTTTGAATCATGTTGTTAAGGTTTTTTATTGTATAGTTTTTTTTTTTTTTTTGTTAAGCCCCTGGTTTTTTTGCCCCATTTTGTTTAATTGTTTGGATCACGTTGTTAGGGTTTTTTATTGTATAGTTTTTTTTTTTTTTTTTGTTAAGCCCTTGGTTTTTTTGCCCTATTTTGTTTAATTGTTTGAATCACATTGTTAGGGTTTTTTATTATACAGTTTTTTTTTTTTTTTTGGTTAAGCCCCTGGTTTTTTTGCCCCATTTTGTTTAATTGTTTGAATCATGTTGTTAGGGTTTTTTATTGTACAATTTTGTTAGGGTTGTTAGCACTTAGCACTAATTATATGAATCAACTACAGATGGATTCTCATGTTGCCACTTCTAAGAACGCTTTACCTGCTGCTGCTGCTGAAAAGCCTTCATCTGCTACTGCAAAGTCTGTAGTTGCTGCTGAAAAGTCTTCACCTGCTCCTGCAAAGTCTGGTGCTGCTGCTGCTCAAAGGTCTTTACCCGTACCTTCACCGACTACATCAGGTGGTGCTTCTCATACTCCATCTCTTGATATTCCAATTACTCCTATGGATCTTGAAGAAGCTGAATGTGGGTCTGAGGATGTTCATATAAGTAGTAGGGGTGGTAGTTCAATGGGAAGTGGAAGTGTAAGGGGTCATGGGAGTCGTGGGGGTCATGGGGGTCGTCCACCACAACCTAGAGAACCAAAAAACGTGTCCAAACCATCTACAACATGTGAACATTTCACTAGGGATGAAACTTCTTCCCAAGATGACCCTGTGGCCCATTGTAATTATTATGGGACTGCTTACAAGTGTCACCCTAAAATTAATGGGACCTCCTCCATGCTTTACCATGTCACTTCTTGCCCAAAGTATAAGATCTATAAGACTAGACAAGATAAGAGTCAATAAGTGTTTACCTTTGAGGCTAAGAAGGGGGGGCCTAATTCATTGATGATTGCGAAGTACGATGAGAAAAAAATAAGGCATGCACTTAATGAAATGATTGTTAAGGATGAGCTGCCTTTTTTGTTTGTGGATGGGAATGGGTTTAGGAAGTTTATGAAGGTAGTTGAGCCTCGCTTCAACATTCCTTCTCGCTTTACAGTGATGAGAGATTGTGTGAAAATGTATTTAAAGACTAAGAGTGATTTGAAGCAAATGTTTATGACAAGTAATCAAAAGGTTTGCTTGGCCACCGACACATGGACTTCTATTCAAAATATAAATTATATGTGTGTGACTGCACATTTTATTGACCATCAATGGACATTGCATAGAAGATTGTTGTTATTCCATCAAGTGTCAGATCATAAGGGCATCACAATTAGGAGAGCATTATAGGAGTGTTTAGTTGAATGGGGCATTAATAGGCTTTTGATAATTACGGTTGACAATGCCTTCGCCAATAAGAAGGCATTGGATTGGTTGAAACAAATAACAATGTATGATTCTGACACTATTTCTTGTAATGAATTTCTTCATGTTAGATGTAGTGCCCATATTCTTAACATAATTGTGCAAAGGGGTTTAAGAAATGCTCATGACTCAATTGAGAGGATTCAAAATTTAGTTAGGTATGTGAAGTCCTCCCCCAAAAGACTAGAAAAGTTTAAGTCTTTTGCAGATAGGCAAAAGGTTACTTGTTAAGCTTCCTTGGTTCTTGATGTTTCCACTAAATAGAACTCAACCTATTCCATGTTAGAGGTAGCAGAGAAGTATAAAATGGCATTTGATCTTTTGCAACAAGAAGATAGGGCTCTTATGCGTTGCCTAAATAGGACTGTTAAAGGAAGAACGGGGTTGGGGCCTCCTAGAAAGGATGATTGGAGCAATATTCATTTATTTGTACAATTTTTGAGAGTCTTTTATGATGTTACTATGAAAATTTCTGGTTCATTGTATTGAACTTCAAACTTGTTTTTTCAACAACTTTGTCGGGTTCGTAGGCAAGTGCTCAATTATGCTAGATGTTCTGATCCTTTGGTGAGTGTTATGGCTAGGGAGGTGAAAGAAAAATATGACAAATATTGGGGGAGCTTTGATAAAGTAAACCGGTTGTTATTTGTGGCAGTTGTTCTTGATCCTCGATATAAGGTTGTTGCTTTCGAGTATTGGTGTCAAACAAACCTTCCGAATGAGATGGCGAAAAATCTTGTTGCTAAAGTGAAGGAGGACATAAATGATATATTTGGCCAATATGTTGACACTAGGGGAAATGTGCCAAAGACAAGTGTTGATGAGGTAGAAATTCGAGAGGGTACACATTCTCATGGTTCAACATCATTTGAGTGCGAAGACGATGAAAATTTCTTGAGTGAGTTTCATTCATTCCTCACATCAAGAAATATGATGTGCTGTAAAACTGAGATTGAGCAATATTATTTGGAGGATGTTGAATCAATAAGTCCAACCTTTGATATTTTGAATTGGTGGAAAGTTAATTCAACAAAGTTTCCGATCCTCTCCGAGGTAACACATGATGTGTTGGCCATTCCAGTTTCCACAGTTGCCTCAGAATCGGCATTTAGCATTGGAGGTCGTGTGCTTGATCCATTTAGGAGTTCTTTGGCTTCTAAAACAGTTGAGGCACTTGTCTGCGCTCAAAATTGGTTGAAATCTTCTCCCGTTAATTTGCGTGACACATTCTTGTCTAAGGTTGATGATGGCGAGAGCTATAGGCTGGATTTAGGTATTCATATTTCCTACTTACTACAATGAATTTCAAATATGCTTAATTTGTTCTTTCATTAAATAATTTAATTGTTTCCAATTCCATTTTCTAATTATTTTATTGTTTTGTCTTGTGGTAGAAATTATGTCAAATACTCTTAATGTTGATGAGGCTGATTAAGGATTGAGACGTTCTCACATGGTATTTTTTGGTTGATTTTATTGACTTTCTTAGTTGGTATAAGTAATTGGTTACTTGTTGGCTTCATATTTGAATTAACCTTATATTTTTTTCCTTTGCCTTTTGAAGGTTAATTGGATTTGGCTGCTGTCTTGCAGACTTGCAGCAATTGTTGACTTGCTTGGGATGCTTGGGAAGCTTGACTTATGATTTTTTGAGAAGAATTTTGTTGTTAACTTGTTATCCTCTTTGTAAAAGTAGTTGATGTGTTGGTTTCCTTTAGAATTTAGACTACTTAGTTGTTTAACTTGTTTATGTGTTGGTTTCCTTTAGAATTTACACTACTTAGTTGTTTAACTTGGTTATGTTTTGAACTCTTCATATTGATTAGTTGATTAGTTGATTAGTTGATTATTTGATTAGTTGATTAGTTGATTGTTATATTATTTGATTATTTGATTATTTGATTAGTTGATTATTTGATTAGTTGATTAGTTGATGATGTTGATCATTTGATTTCTTGATTATTAGATTATATGATTATTTGATTATTATGTTTAAATGATATTATGTATGATTGTATATATAGGAAAAATCGTTTTTGCACAACCCTATCAAATTTAAGTTTTGATGAAATTTTGATTGTAAAAAAATTTGATTAGTTTTTATCAAAATAAACTGGCCAAACCAGAGTTTTAACCTGTACCCAGAATAGAAAACGTAAAAAAAAAATGAAAAAAAAAAAGAAGAAAAAAAAAGGTGGTCAAATTTAAAAGCCCAACAAGTTTTAACAGCAAAACTTTGTAAAATTCAAAGCCCTTCAATTGAAATTCGGGTTTTAACCAAAAAGTCTAAAAATTCGGCCCAAAATTTGATAAATTCAGCAGGCCCAATGAGAAATCTAGGCCCAGCGCAAACCGACACATACCGACCGACTATCTATGTTTTGGTCGGTTTCGGTAGAAATCGAAAGTCGGTAAAAGTCGATTATATTTCCGACATTACCGACAAAGTCGGTTCGGTAGGCGAAAATCGAAAATTCCTACCGTAACCGACTTTTCCTACCGATGATCACCCCTATTTTCACTGGCCAGACAATGCACTTTACGTGTCTCTCGTTTGATTCTGGATAGATGGATTGCTCGATCTTGGCTCATTGCGAACTACAATTTCAACCCAGTGAAACAAATTGGCCGGGTTTCAGCAAAAAGGAGTTCTGCTTTCTATCATTTGACTTTGGCTCAAGAAAAACCATTCTATAATACCCTTAATTCAACTGTCAACAAACTTAATCTGATTTAATTAATTTATTTTTAATTTAGATATATATATATGGGGTTTGCTAGGGGTTCTCCCCGTAGCGTTCTCCTGGCGTTCTCCTAATCTTACGTAAAACATAATTTAAGAAAAAATAAAATTGTAGTACCATTTTTTTGTCAACAGATTAATTTTTATGAGTTAATATTTAGGTTCTAATGCTTTAAAACTTGTTTTTTGATTTAAAACTAAAACCTAAGGGTGAAAGGTTAACCTTTTAGGGATGGTATCACTCAAAATGGATTTAATCATCCTAAATTTAGTGCTAATGCCTCAATTTTGGTGCTAATGCTTCAAATTTGGTGCTAATGCCTAAAAAAACCGATGGTGGAGGCCACTATAATTTTATTTTTTCTTAAATTATGTTTTACGTAAGACTGAGAGAACGTCAGGAGAACATTACGGGGAGAACCCCCTAGCATTTTCCTATATATATATATATATGTTATAAGTGCGCTTGTGAGTGTTGTGTGTCCCACATTGAGAAAATATAAAAGGAAAAAGTGCTTAATATACTTAAGTGGACCTTAGCTCATTAGCTTAAGCTTTTGGGCTAAAGTTGTGTTTAATTATGTATATTGATATGCTTTTGGTATAAACTCCATAATTGTTTTAATCTCCCAACAAATGGTATCAGAGCTGATGTACAAAAATAAAAGTACTCGCAATAGCACGAGTCGTTTGTAATAAAGTGTTGTGCAAGTGCGAGGTCGATCCACAGGAAATTTGTGTTCTTGTAAAAATCAATTTCCTAATCAAATTGACTTTATCTTAACCTAGTTCCAAAGTTCGAAGTTGGTCGTACAAAAATATAAATGAAGTAAAAACGAAATTGCTTAAATAATAAAAAGGCACTAAGGTTTTCTGAATCCACCTTATCAAATCAAAACTCACTCTCATGTTTTGTTCATACATTCGTCAAGAATTAAACCTTAAGCATTTTCTATTGTTTTTATAAAATCTTATTGAAAGATTCGATGAATCCAACTCTATTGCGAAAGATAACGAATATCCAATTGAGATCAAAAGATCCAATGTATCCGTTTGAACAACGAAAGACAATGGATATCCAATTTCAATCAAAAGATTCGATGTATCCGCTGGATGAAACACAACGAATATCCAACGTTTAAACAATTCTATAAACAACAATCAATACAAGTTTTGTCACATAACTAGATTGAAACGAAAATACTTCATATTAAATTCAGAATTGTACGAACAAAAACATGAGAAATAACGAGTTTATCAATGATGAGGCTTCATCTTCAACCTTAGTTGAAGGTTTTAGCCTCTCATGACGACAACAGACATAAACATATCAAATGAAATCATAAAGAAACAAAAACTTACAAAGAAAAGCGTTTGAAAAGCTCAAGAACGACTCTAGGTCGAAGTTTTGGACTCTACGGCGCCTCC